>PVHT020000009.1:15093344-15168941 GCA_004024745.2 Catagonus wagneri | reverse complement strand
AAAAAAAAAAACCCAGAAAACAAATCAATGTATAGAGCAAAACAGAAACAGACTCATAGATAGAGAAAACAAACCAGTGGTTACCAATGGGGAAAGGGGTGGAGGGGCAAGATAAGGGTATAGGACTAAAAGGTACAAACTACCATATATTAAAATAGATACGCCACAAGGATATATTGTACGGCTCAGGGAATTATAGCTACTAATTTATAATAACTTTTAATGGAATAAAATCTATAAAAATGCTGAGTCCCTATGCTGCACACCTAAAACTAATACTGTAAATCGACTACACTTTAATTTAAAAATTAAACAGCCCGTGGTACATCCAGGAAAATAAATTCTCCCTGAGAGGACGTAACCTGCCTAAGGAGCAGATGTAAAGACTGCTCCTAAGGACGAGACACAGAGCACCTATTACAAGGCTTTAGCTAATACAATGGTAGCACCGTTTGAGGCTTAGTCCTCACTAGATTTCCAATAGGGCAATTAGACTCAATAAAGAACAATCCTCTCAGGGCCAGCATTTTTTAATTGCTCATCTGCCCAAGCAAGAAAAACCCTGCTCAAAGCCACAAGTGCCAAGCTTCCCGCAGCACACAGACCTGTCACCACTGCCGGCTCCTGGGCTGCTTTTCTTGGTGACATATCCCAGATCCCCTCCTCACAGGGCCACCTCTGCCATCGACCAAACTGAACTCAAATGAATGGCTGGTAAAACTACAGTAGCGTCTTTTTTTTTGCCTTTTAAGACCTTATCTATATTTTCAGTCTGCCTTATACAATGGGAGAGAAAATAAAGTGATGTGGCTACAATCCAGACCTGGCAGAAAAAGAAACACGTGGCCTGTGAATGTCATCTGAGATTCGATCCATGTCGTGTCAGATCACTTTGGCTGAACTCATCTGATAAACAGCCAGAACTGGCGCGCGCGCACACGCGCGCACACACACACACACACACACACACACGTGTTCAAACATGCTCCTCTGCACCTTCTTATGTAAACATCACACCCCAACCTTAACAATCCCAAGGCCACTTTAAGGGAGGAATTTTGGAGTGGCCATATATTCCAAAGGAATTTTGATTAGCCCACCAACCAAAAAAAAAAAAAGAGCAAATTTTTTTTCCTCTGCTAAATTACTTAGTATGTGCAAGTACTGTTAGATTACGTGATTTGTATTTACTACAAACCATTGCATTTTCTTATGCTCTGCTCCCCCCCAAACAGAAAACTCTCCTAAAGCAAAATAAATGCAAACATAAGGCCAGCAAACGGTGTTGTTTCCTCTACAAAGTTAAAGGTTTACTGAAATGTCAAAGCAGTGGAAACAGATGCTGCCTGCAGGCTCTCTAGGTTGAAAATGTAATTTGAGCTTCAGTCTTGTAGCCACAGATATATTTTTAATTTTCCTTAAATTTTTCCCTTACCATACTTTGCATTTCACAAGTTTTTAAAATTCCTCAAGCCTTGCCCAGTGGAGTGAAAGTCACCTTAATGAAGAAAGTAGAGATTAAACCACCATGACTTTGGAACAGCAGAGGATCTCAGCTGTAATTCTTTGGCTCAGAACCAGGGTCTAAAACCAGCCATGGGAAAAGCTGCTGACACGGAGCCTGCAATTCTCTCCATGTTTGACTTGCATAATGTTAACATTATAACACCAGAGACACCCAAAAATATTTCAAACAATTATGACTTTTCTATAAATATTTTTAAATTGTTTTAAGAGATAAAATAACATATTTTACCCTTCTTGTTTTCTTAGTTACTCTGGTCGCCTTCAGCAGTTCACTACTATGAATTTATTTTTGGCTTGAAGGTCAGGGAGGACATTTTAAGGCACTATTTCTGCTGTTAAACTGTGTTTTCCAGCACAAATTGCCAGTTGAGTAGGGGAGTTGGCTACTCTTAAAGTGACAATTGACCGTGGAGTCAGAATAGGAGAAATAGATGATTTCTTTCCTTTGTTGAAGCTCGGGCAAGGAAAAAAAAAAAAAAAGAACCCAAGTACTCAAGATGATACTTTAAAAAGTCTCCCACCCCTTTATGAGCACAATTTTCTTTCTGGACAGAAAAAATCCTTTTCATTGCCTATCATTACTCTCTTGTTCCAGTTATAACTGTTATGAGACCTAAATCTGAGTCTACAGAGACTTTTCTGATTGGAAGATGACATAAGAAAAGAAGGGAGAACTACAGAGATGGCCAAGGAAGCACTTGACTTCTGAAGACATTATTCAACTATTTCAGGTGTTTCTTCCTTAAAATTCAGCCAAAGAGTAAGCACCCAGCGAGTGAGAGGTGAAATTTACTCGAAATTTGCAGCTTCCACTCTCAGAACAGTCTGAGAGCAACCTCAATTCTGAGCTCTGGAAAATGCTGTGATATCCTCAGTCACAGATGAGCTGAGTAGGTCAATAACCCTTCAGTGCAATTTCAATCTCTCTCCCAGAGCCTGAGGACCAAGAGACCTGGCTTGCCTTGCACAGAAATGCCCTCCGCGTGATTTGCAGCGTTTAATTTTGATGGAGAAACATCAGATGCTAAAGCTGACTACTGTTTTCCTCAGACAACACTCCCAGAAACATCCTCCTGGTTTATGATTTTAAAAAGCTACAACAGGTTTCCTGTTTGCTGCCACTTAAAACTTACACCTTTCACTGACCTCATCCACAGAACTTAGATTTAACAAATAAAGTTCAGTGTGGTTTCAGAAACACTGAAGGTGGGAACGGAAGAGCAGAACTCACCTTCACTCCCAGAAAAAGCATCACTTGAGCCTGCCACTGCTAAGGTCAACAGAAGTTGCCAGAGATCCATACCTGTAGGACCTGCAATCATACAAAAGGAAAAAGATAAAGCCAAGCAATTAAAAGCAGACTCTTTTCATTAAGCATTGTTTAAAGACAGGCTAAATTATGAATGAGCGGACACGCATGTCAGCTGTAGAAGGAATCCACATAAGTCTTTCAAGGTCCAGAGTCTCATGTTATCATACTTTTCAATAGAGCAGACAGCAGGTTGTAATAAATGCTACTTCCGGTGCGTGCTCGTCCCAGGAAATAACATGGACACTAAAGAGTTCATGCCCTGGCTGACAGCCACAGAACCACCTCATAACAAATGATTCCACCTCCCACCCCCGCCAACATATACACATAGCTTCCATAACCGGGCCGGGCCAGTGCGGTTCTCTTTAATTTGATCTGGAAATAGAAACTGTCAGCCATATCACCAAGCAAGGGGCCTTGAGCTGGACAAGCCATAGAAGGGAAAACAAGAGAACCCACTTCAGTAACAGTAAAACTGCTCCAGCGTGTTACCTCCTGAACAAAAGAGCTCAATTAACACTCAAAACACTGTGCTAATGAGCCATCCAAAGAGGTTTAAATAGGAGGCAGCAGAAAGGAGGTGAGAAGCAAAAGAAAACAAGGCAGTGGTGCTTCCTAGGTGGCCTCCCCTAGGACACCTGATGTCCTTGCGGATTTTAGGATTTTAATTTCTAGAGGAATGAGGCCTGTGAAAGGCCCAGGAATGTGAACACCTCAGACTCAGGGTGTGTCCCTGCTGGCCATTTGGAGTTCTGAGCGTGGCCACGCCTCTGCAGCCTTCAGTTTGATGAATGGGGGAGCAGACCGACATGCCTCAGCCACTGCACACCTTCACCTGGAGGAAATAAGCTTCTTTGGAATAAATAAACCAGGTGTCCACCTCCTGGATCTCTAAAAAGACAAGTTTGGGCTGGTTTAAAATGAACTCAGCAGACTGCTCTTTGGAGAGATGTTTGCTGCATCTGGCAACTAATGCCAACTACTTTAAAGCTCAGCTGCAGAATTTCCAGGAGATTATGGCATTTATAAGTTACTCGGGCAGATCTGACCATCACATCGGGAGCTCCATCAGTGTCTCCACTGCCTTATTTTTATTGCTATACGTTCTTGGTAATAATGAAAGAGCCCTTCTGCTACCCCTAAATAAACTGAAATGATGAACGTGAGTGTCTGTTTTCATGGGTAATGGAATGGTGCGGTCCCTGGTAATGGCTGCGTAGTTCTGAATAGATACGTATCGTCTGATGTTCTACACTTTCATTTCCAGGCAGTGGAAATTTATTTATTTTTCCTGTTCTATATGATTTTATGTTTTCAAAAAATTCTAAGAAAACCCATCTTTACGCGAACTGAATCTCTCCCTGTGCGTGAATGTCCGTGTACACGCCCACGTGCACAAGGGGCCCCTCATCCACGGCCCCAGGGAGTCACTCACAGGACCGAGTGTGACAGTGGAGATGAACACACTGTGCTGACTCAGAGTTCACACAAATGTGAATTGCAGTTATTATAACACCCAGGTTTGAACATCCTAACCTGAACGGCTCTGGGCTAATGGCCTGGCATCATCCTCATCTACTTTCACGGAGCATCTTTCCCAAGGTCCTGTACTCCTAGGTGACCAGTTCTCGTAATCCTAGTTTGAAGTCTCTGGCATAAATACACCAGAAGACTAACAACAAATACATTCTAGGTTGAAAATGCTCTCCTGTTGGTATCTGGGTATTTCCTTTAAAATTTTAAGAGTTTGTTTTGTTTGTTTGTTTGTCTGAAGGAGGAAAAGCGTTTAGGAACTGGACTCTGTATACAGAGCTAGTTTTACTACTATCTGCCAACACACAGTGTGTCATGCAAAGAAGCTGCCCCTGGCGCATGCTCTCTTGGTAGGCGGTGGCAATGGTGAATCCATTCCCAGGCATCCTAGTATGCTTCCCCCATGAGTAAAGACATGGACAGGTTTGCATTTCTCAGAAGGATGCTTTCTCCGATTTGGAATTCGCCTTTTCAGACCTCTCAAAGGAGACTTGGCAGATGTCAGAAAGAAGTGAACTTTGCTTCAGATGAATCGTAGGTGACCCTCTCCCATCCCCCACACTCCTGAAAGCCACTGCCTACCAATGAACTTGGCTTCTTCCGAACAAGGAACTATCACAACAATTCCTTTATGAACCAAACCTATCTTCCCCAGAAAATGTTTTCTCCACGAAATACACAACAAACACATCAGAATCCCCAACGCAAAATTAACCAGAAATCTCCTCATCAGAGGAGATATTTAAAACAGCCATTCTTCCACAGGGAAGGGTTCCCTGCCCATGAGAGCAGAGCACAGGGACTCAGCTTTCAGGCTCTACCTAGGGGCAGAAGCAGAGAAGAGGGTAAGGTAACGTGGCTGGGTTTAGGACAGCTAGTTACTTCATGAGAGACCAGCTCTCCTCTTCCACTGCGGCTGGCTCGGTGGGGCTGACTGGGAAAGCAGCCCCCTTTGCATTCTCCCCTCTTGGGACCCCCGCCCCCGCCCCTAGTGAACTGTCTGGTGCCATCGCACAAACAGAATGTTCGTTGGCCGGGGCTGATCTGACTGAAAGCTTCCTCCTCCAGCTAAGCAGAGCTCTGCATGGCACTTTCTAGGTGAGGGGGTCCTCCTCTATCAGGTTCTAGAGGAGAGTGTCCCTGAGAGAGGACAGAATGCCAACACACAAAGTTTGGCACTTGACTCTCTCAATGACATGACAGATGTGAGCAGAATATTCCTTTATTTCCTTTATTTCTAGTCGGTAAGACTAGAATAATCTAAGGAGAGGCAGGCACTGTTCAGCAGAATCTGTTAAATTGTACCTTAAGCCATTGTTTTTTTTGTTTTGTTTTTTGTTTTTCTTTTTTTGTCTTTTTAGGGCCGCATCTGCGGCATATGGAGGTTCCCAGGCTAGGGGTCTAATCGGAGCTGTACCTACTGGCCTACGCCACAGCCACAGCAACGCGGGATCCAAGCCACGTCTGTGACCTACACCACAGCTCATGGCAAAGACGGATCCTTAATGCACTGAGCGATGCCAGGGATGGAACCCACAACCTCATGGTTCCTAGTCGGATTTGTTTTCACTGCGCCACGATGGGAACTCCACCATTCGGTTTTTAAAGTTTGAAATTTTTTCCTAGGGAAAATCCCTCTCTAAACTTCTCATGATATTTACACAGTCTTTGCCTAGAGCCGCAGGGCAAGATTTTTCCTGGGGTGGGAGAAGGAGGAACGTCTATTCCTGTAAAATGGAACTCGCAACCTTTCCTAGCTCAATGCCTAAGGCACTGTGCCTGCTCCCCCTTCCTCAAGAGAGAGCCAGTATAAAAGCCCTGTGATCCAGCTGGCCTGACTGTCAATTCTGCAGGCTGCCCAGCAGAGGAGGCCTCCAAATTACAGCCGGGCCAATGATATACTTTTGTTCCTTGGCTATAAAACAGTCCATAAACACGAGAAGAGTTAGAGATTAAATGTAATATTTTTCCCTACATATTATAACCAACTGCAGGCAAAGAAAGCAATGGGTTCTATTCTCTTTAATTTAAAATTAATTTAAAAGTATTTGTTGAACTATTGGTGCCTGCTAGCATTGTACAAGGCACGATGGAGAATACAAAAGCAATCAAAATCATTGAGAGAGAAGTCATGACTGAATTTTAGAAACCTCTACGTAGAAGAGTATCAGATAAATTTAAGTTGAAGACAAAGCTGTTTCATGCAGAATCCCACATTATCTTTACTAAAAGTAACATTAGAAAGTCTATAAAGCCATATGGGAAAAAAAGTGCTCATATTTGGTTAGCAAAGAGACAAAAGAAACCACTAGCCAAAACCACCTATACCCTCTTACTTATATCAAGAATTTAAAAGGAAATGGTAAAAAGCATTCTTAATATGATATTAGCATTTTAATAAATGGGAAGACTAAAATAATAGATTTAGGAGCTTATAGTCCTGCTAAGACCAAACTGGGAAGAATACCAAAATGGTAGCTGGATTAATCAGAAATAATAAATTTGCCCAAATTTGTTTTACTGATCTAGCTACTCTGATATTGAAAAACAGCTGATTAAGAAAATTCCAGCTGAAGCAGAACTGTTTATATTGCAAAACCAAGACTCCAGGTAGATAACCTAAAAAAAAAATGTGTACTTTCTGATGCTAGGGTTGATTACTACTGAAATATTGCAAAACTGAATCTCACCGATTTCCTGGTGAAGCATTTCCAAGAACTCAGCACTGAAAAAGGAAGAGGCTCATCCAACACAGAATCTGAAATCATCCATTCTAATTAGCTCCAGGCATTTATTTGAACAGTTTGCATCTGGAGTTCACGTTATTATCTACTTTTGCTGTGGTGGTCATTTGGAAATTGGTCAGATCCAAATGCCTTAGGTTAATTTATTTCCTTCCCATCAGAGAGGAAGAAAAAAATTCATAGGCATTATTGATACAACTACTCTCGCTGAGATTTCTCTTCTCTCAGGGATCCAGTGGGGAAACACAGGATGGGGAAGTAGCTTAAATGTGTAAAGTATGAGTGGAAAAAAAGACTTTGGGAGTAGTATATATAACAGGTCTCCATTTTTATAAAACAGAATGTATATCATATGCACCTGTGCTGACCAATTCAGTTATGACCACTCACTCATGACTACTGAGCACTTGAAATGTGGCTAATGCAACTGAGGAATTAAGCTAAATTTTACTGAAATATTTCAGTTAAATATTGAAGTACAGTCGGAAGAGTTTGGGTATCTAATCTACTTCTCCAGCTGTTCATTTTATGAACTCTAAATACAGATTAAGTTAGCATCTAAATTGAGATGTGCTCTACGCAGGAAATATGCATAGATTTTGAAGGCTTGGTACAAAATAGGATGCAAAACATTTCAATAATATTTATTTTGGCTATATGTTAATCGTTATTTTGGATATGCGGTTTTTAATTTTATAAAAAAATTTTAAAATTAAAAATTAAAAATTTTAAACTTTTAAAAAAATTTTAATCATGTTGGATAAAATATTAAAAATATCCAATTTCTTCTTATGCTTTAAAAAATGTGACTAGTTGAGAATTTTAAACTACATATGTAGCTTGCATTATATTTTATATTTCTATTGACAACATTGATATATACAGTTCATGGCTTGTATGGTTATACTTGCATTCAGAAACAAACTGTTACAGGAGTATATTTGCTTTCATAACAAAAACAATACACAAAATAAAACTGTATATTACAGGAGTATACTTGCTTTCATAACAAAAACAATACACAAAATAAAACTGTATATTTACAGTGACATAAAATCATCATGCTTACGTTGTCAGAGGTCCTCCCAAATACAGAATGATGAGGACAAAAAATTCATTGCATACTAAGTGAATATGTTTATATTTATAGTAGGTCTATTTAGGGTATCCAGTGTGCCTTTGTTTATCTTTAGAAGTGTAACAATTCACATCATATCTGTCTTTGAGTTGTAGCCAGTGGAGTAATGACAATGAAAAACTGTTGCCTACTTTATTAGTAAATAAAGGATGTTGAAGCCATCAAGACACGACAGCCTATTGGGGGGTGTGGGGGGAGAGACACCGTAGCCACCCAGGACAGTGAGTTCTGAAGGAACTCAGGATGGAGACAAACAGGCTGCCCTATGCCAAGCCCTCAGCCACTGCAGCCACCCCTCACAATGCCTCTTGAGGAGACTCAAGATGAGAAAGCACTGGATGCTGGCTCCAGATACCCGAGGTGCATATCAAAGGAATGATTTCAGTGAGCCCAGACTCTGGCACCTTCCGGAACATAGAACAGTGCTAATTCCTTAACGTGAGATGTCTGGCTTTTCTTCACTAGTAATCTTTTGAAGTTCTGACTTTTCGGTCTTTGCTGAAAACCTCCTATATATCCTGGCTCCTGCCTTCTTCAGAGCAGTCCCTTGCAGCTATCCGAGAGGCTGCCTCCCAGGCTTAAGTCCTCAGTTTTCTCTACCGAATAAAACATAACTCTCAACTTTATGTTGGGCATTTTTTTTTCAGTTGACAATACTAATATTTGGGAACGGGAATCATAATTTATAAAAGGAATACTCTTAAAAGAGCCACGATTTGTAGCGTTTGCCAATCTCTGCAGTATAAATGCCTCCACCAAGGCTGACTTTAAGCTACTGAGTCACTTAACATGGATTGAGTGAGTCACTGACATCACCGAATGTGGATTCACAAGCCAGGACGAGGTGGACCCAGGGTATCACCAACTAGGAAAGTAAATGATGCGATCTAGGCCCCAGGTAAGGTAACAGGTACAAAGACTAAGCAACATGCTGACCCTGACACGAGAGTTGAGAGAGAGCACTACTTGAGTGAACCCTGGACAACTGAGTCCATCTGATGCCATGAATTCCACTGTCATATTGTCACATTTACTTAATCATCATTCACACTTTTCCAGGTCTAGAAAAACTACCATCAGACTCTACCACAGATGCTATCCTCTCTCTCCACTTACAGAGAGGGTGAGCTTAGGGGTTCTGGACGTGAGTTCTGGAATTGGGTACAAATCCTGGCTTTACCAAACCTCAGTTTACACACCTCTCATATGGAGATAATATTATTCCCCTTTTTGTAAGAAAATCAGGAGGCAATTAAATGAGATGTTTATTCAAAATACTTGGCAAGCCCTTGGCATTGATTAGACTTCCTGATATTAGTGATGAAGAGACTGTGCTTTGGGTTTCCATGGGATTGGAAACGGAGCCCTCATCGTATACATCATGAAATGAGTCTAGGGAGGCAGTAAAGCCATCAGCCACAACATGCAAGACTCCCTTCACTCAAGTGCTTACTTCACGTGAGAGTCTGGAGAAGACAAAGGATCATCACAAAGTAATATGTACCTCTCCCAGGATAAGGCAGGAATGATGCTCATTTCTGCTTAGGTGTACAGGTGAACTGCACACTTCTATGTGGAGGTCCAAGTGTTTGGGAAATAATCTAGAGGCTGATTTCCCCCTGCACCCCACCCCATGGCACCCCCATCACTTTCTCATCCACTGTAAGAAAACTGTATGCTGTTGTTGTTGGGTCCAGGTCATTTGCTTTGTGAGGCATGGATTTCTATAGCTGAAAATTGAGTAGGTGAATTCCAACAACAAGAGACTCGGTTTGAGGCTCGGACTCTTCCTGTGAGAACACAGAAAAGGCAGCCGGGTTCCAGGAGCCTGGGTCTCCACCTCTTCCTTTCCAGAGGGGTGAAGGAATCAGGGGCATTTCAACACCAAATTCTCAGGGCCTCTCCCAGCCTGCTACGCCTGGGTATTGGGCTGGGAGTGGGCTTTTCCTGGCCCATGGGGCATTCTGTTTGAATCCAGTGGGACCTAGTAGCACTCTGAAATACCTCACAACAGCCAGACCTGTGAACAGCCGTCCAACTTCCCCAGCCCGACTCGCATGGTGCAGCCACTGATTTACGATGCAGGAGTAACTCTCACATGGAAGAGAAACTCAACTGCATAGGTGGGTGCTCATTTGAAAAACATGTTCCTTTTTATATTTTATAGCACTCCATTTACCAAGTCATTTTTTCCCCAAAATTTGAAAAAGCAAAGCTCTTACTGGATTGCTGCTTTCTCTATCTCCATGAGTGGCTCTGTGAGATCTAATATTTTATTACTATGATACGCAGAACATGGAGAATGTACTTTAAAGTTGAAGATGCTGGAGTTTCTTTCAAAACTCTCAGAAGGAAATAAAGGCTTTGTTTTACCGAATTTAATAGGAAATAGGCTGTTGAAGATTTCACAGAATGAAGTCTTCAAATAACAGAAACATTCAGTATCTTGATGAGATTATAATCTGACAGTGATTACTACAATAACTCATAGCACTAAAGGAGTCACTGACACACCCAGATAACACATAGAAAGAAAACTGGAAGAAATTCTTCTTTTTCAGTCAAGTCCAAAACGGTGAAGTTGTTCTTTTAGGGTAAACAAGTTGGGAAACCAAGAGTGAGGCAATGTGATCTCCTGGGAAAAGCACTGCTAGAGAAAGCGTCAGCAATCCTGTGCCCTTGATGCAGCCCAGCATCCTGCCTGATGTGGCGACTTGAGCTGTCATTTAGTCACTGTGGGCCTGTCCCCTCACCTGCACACCATGTGACACTCGTGTGATGAGACAAAGCCCATGCTGTGCGATGCAATGAACAGAGGGATTCCTCTACCCTGATGCTGCTGGGCCCTCGTCCTTCCTCTCCTTTAGTTGTGAGGCTGCTGGGGGCAGTGGCTGTATATCGCTCCTTCTTTTATCCCCAACAGCGAGCCCTGGGCCCTGCACAGTAGATACCCCCTCCAAAATCTTCCCAGTGAATAAGTGTGCCGAGCGCCTTATTATTTCATTCATTCCTTGCAAGAGAGCCTCATTTTAAAATTGAGAAAATGAAAGTTTAGAGGCACTTCAAGAGGTTAAGGGAACCCCACAAGCTCAGACAGAATACTTCTGTGTAGGACTGGAACTCTTTCCAAGGCCTGCCTTTGCCTTGCCATGCTTCTTTGAAAATGCTAAACCAGGCTGGCTAAACACTGAGTAGGGTCCCAGTGAGACAGGCCATGCTGCAGAGAGCAAGCCAAAGAGAGGAAAATCTGGATTTCAATTATGGACAGGGGCAGACACACCTTATTTCTAGCACTTAAGGACTGTCAAGGATGGCGATAAATCATAAATGTTGATACAGCAGTTTCTTTAGCAGAATTGCTCAAGGGACATTCATTTCTGGGTCTCAGAGCCTCCAAGAGCACCTGGTCTGCTTTCAGGCACATTACTTAAGAGCCACGAAGTGTGCCCTTTCCGTGACACGGGTGCCTCTCCCCACCTCCTCTGAGCCTATATTATAAATAGAAGTCTTTTGGGCCAGACTGACTGGCTGCCAGAGAGACGGCAAACACCAGGCAGATCAATGTCACATCTCATCGTCAGGAAGTTCACAATACACCACTTCACTCTTCAAGATCACAGGAGGTGTATATAGCTTGGAGTGGACTGCTCATTGTGAATAGCTGTAATAGAAAATGCTCTCCAGAAGGGCATGGTGTCACCAAAATATTATGTGAGCCACAAATGCCAGCCGTGTGGGTAATTTCAAAGTTCTTAGTAGCCGCATCAAGAGTAAGAAATAGATAAACTTTAATAATCTAGCCCATTGAATCCAATATATCCAAAATGCTGTCACTTCATCATGTAGTAAATACGTAAAGTATCGAGATATTTTATACGCTTCTTTTCATACCGAGTCTTTGGTGTGTATTTCACACTCACAACATGTGGCAACTGGCAGCAGCCCCATTTAAAGCACTCAGTAGCCATGGACAGCTGGCAGCTACCACCGTGGATAGTGGGGCTCTGGAACATTGCGATTGTGGAGGTCCATGGGCCTGCTCCTGGCTGGTGCAGGGTGTTCCTGTGTTTATCATCACTCACGAGCAGACCAAACCGCTGAGAAGAGACCTTTAAACTGTTATTCTGCAAGATCTAATAGCTTCTTAAAGTCCTCGAAAGAGTTCTGCTACTGAAGCGAGAAGCAGGGCGTGCCAGACCTTCTCGATGCTCAGTCTGCGTGTAATTACTGAGCACTGAACTCTACAAATAATTAAACGATCAACCTTTGGTGAAAATTCTAGCACGAGTGCTGTCACTAGGTAGAGAATTTTAAGTGAATCTTTTCTCAGCTTCAGCTTTATTTCCAAAATAGTATATTGGGAGCATATCAACAGTTCTCAGTCCTGGATGCAAATTAGAACCACCTGGAACTTACAAACAAATGTCCTGGCTTCACAGATAAACTGAGAATCACTGACCTAGTGTAAAACCAAATGTGTTATGATTTTTAAGTTTGTGAAAATAGTGTTCATCTGCCCCAAGCAGCCTCCCTCAACTGGGTGAGGGTGAGAGAAAAAAAAAAAATTCTCCCCCATTCAACCAACTAATAAATGTATTTTTTACAACAGAGAACCTTCTATGCCAAGGCATTAAAATGCTGAAATATGAAGGTAGGATTAGAAAATATTATCCAATGAAATGGAAAATAAAAAGAATACATGTAAATAGATGAAACCAGAAACTATCACTCCAATAATGACAAAATATTATTCCTAAGTGTTGCTGACGAGTTTGGATAGGCACAGCTCTAAAGAGATCCCCCAATATTATCATCTCTGGTTACTGCTCTGGTGGGACTTGGCAGATGTAATTAAGGTGACTAATCAACTGATTTTATAATAGGGAGATTATTCTGGATTGTTTGGGTGATGAAATGTAATCACATTAGTCTGTAAAAGTAGGATAGGAAGTTAGTGAGCTGTGGAGGAAGACAAAATCAGATTAGAAACCTGAGAGGGACTTGCCCTGCTGTTTCTGGAGAGGGTCACATAGGAAGCACGAGATGCAATGCAGGCAGCCTCGAGGAACAAAACCTGGCCTCCTACCAGACAATCGGCAAGGAAATGGGGATGACAGTCCCACAACAGCAAGGAACTGTATTGGGTCAACAATCTGAACAAGCTTGGAAGCAAATTCGTCCTTAGGACCTCCCGAAGGTAATGCAACCCTAACGACAGCTTGATTTCAGGCTTATGAATTCTGCGCAGAGTAGAGTTGTACCAGGCTGTGTCCAGACTTCTCACAGAATTGGTCTGCAGATAGCTAATAAATGGGTGTTTTTCTAGGCTACTAAATTTATGGTAATATGTTATATAAGCAATGGAAAACTAATACAGAAACTGTATTAGTTTCTGTTAGAGGCTGCCTGAGGTTGACTTTCTAAACATCAATCAGGAAGGCAACTATCCAGCCACTACCAAAACCTAGCCATAAGGAGAGGGGATTTGAAATTTGGAGGAAGAGGGGATAGAAATTTGGAGGAAGCCAAAAGGACTTTGGGGATAATTGAATCAATTAGTGACTGATGATGAACGCTGAACAAATTTAGTAAATAATGTATGGCCTTGTCTTGTCTAACTATTTGGGACCAACAAGAAGGTCCCAAAAGAGAGACAGGTATCATCAGCACTCAGAGCCTGCTGATACTCTCCCCTGCAGCCACTCAGTTCCTCCATTCCAAACGTACAATTGCCAAATGACCTGCTGATTCTCATCTTGTTTCCTGAGTTCTCTCTCTTTCTGGAAAACTAATGCAATAATCAGCCGAAATGAAATTGCTTCACAGCTGAAATGGAAAATAAACACAAATATTGGCATTCTGGTATATTGGCCTATCTTGCAAGGTTGGCTAGTATAAATTGAGCCCCTGGAGTCTAATCACTTCTGGGTCAATGGATGCAATTTTTTTTTTTTTTTTTTTTGGAACACACAATGTGGACCCGAGTTGATCTCTGGGAAAGTGAGAAAGCCCAAGAGATTCTGTCTAAATCAGTTTGCTGGCCTTGCTTCTCATCTTAACCTTAGGTCAGACAGGAAATTAAAAAAACAGGCAATATGTCAATGGGAAGGTAAATCAAAATCAAGGTCAAAATCTATGAAAGACTAGGGCTGGGAGAAGATAAGGACAAGGAGCATGTATTTATGGAAGAATAGGTGGCGTGCAGGCGAGGGGGAAGAACAGGGTAACTTTGTAACATGTCCTTGTAAAATCCAACATCTTGGCTCAGGAGAGCTTGCTTTCAGTTCTTCTGAATTTAATGTTCAGTTCCCAAGAGCCTTATGTTTACCACTCTGTGGGACTGCCCCAGCATAGCTCAGGAAACTGTAATTCAATGACCTGGCCATGTCTTTCCTAAATCAGTTGACTAGTGGATGAGGGTTGGAACAAGGAGGCTGAGCCAAACTCTGAATCTCTGTTGATTCAAGGAGACTGTCCACCCATCAAGAAGTTAAAGAAAAAAACACTACAATGCCTTTCACTGCAATGTGAGAAGTATTATTTCACATAGAGCAGTAATAAAACAGTCCTCTTCCCATCAAACTGAAAAGTGATTCAAGTGAATTTTCACTTTCAACCACTTGTGATCATGTTACAGTTAAAACTTTATTTCCAAATAGGGAAGAAAAGCTACAGGGAATCCCCAAGGTGGCAGTTTACATACAGCATCCCCAAGGTGGCAGTTTACATACAGCATACAGTTTACATACAGCATCATAAATGCTGAAGAACCAGAGGGCAAGTGCCTCAGACACAGGGAAATACTCACCTGGATGGCCGTACACATCTGAAATAACTCCTGTCCAAACTGAATAAACTCAGCATCTCCTACTTGTCCCCAGTCCCCATCTAATGAATGACAGCTTCATCTCATGCATCTTCTAACTTGCTTAATGAAATTGTGGCTCCCCAGTCACCTGAGCTAGGTACCTTTGGTTGCACCATCTCTTCTCACATGTAACTTGTCACCTTATAGGGGTGATTCTGCTTCAGAATTCTCTCTGGAATGTAGCTCCTCCTCGCCCAGTGCTCGCCACACTGCCACCTCTCCAGACTTAAAAGAGCCTCCCTTCTTTTCCCTTCAGGGTTTCTGCCAGACAAATCCTAAATGTATCTACTTTCAAAATCATGCTCAAAGATCGCTACTTCCATGAAGCCCTTTACACTCCCCTGAGACTTAAACTTATTCATTCCTCTGGGCTTCCACACTGCTTTCAACCTCTACTAAATAAATACCTCTTCCTCGTCCCAACACGGAATTCACAAGGTCACAAACCCCTGTTGTGGAATAAAGGAGTTCTCAGGGCTTGCATTACCACAGGTTTCCTCAGGGCAAAACACAGACCCTTCCCTGCATCTATATATCACTCTGTGCCCACTCCGACCAAGATGCCTTGCAGGATTTGATGAGGGAAAAGATATGTATACTGTGTGTGTGTGTGTTTGGGGCGGAGGGGGGGCATGTTGGTGGGTATAAGACAGGCCAGAGGCATAAGAAATTCTTTCTCCTCCCTAGGAATACCTACATCATCATTCAGCTTTAGGAGAAGTTAGTTTGGGTGAAAGAGAACAGAGGGCGATCTGGAGATAAGAGGATGGGCCTAGGGTTGAACTCTGAGCAGTCAGAATATACCACAAGGGTGTTGGAAAGAGGTGCAAGAGAATTTCACAAAGCAAAGAAAGCCACAGCTACTCAACATTCTGCCCAGGATCCACCTGGATGGCTGCTCATGCCAAGTAAATGCTGCACTGCTTCTTCGGCAAGTGGCACAACTCTGCTTCCCACAGGTCAGCCTTCCCCATCACCCCTTCAGAATCCCCACCCAACCTCCTCTGTACTTTTGCAAAGGGACAAGCCAACAAAGAGAAAAAGGTGTGTGCAGGTGGCTTTCTGCTTCCCCTTTACCATCAGCGCAAGAGAGAACACAAGTCACAATTTCTCCTTTGAAAATTATTTCCCATGCTCACTAGATTATATTCTTTAAATGACAACCTAGTTGAAACACACGGCTTTACTGGTTTCTCTATTAATCAGAATGTCTGGAAGCATGAGGTTAGGGTTGATGGGGGTGGAGGGGACCACCGGGGAGGCAAAAATCACAACTGGAGAGGCTGGGAGCTGGGTGGGGCCCTAAGGATTGTGTTACTGTAAAGGTCTCATTTTACAGGTGAGGTAAGCACAGCCCACAGATGAAGTAAAGTGGGTAAGACCACCGCCCCCCCCACCAACCCCGTCTGGTTGCAGCTGAACTGGGAGCAGCACCCAGGCCTCCTGTCCATAGTCCCATGGGCTTTTTTGTTCTCCACTTTTTTGTTGTTTTGTTTTTTTTTTAGAATATTTATTTATTTAGGTCTTTTTGTCATTTTAGGGCTGCACCTGTGACATGTGGAGGTTCCCAGGTGAGGAATCTAACAGGAGCTGTAGCTGCCAGCCTATGCCACAGCAATGCGGAATCCGAGCCGTGTCTGCGACCTACACCACAGCTCACGGCAATGCCGGATCCTTAACCCACTGAGTGAGGCCAGGGATCGAACCCGCAACTTCATGGTTCCTAGTCGGATTCGTTTCTGCTGAGCCAGGACAGGAGCTCACTTTATTTTTTTATAATGATTTTTTCCATTATAGCTGGTTTATAGTGTTCTGTCAATTTTCTAACGTACAGCAAGGTGACCCAGTTACACATGCATGCATATATTCTTTTTTTCCACATCGTCTTCAACCTGTCACTCTATTTTCAAGGAGCACTTCAAGGAGCAAAAAGCCAACTTACCCTCAGGCCCACACATGCTGTCACACATTACATCACTGATCATTAGGCTTTTGGTATAAACAAATCATAATAGATGGGGATGTAAGGTGACCCTCTGGCCGTCCCCCGTGGCAGGCACTCACCCACCCTCCACGGGGGCTAAGGCCCCCCTTGCCACCATCTCTGAAGTTGGACAAGAGTCCTGGAGTAAAACCCAGAAGAGAAATTTACTCCCAACCCACCCTCAAGTCTCGACCACGTTGAACCTAAATTTCCAAGAATGATCCTAGTTAGACTGAGTTAGAGCTTTGGAAAAATCTGCTCTCCACCCTACACCACAGTGAATTCCTTAACCTGAGATCAGTAGCCACTGTTTCAAACTCCAGTACAAACGCAAACCCTCAGCAAGGTCCACCCAGTCCCGTATCATCTGATCTGGCTGCCTCCCACTTTCCGTGCCCACCTGCCACCATTTCCTAAACCTCCTCCCTTTCCTCTGTCCATGGCAGAAGCTCCTCAGAAGGTTCTAAAGCTTTTCACCCCCTCACCCCCCACCCCCATCTTCTTCCCACTTCATCCATCCCTGTTCCTCACTTCCCAAACCTCAGTTCAAGGTCACTTCAACTTAACTGTATTTCTAGCAACAACTCCGCTCCCTACCAGGTGAAGGTAGGCGCCCCCTCCCCTCTGCTTCCACACTAGCCTTGCCAAACCTCTACCACCGTACCATGAGAGGCCCACCACTGCCTCCTCTCTCCTACGAGGGGCATCTTTGTAACCCCACTACCTCACAGTGGCCAGCACACTCACTTAAAATGAACTGTTATGGAAATGAATAGAGACCCTTTGACTTTAAAATAGATGTTTTGAGGGGTGGGAGCACGTCCTTCTGTTGAAAATTCACCTGATGCTTTTTTTTTTTGGCCGCACAAGCAGCAGCTTAATATGGGATCTCAGTTCCCAGACGAGGGTTTGAAGCTGGGCAATGGTGGTGAAAGCACTGAGTCCTAACCTCTAGACCACCAGTGAACTCCCTCTTTTTTCTTCTGAATGCTTTTTAATGAGGTAGAATAAGTGGTGTTTCTCATCACATCAGGCAGGATGGCATAGCTTTAAAGTGGGCATGCAGTAAGGAACCCAAACATGGGAGTAAATCAGCAAAGAGGTACAGTAAGAAGTACAGAGAGAAAAAGTCTTATCTTCCTTTTCTTCAAAGTGCTGACCATCCCTAAGACTTCAGAAAATCTGGAAGAAAATGCAAAAAAAAAAAAAAAACCCAAAAACAAACATGCAATTGTGGTGTCACCTCTTCTTTATGACCCTCTTCTAAAATATAAACTGACTGTTCAAATGTAAAGTACAGGGCAGAATTAAAACCCTGAAATGTCTCCTAGGTGCAAATTATTAGCTCTGTCCACTTTCTCAAAATGTACCAGCTTCTTAAATGCTCAGAAACCAAGCCCTTCATACAGACAGCAAACTTTGGAGACCCATATTACATCTTAATGCTCATCAGATAGGTAGGAGGACAGTCTGAGGTTTTGCCTAATAGGACTGTTTTATAAGCTGCAAGACAAGAGACAGAAGTTTTGCTTAGAGGAGAAAGAAGAGCAGAGGAGCAGGGCAAGGCGGGAGCAAGGAGGAATGAAGCCCGGAAGTGAGGCAGGGAGGAGGGGGTGGGAGGAGAAGGAAAGCAACTG
This sequence comes from Catagonus wagneri, assembly GCA_004024745.2. Classification (NCBI taxonomy): domain Eukaryota; kingdom Metazoa; phylum Chordata; class Mammalia; order Artiodactyla; family Tayassuidae; genus Catagonus; species Catagonus wagneri. The sequence continues at coordinate 15,150,198 of PVHT020000009.1, read as the reverse complement.
GCTAAGCCAAGTCGGAGATTTACATCTAAAAACTGCAAAAGCAAGTTTAAAAAAAGAAAGAAAGAAAAAGACCTGACCCTCAAACCTTCTAATCAAAATTAACAAGAAGGGAAATACTAACCAAAAGTCCGGCAGATATTCCTGATAGAGGCTGGATTTTTGCACGTCTTCCTCCAGGCTTTATGGTAAGAAATTTTAAATTTCCTTTTTCATTCAGTCATGTGTGTGAGCAGACCACATAACACTAATCTGGTTAAAATCTGGTGGAGAGGGTGGGGTTAGAGGAGGACTACACTAAGTGACGTTTCTTAGTTACCTCTTGACATGTCTTACTCTCCAGCTTTTTGGTCTTGTTGCTTTCATATATAAGCCTTTGCAAAATCCTCCCCAAATCAATTATATTTTCTCCCTCTTCCTTCCTCCTTCTCTCCCTCCCTCCCAACCTCTCCCTCCCCCCCACCACATACACACCCTGGTACCAGAAGAGCAGATTAAAACACACAGCCCATTGCCTGATACAACAAACCCCTTGACCTTTGCCCAGTGCTTCTTTGGCTCTGCCAGCTGAAGTGAGGGCCAGGCCTGGGCTGGAGTCTCATGAGATCCATCACGACGGAGCCAGCCAGGCCAGCTGAGAAGGCCAAGCATTAGAACTTGACAAAGGCTAAGAACTGGATGAGTTGAAAAGGGTGATAGGCTTATCTGAATCTAATCCCACGACTAAGGAGTCCAAGAAGGAAAGTTCCAAGACAGCAAAGGCGTTCACCTATTGAGTTTACTGATAATCCAACCGAGGTATCTATCCCAAGGGCCCAGCATGTAGAGCATTGACTATTTGTTAAATGAAGGATAAAGTGATTGAATTTTAAGATATTAGTGCCCACTGGAAGTCCTAACACACTTAACTTTAAGTGTTTAATCATAGTATCAGTAGTACGAAGTAGATGACTAAACAATCACTAATATTGCCTACATATTAACTGTAGGATATTTTGGCTGACCGGGCAGGACGACACAACACCTAGATAATGTGGCTTTTGTTCCTTTTTAATTACCTTGTAGCACGGAGAAATTGGTCTAAGAAAAAAATGCCCCAAATGAAACAAAAATTTCAAAACACTAACCACTTAGTAAGTCGCATACACAAACAACACACGCAACAAAAACACAGCTTTCTAGCTCTGGGGCTTCACACCAAATTTCTTGTAGCTCCTCACTGGTAAGAAAAAAATCCTGATGATGCCCATCATTGATTGTGAGCTGAGCTGCTGTACAGGCAAGGCTGTGTGACCAATAGTCCTGTCCACACTCTCAGCACAAGAAGATGGCTCATGACGGATGACCATAGCCAAAATCAGCCAGACCTTTCACTGTTTAAAAGATTTCTTCTGCCTTTCCTACGTTTGTGCTCAATAAATCCTACTGTGACATGTGATACACCCAAGGCCCTTCAGTATCAGGAACCCTCATTTGAATAGATGAGTTAACGATGACTAGACTTGAGACTCTCACTGACTGTGAGTTGGTGGTTAATTTATTTTGAAATGACACTTTGGATGTGCAGAAACAGGCTCTCGGTCAGATGTTTCCAAAGCACACTTCTAAATTCGGGGTCCAAAAATACCTCATCCCCAACCCCTGCCTTCCTCCAGCATCTATAACACAAGCCAGAAACTGAGAGCTATGTCTTCTGCCTCCATTTCATCTGTAGACTTTACCTCTCCAGTATCTTGAATTCATTCCATTCCCTTTATCCTCTCTACAGCTACTGCTAAGTCCTAGCCATTATCTCTCCCTTAGACTTTAGGAATGGCCTCTTGACACCCACTCACATGCTCTCCAATCCATTCTCACACAAAAATTATGTTTTGAAACAATTATGGTTGTGGCATCCCTGTGGATAAAACATTCAAAAGACTCTCCTTGTTCGAATTACTTCAACCCATAATGACACCTCACTAATAGCTAGTCATCTCCCACTAGTCACTCTCCTCACGTTCAATTAGTAATGGAATCCAGTGGGAGATGACATTTCATAGCCAACTGGCAGCCACCTGTGATCATAAGCCTCAACGCTGGCTATAGGATGTGAGCGGCCATGCAAAAGCATCTCTCAGGAATATGCTTATCCCTCTACCTACCCTTCTCTATGCCTGCTGGCTTGGATGTTGATGGGCTGGATCATCAAACACATGGCTGAGGGCTACAGTAAATCTGTGGAACATTTCTGGGAACTCCCTTTGAAGTCGGATCCCAAATAAAGGGGGTTTAAACACTGGTAAAGGACCAACTAGTTGTGGTGTTTTGATCAACTGGCCCAGATCTTTCCAGCTTATCCTTGAAAGAAAAAGGTTTTTTCACCTAATTTTTCAGGCTCAACTGAAAGTAGGAAAAAAGTAATCACATGAGACACGGAAATTCATAAGCTGAAATTTATCCTGAGTACCTATAAAAGCAGAAAATTTACCTGAACACATGACATTCTGATAAGGACTTTTTAAATGAGCTTTAGGAGATATCACTTTTTTTTTCCCTAAGAGATTTGCAAATCCTAGTGAGCTATAACCGATGCATTTAGAACTTTAGAAATTGTGAATGGTTTTATTTGGGGGAATTATTAGGGCCCACAGAAATGAATGTCCTCAGCAGGACATTAAGACGTTTTGGTCCATTAGGAAAATAGGTGAAACTCTGCCCAGCCCTATTCCAAACCAAGTTTTCAAACCTCAAGTTATCGGGAGATTTATCAAATAAAAACAGGTAATAATGTTTTTATCAAATAAAAACAGGTAATAATGTTTTTATCAAATAAAAACAGGTAATGGTTATACACAGAGAGTAGGGAAGAATAGGACCCTAGGGAAGGGATCTTTCCAAGTTTTTGTACCCAATTCCCTCAAACCAAATTGTATACTGAGCAATGTATTCTGAAACGGTGTTAGTGGAACATGAGGCTTTATGCTACGAGCAGAATTTTACTCACAGATACTTCATATCTATAAATTTATACTCCAAAAATGAGCTAAATCAAAAGTATGAATACATGATGCTGGTTTACGAAATGATCACTTTTCCTGGAGACAATTTTGATGTCCTTTTCTGATTATAAATGTACAATACTTACTTTTGTAGATATTTGATAAGTATTAATATAATGTGAAACCAATTCTGGATTCCTTTTCTGTCACTCTCCACCTAATAAAGTTTCTAAAGAAAGCCCCATGCCAAAAAAAGAACCCCAAAAAAACAAAAAAAAAGCATTTTTTATTTTTCCTTTTTCTTTTTCTATTTAATATTAGTGTCTCACGTACCTGCCAATTAGATTGCCACTTTTTCTAGGAAATGCAGCTTTTAGCAATTTTTTGTTGATTTAAATGAAATCAACCTGGCTCAGCTAATATTAACTGATTAGATTTAGAATGAAGTCCCAAGACCAATGGCATACAGATGACCAACACTTAAAATTAAATGTTGGGTGACCTAGGCAGATTCTATTACCTTAGAGAAGTTACTTGACTTGAGGACATCATGAAGAATCCATGAAGGATCCAGGATGTACTGAGAAAGAGGTACACAAAGATGGCTGGGTACAACAGAGGTCTCGTGTCATTACAATAATTCCTCACTATATGAAGTTACATGGAAACAGTCTCTCCCTTGCTGGTTGAAAAACCATAATCCCCACCCACCTAAAAACAAAATTAAAAAATGAACAAAATTTAATAGCTGCATTCATTCATATTCTATCAGATTTAGATGCCAATGTTTTTCACATTGAGTCATAACCTCTAATTAGGCTGTGGGATCAGTGTGGTAGGTCAAATCTAGATTTGTCATTTCGTTTAAATGAATGGAATGGTGCTGTGGACAAAGTGTTTGGCCCCCCTCTATCCCATCACCTAAATCCCGATGTTGAAATCTAGCCCCCAGTATGATGGTGTATGGAGGCATAGTCTTGAGATGACTAGATCGTGTGGGTAGAGCTCTTATAAAAGTGATTTCAAAAAGTATTCCCCACCTTTCTGCCATGTGAGGACACAGCAAAAAGCTAAGCACCAGGAAGTGGGTTCTGACCACAGCCTTGATTTGGACTTCCCAGCCTCCAGAACTGTGAGAAAGCAGCACTGTTTATAAGGCTCCCAGTTTATGATATTTCTTTTGTAGCAGACTAAATAGACTAAGACAAATGGAATGAGCTCTTTCTTCACATGAAATTTTAAAACGTGTATGACTATGGGCTCACTATGAGGACCCAATTATTTCTTACTGTGGACAGAGCTTAAAAAGTTTGTAGACCATTGATACAGATAGCTACTAGTTTTTAAATATCATAAATAATGATAAAATAGACATCTCTTGGTGGGGAAGGAATTTGACCTTATTTCCATTTATTATGTAATTGTTGATTTCCCAGAAACAATGCTGCTGCATGAAAGAGGTAAAACACTTATGAGATTTTTAACAGATATCACTCAAACTGTCCTAATTTAGACTCAGATCAGACCAGCAGAAAACTTCATCAGATCATCAGTATGACTGTCAGCCAAAATTTTCTTATTCTCTCATAATTGCTAATTGGATGGGTAAAAAGGATCTTCCATTGCTTTGATTTACATTTACTTGAAAATGAGTGAGGCTAATTCCATGGAATATTTAATGTCAATCATCTATATATGTCCTCCCAGTTTTGTTGGGTTCTTTTCTTTGTTGGAGCTCCTATCTTTTTATTTATGCTTTTACACACATTATTTGTAAAGGAAAACTTCCTAGTTATTACCTAGGGATGAAAGTATACACGAGGAGAAATGGGGGAAAGTAATTCAGGGGGAGATCTTGATTTGACCAGGCTGATATCAGACTGCCTTTCGGCTTTTAATCCTTTACTTGATTCTGAACCAACTGTCTGACACTAGCTTTAAAAAAAACTTTTAAAAAAGTGCAAGAAGTGTCGCCAATATGACACTGCAGATTTACACTTTGTACTTCCCCCTCTGTGCCAAATACTTCAGTGGTAGGTTTATTATTTTTTAAATTAAGACAGTAGTACTGGAATATGTGAAAGAGCACTTACAAACTGTGGAGGGCAGATTGAGATTCCCCAACATACATATGATGGGAGTTCCAGAAAGAAAGAATTTAACTCAACTGCAAAGGATACGTTTTGGAAAAGGTCATTATTGATAATTTTACAAAATTAAAGAATAAAATGAGTTTTCAGATTAAAAGAAAAAGTAATCATTGCATAGTATAAAAAGTAAATCTACTCCAGGGCATCAGGATAAAGAAGAAATCTTAAAACGTACTTTAAATAAAAGGCAGATTACCTAGTAATAAACCCAAATTGTCAAGTGGAAGATTTTCTCTCAGCAACAACAGATGCCAGGACACAAATGAAAACCTTTAAAGCCTTAGAGAAATATCCATCTATTCAGAATTTGATACCCAGCTAAACTCTCCACAAGTCTTTGCTATGTGCAGAGAAGGGGGCAGGATGCATATGAAAACTGAAAGTTTACTTACCTAAAGATCTACTTTAAGTAATTACTAAAGGAGCTCTTTGGCAAGAAGACAAAAATCACCTTAAGTAAATGCTGAAATTTTTGTCTCTTAAAAAAAAGATTCTTTCCAATTACTCAGATTATTATCCTGTAGTTACTGATTCATTCCTCTGCTTGCTTTTAAAGTAAATTTCTTGAAGGAACTGAATTATATTTTTATTTCCCATTATCTAAATAAGTAATTAACCTCCATCACTCCAATGAAATAGCTCTTGCCCTCATCTCTAATGACTTTCATATTGCTAAATCTAGTAGCTACATTTTTTTTTAAGGCTACATGTGTGGCATTTGGTTCACAGGCTAGAGGCTTAATCAGAGTTGCAGCTGCCAGCCTATACCACAGCTAGAGCAATGCCAGATCCTTAAGCCACTGAGAGAGGCCAGGGACTGAACCCACATCCTCATGGATAGTAGTCAGGTTCGTTACCACTGAGCCACAATGGGAACTCATAGTAGCTACTTCTTAATCATTTCATTTGACCTCATATGACAGTGGCTTACTCTGCAAAACACTATCTTGATTCTTGGGTATCATTCTCCATTGATTCTCTCACCCTACTGGACACTTCATCTTGGTCTATTTTCTTTTGTCCTCTTCATTTTCTCAACCATGTAACAATAGAATACCCCTAGGATTTCTTCTTTCCTCTTTTCCATATCTACAATCTACTCCTAAGGTAACCTTGTTCAGTATTATGACATTTATATCATCCATGTATATTCCGCAAATATATAACTTCAAATCAAATCTCTTCTTGAACTACAGGCTCATATATCCAATTGACTAATAATTCCCTTGAGTGTTTGGTAGGAATCTCAAACTTATAACTCTATAACCAAACTTCTGATTTTACCCTACTAACCTGTTTGTTCTACAGTCTTGGTATTTCAGTCAATACCACCTTCATCTTTCCAGATTCTCAGGCCTTTCACTTATTCATTCATTCATAACCCTGACCATTCCATCAATTATTCTTTCAGACATACCTTCAAATTATATACAGGATGTGATCACTTGGTACCATTCCTTTATTTATCTCCCTCACCAAGCCACCAACATTTTTCATCTGAATTACTGTAACTTAATTGGTCTACCTGCTTCTGGTCTTGAACTTCCTCATCTCCAAATATATAAGCCACCTACCAAGATACTGATCTCATTAAAACGAGATGTCAAGTCTTTGTTCAAAATCCTCTGATGGTATCCCATCTCACTCAGTAAATGTCAAATGCTTATAGCAGTCTGAAAGTCTTGCTCGACTTCCTTCAATCCTTACCCCTACTCTCACCCATTATCTCTGCCATCACTGACCACCATATATTTTTTGCTCATTCTACTCCAACAACATTGGACTCATCTCTGTTTCTTGAAGTCCCCATGCAGCATATGCAGTTTTCTCTGCATAAGATACTTTTCTCTCAGACTTTCTTCAAGTATCCATTCAAATATCACTTTACCTGTGAGCTCTTTCCTGATAACCTAAATCAATAATAACCCTAATACTGTTATTTTTCTCTACAGTGCTTTTTTTTAAAATGGTTGGTCCTGTGGCACATGGAAGTTTAATCGGAGCTGCAGCTGCTGGCCTATGCCACAGCCTCAGAAACACGGGATCCAAGTTGCGTCCACAACCTATGCTGCTGTTTACAATAACGCCAGATCTTTAACCCACTGAGTGAGGCCAGGGATTGAACCCACACCCTCACAGACACCATGTCAAGTTTTCAACCCATGGAGCCACAACAGGAACTCCCACATCACTTATCTTTATTTAATATATTACATATTTAGTAGTTAATTTTTTTCTCTCTCCTCTTACCAGAATATCAAGTATGAGTTCAGAGACTTTGTCTACTCTGTTCACTGCTATATTTCCAAGTACCTATAATTCTGGCAAGTCAATAGAAGATACGCAGTAAGGTTTTATTAGATGAGTAAGTAAATGGTGAGGGGGAAAAAGATAAAACATGATGGCTAATTCAGTTAAAAATTGTTTATAAAAACAATATTAATCACATTTCCTATATAACAAAAAAGATGAAAATAAATTTTAGATACCAAAAATATAGGAAAGAGTTGACATTACCTCAAAGGACAACTAAAATATGCCATATTTTCTGTTTTGTTAGGGAAAGGATAGATAGTGTTGTGTGAAATGGGAACATTCATCGTGCTTGATATGGGCGTGGACAGCCCAACTGAGGGGTCTGTGAACACCTGGGCTTGTGGTGAGCAGGGACAATGTGGTCGCTGCAGATTTTGCTGCCTTAAGAATCAGCAGGGGAGTTGTGTCTCAGTTGTAAAGAATCTGACTAGTATCCATGAGGATGCCGGTTCAATCCCTGGCCTCCTTGCTCACTGTGTTAAGGATCTGGCATTGTGGTGAGCTGTGGTGTAGGTCACAGGTGAAGCTGGGGTCTGGAAAGCCTAGAAAGGGAGAAAGCTGAGCCTGATCACAACTCTTAGAAAAGTTAAAGGCCTTGCAGAGCTTAGAAAGAAGAAAAGGAGACATTTTTGGCTTTGTTATGGGGAGGTTTTCATTCTCAATAGACAGAAAATAGAGAATCCTTTTTCCTAGATAATGACTGATTGTGAAATAAAATGAAAGGAAAGCCTTTGCATTTTCAACTTTTCAAAGAAACATTTCTGAAAGGTAATTATTTAAATCAATACCTATAGAAAGCAAGTCTACCAAAATATGTTTTAAGACTTTCCTTAAAAAAAAAAAAAAAACCCAAACCCCAAAATAATACAGTAATATATCCCATTCAAGTAAGACTGAGATCATAAATGTAAAGATAATTCATTATCAGAAAGATCAATATAATCTACAACATTGATCATTTTAAGAGACAATCAGTATTATTCAAATAAAGGCCACTGTTTATACTTATTTCTGATAAATTCTCTTAATAAACTAGAAATAGAGAAGTTTTCTTAATCTGAAAAAAATGTCACCCCCAAACTGATATCCAGTAGCATACTGCAAGTGAATCTTTTGATGTATTCCCACTATAATTAAGTGCAACATAAAAATGCTTATTATAAACTTATAGTATTTACATGGCATGGTATCGTGTAAGGATAGGTAAGTTGAGATCAACAGAAAAAAAAAAAAGAGCCCAGGAAAGTCCAAAGCATATATGGAATCTTAGTTTACAACAGAGAAGATAAGACAAACAATGGAGACAGAATTGGACTTTTCAGTAAATGGTTTGGAGACTAGTTTCTCATAGGGGAGAAAAAAAGGATTCATGCTCTATGCCATACTTGTTCATTAACCACACATAAATTAAAAGCCTATGTATTTAAAACAAAATGTTTGGAAGTAAATTTAAGCATTTTAGAGTATAGGAGGAGTTAATATAAAATATAACCATGGAGGAGAAGCGATTTCTTAAGTAAGACACAAAAGCAGAATAATAAAAGAAATTTAACTATACCAAAAATTTTAAAGTTATCTATGTTTAAAAGATGTCATAAAGGTTACAATGCAATCAAGAGACGACAGAAAAAATTTACACATGTGTAACAAAGGAATAGTTACATATATACAAATATATTGCAAAACGTAAACACATATTAAGATGCATATACATTAGGATCATACACATACACGTTTCTATAACTTAATAAGGAGAACAGACAAGTAAAGAATGGACAAAGAGTAGAATAGAAATAGATTCTTTAGAGAGGAGAAAATCCAAGTGGCTTTGTAAAAAATGATTTTCGATTTTATAAATAATGATCCATGAAAACTGAAACAATGAGATAATGATTCTTATCCATCAACTTGAAAATGATTAAATCTGATAATCATTAAGTGCTGGCAGGGACCTGGGGAAGAGTTCCCATATACTGCTGGTATGAGTATAAATTGGTTGTGCAACTCAGAGCAATTTGGCAATGTCTCAGACACAAAAATGCACATATCTTATGACATGGCAAGTCCGCTAATATATACTCCAGAAAAACTATCACGTGTCCAAGAGGAAATGTAAAAGGATGTTTATTTTAGTATCACTTATTTCAGTAAAAAATTTTAATCCATTCAAATTCTAATCAGTGTGGAAATGGATTAAAAAAAGGGATATTTTTATAAGATGGAGTAATATAGAGTGACTAAAAATGAACTAGGTTAACCTAACAATGAAGGTTAAGTTCTGAAAACAAATATTTGGTAGTAAGAGTAGCAATTGCCAGGACACTATCTTCTATACTTAAAGTAAAATGTATATACATTAAAACTATGCAAATTATTTGTTTCATGTACGTAATAAACATGTTTCATATATGTAGCAAAATTTAAAAGCATTAAAAAAGGATTGTGTAAATGCCAGTATATGATATTTATGTTTTCTGGAGTGGCAGAGAGCAGAGTGAGACTGGAAGCAGTAAAATGGGGACTTCACATTTACCTGCACAGTTTGTTTCTTTACAAACAATAGCCATGAAGCATACGTGTGAAAAATGTTTATGTTTGATATATTCATCTAAGTGGCAAGTACATGGGCATTTATTGTAGAATCCTTAGCACATTAAAAAAAAATACAAAATAAAGTAAACCTCAACAAAATACTAGCAAATCAGCTCCAGCAATGATTTAAAAGTATTAAACACCATGATCAAGTGGGATTTACTAACCCAGAGATACAAGGATTTTTCAATATCCCCAAATTAATCAATGTGATACACCACATTAACAAATTAAAGAATAAAAACCATATGATCATCTCAACAGATGCAGAAAAAGGTTTTGGTAAAGTTCAACATCCATTTAAGATAAAAAATTTCCAGAAAGGTGGCATAGAGAGAACCTACCTCAACATCATAAAGGCCATATATGACAAACCCGTAGCTAACAACATATTCAACAGTGAAAAACTGAAAACACTTCCTATAAGATCAGGAACAGACAAGGATGCCCACTCTCACTACTTTTATTCAGCATAGTTTTGGAAGTCCTAGGCACATCAATCTTAGAAGAAGAAAAAATAAAAGGAATTCAAATTGGAAAAGGAGTAAAACTGTCCGTTTGCAGATGACATGACACTATACATAGAAAGTCCTAAATATACTACCAGAAAACTACTAGAGCTCATCAATGAATTTGGTAAAGTTGCTGAATACAATATTAACATACAGAAATCTGCTGCACTTTACACTAAGAATGAAAGTTCAGAAAGAGAAATCAAGGAAATAATCTCATTTATTATTGCACCAAAAAAAAAAAAAAAAAACCCTGGGAATAAACCTAAGGAGGCAAAATAGCTGTACTTTGAAAACTCTAAGATTCTGATAAAAGAAATTGAAGATGACATAGATAGAAAGATGTACCATGTTCTTGGATTGGAAGAGTCAATATTGTTCAAATGACTTTACTGCCATGGCAATCTTCTGATTTAAGGCAATCTCTATCCAATTACCGATGACATTTTTTTTCTTTTGAGAACTAGAACAAAAAAAAGTTTAAATTTGTATGAAAATACAAAAGAACCTAAATAGCCAAAACAACCTTGAGAAAGAAGAATGGAGCTGAAGGAATTAGGCTCCCTAGCTTCAGACTATACTACAAAGCTACAGTTATCAAAATGGTATGGTATTGCTACCCCCAAAAATGGACGCATAAATCAATGGAACAGGATAGAAAGCCCAAAAATAAACCCATGCACTTATGGTTAATCTATGACAAAGGAAACAATAATATACAATGGAGAAAAGACAGTCTCTTTAATAAGTGTTGCTGGGAAAACTGGACAACTACAAGTAAAAGAATAAAATCAGAATATTTGCTAACACTACATACAAAAATAAACTCTAAATTGGTTGACAACATAAAATTAGGTCTGGATACTATAAAATTTATAGAGGAAAACACCAGCAGAACACTTTTTGACATAAATCACAGCAGTATTTTTTTTGATTCATCTCCTAGAGTAATGGAAATAAAAACAAATATAAACAAATGGGACCTAATTAAACTTAAAAGCTTTTGTACAGCAAAGGAAACCACAAAATAAAAAGACACCCCATGGAATAGAAGAAAATATTTCCAAACAATGCAACCCAACAAGGGATTAATTTCCAAAATATAGTAAACAGCTCACACAGACTAATGTCAAAACTCAAAAAACCCAAATATCAACTATATTTTAATAAAAAGAGAGAAGGAATCTATTAGGAACTTTGATTATTAACTTAAGAAGCCAGAGAGAGAGGCCCTGGTTTTGGCCACTACCAGGTATCCCTATGAAAAGTAAACAGTATTAACATGTGAAAGAACTAATATGCAGGGCTATTCACTGTAGCATTGTTTGTTATCACAAAATACTGGGGAAAAATCTAAATATTCATTAACAGGGGGGTGATATTTTTAAACCATAGTACATAAAACAGAAAAGTATGCAACTGTATACAATATTATATACTAATATTTTAATGTACTATGTACTAATGTACTAAATCAAAGCTATTTTGTTATGTATAATAGAAGATGTATTTCTAGGGAAAAAAGACAAGGCATGGAGCAATTGCATTACAGTCTATCTTTTGTGTAAAAAATAAAAGGTAAAATTAAAGTGTTTAAAAAATAAAATTCAATCAATAAATGGGGAGAAGACCTAAAGAGACATGTCGCCAAAGAAGACAGACAGATGGCCAAAAGGCACATACAAAGATGCTCAACATCACTAAGTATTAGAGAAACGCAAATCAAAAGTACAATGAGTTACCATTTCACATGCACCACAATGGCCATCATTAAAAGCCTACAAATAATAAACGCTGGAGAGAGTGTGGAGAAAAAGGAACACTCCTACATTGTTGGTGGGAATGTAAATTGGTGCTGCCACTACGGAGAACAATATGGAGGTTCCTTAAAAAACTAAAATTAGAACTGTAATATGATCCAGCAATCCCACTCCTAGGCATATATCTGGAGAAAAACATAATTCCAAAAGATACATGCATCCCAGTGTTCACTGCAGCACTTTTACAATAGCCGAGACATGGAAGCAATCAAATGTCCATTGACAGATGGATAAAAAGATGATATATTCCATATATATAATGGAATATCACTCAGCCATAAAAAAGAACACAGTAATGCCATTTGCAGCAACATGGGTGGATCTAGAGATTACTATGTCTATGAAATCATATAAAGACAAATATCATATGATTTATATATAAATTATGTGGAATCAAAAAATGATGCAAATGAACTTATTTACAAAACAGAAACATAAGCAAAAAGAAAAATAAGTCAGCCCCAAATCTATATCCCTTCCCTGAGTCAACAATGACAATCCTGTGTTATACAGACAAAAGCTAAAGAGAGGTTCTGATGACTTTTCACACATAGGGCATCCATTTCTGTGGCAACACTGAGAGGGGAGGGCTGGAACAGTGACTCAGCTGAGTTCCAGTCACTGAATACATGACAGTCACCCTCATCCTCACAGCTTAACATTTGACCCTTAGCCGACTTGAATGAGGAGAAAGAGATGCTTTCTCAATCCCAATTTTTAGGCTGAGAAACATTTTCTTCTCAGATTCCAGAGAAAAGCCACAGAGTGGACCTTCCAAGAAGAAAAGCAAGTCACATGGGATGCTGCACAGGCCAGGTCCTGTCACAAGGCTTCCCAGAAGTCTGGTGCCAGCAGAGGCTGGTGAAAGTGAGAAAAGTTGTATTTCTCACTAGTCTTCAAGAAGTACACTAATTTGAGTCTTCAGTACTCCAGTGAAAAACTCTGACTTACAGTGATCAGTAAATGGTTCTCCATCTCTCTCCCTGGAAGTCACACATACACGGCAAGACAGATCTCGGTAAACTGGGAGTCTTGTTTAGGTACCCTCAATTGCTATGAATGGGCTAGTTCATTTCACTCAAGCGGACCACTGGGAAACCTGCTAGCAAATACCCATTAAGACAAGAACCAAAACATTTCACATATTACTAAGTGATTCAGTTGGTTGAGAAACATCAAATAACAATATAGTAGCCACAAAGGGACAGCACAGGTAGATGCCCTGTGTAGGACACAGTGATTCAGGGTGAACGTCACACATCTGTGGTCATCTCAGTTCCTAAGTGCGGACACACTGGAATACCACACTTGCTGCCTCAAACAACTGCAGAGAATATGGGCAACAATTAGTCCTTTTTTTTTGTTATTACAGTTGATTTACAATGTTCTGTCAATTTCTGCTGTACAGGAAAGTAACCCAGTTATACATACATACACATTCTTTTTCTTACATTATCCTCTACTATGTTCCATCCCAAGTGATTAGATATTGCTTTTACTTTTAAGAAATAATCATTCCAAATAGGTTTCTATGTATATTTTAATGTATGCAGAAATGTTTCATTTATATATTTAACCTGCATGTCATATAGCATGTTCTTACTGAAAGCGGCAAAAAACAGAATAGGTAACTCTGGTTGAGACAACAACCTATCTCTGAATATGATACCGCTTGTGCAAAACTGGCGCATCTTGCACATTAAAAGATATGGTGCTAGCATAATCACTTCCAAAGCCCCAGCTGAGTTGCATCCATATCTAAAAAATTTAAAAGTTCTGTGACTTTACTTCCAATTACTGTTTTTCCCCTGAAAAGGTAAAGGCATTTTATTCTTTGAGTTTTAATGTGGTTCCCACTTTAAGGCAAAAAGGCAGAGTTAGCAGGAAAGCAGATAAGAACACGCTAGTTGCCAATGAGTTACACCCATGGCACACTGTGCCCTTTTAACTGGCAACATGATTGATTCTGTAAGACAGCGTGGACTTTTTCTTTCACAATCATAATTTCAGAGCTAAGGGCTCCCATTCGCTCCTGAATGTTTAAGTCTTTCTCATAAGGCTCTGAGTTTATCAACTATTTCTAAAACTGAAAAGCTACATGACAATTTTTCTTCTGTTGGAATTTTAATTCATGTCATAGATTGTAGCCAGTGTTCAAAAGAGAACAAGGTCACATGCTCTCTCTTTAGTGCTAATTCTACGTTTAACTTGTTTCAGGTGAAGAAGATGGGGCCAGCGTAATAAAGTCAGGAAAGATGGATTGCAGAGTCCCCTCATTTGTTCATTTCTCTTTGGGTCCTGAGAATGGATTCTATCTCATTTTTATTTTCATAATGGGATATTTAAAAATCATAGATCCAGAAAAGTCATAGATCATCTTCTATCTTCTGGCTGGAAGGGATGACAAGAGTAAATACACTTCATCAGCTCACCTTAGACAAGTAGGAGATTGCTGTTGCGGATCTGAAACCCACAGAAGCCTCAACCAAGTGGGAACTAAGTGACCCACCCAAGGGTTAAACTGGGTCCCATGCTTCAGGCATGCATGGTGGGAACATCCACTTTCACGAAGGCTGACAAACTCAAAACTGGCCGGATAGATTCACCTTCTAGACTCAGACATCTGTAGTTGTAGAACAGCAAGAAATGGGCCAAAGCTTTTACTGCTAGGTGAGGCATACACACACAATCTTTTTTAAAATTTTATTTTATTTTTATTAGCATATAGTTGATTTACAGTGTTGTGTCAATTTCTGCTGAATAGCATAGTGACCTGGTCATACATACATATACAGTCTTTTTCTCATATTATCCCTAATGCTACATTAAAGAGATGGCCAGGACTTCAACAAGTAAAAGGAGACTTGTCCTGATACATATATTTGAATATAGGTCTCACGGTATCTACCCACTGACTGATCTGCAGTGTCATTAGATATTGCTCCTAATTTCACCTTTAGACCACCCAGACTAAACCCCCTTACCATGAAGCTTTACTGGATGTTCCATTTAATTTGTGTTCTAGAGAGACATCACTCTTGAAAGACACTAATCTGTTGTGCTCATAACCAAGAGTGGATCTATCTCTCTGCTCATTTTAGGGACTATTATCCCACGTCCATCATCATGCACTTTACTGCCAGGAATCAAAAGTCCATCTCCAAACACAACATTTTCTTTGGCTGTACACTCAGCATGAAGAAATTTCTAGGCTAGGGATTGAACCCATGCCACAGCAGTGGCAATGCTGAATCCTTAACCACTAGGCCACCAGGGAACTCCAACATTTTCTTGTCTACTTTTTGTTTTATGGGCCACACCTGCAGCATATGGAACTTCCCAGGCTAGGGGTTGAATGGGAGCTGCAGCTGCCAGACTATGCCACAGCCACAGCAACTAGGAAGCAGAGCCACGTCTGCGACCTACACCACAGCTCATGGCAATGCCAGATTCCCCAACCCTCTGAGTGAGGCCAGGGATTGAACCTGCATCCTCACTGATACAGGTTGGGTTCATCTCCGCTGCACCACAATGGGAACTTCCTTGTTTCCTAGTCTTAATTGACTTCACACTGCCAGGGCCCCAAATCCTTAGCTTGCTATCAAGGTTTCATCCAAACTGGTCCTCGTCTATCTGTCAAGTTACACCGTACACTCAACTTCAATTTGTTACATGGCTATGCCCCAATTTTTATTTGATATATTCTATACCACTGACAGTACCCACTATTTTCCCTTCTCTCTGGACTTCAGTTCTTTTTGTCTTGTAATAAGACCTACCAAGCTTTCCTGTCTCTACCTTCAGAAGGTTTTCCTCCATTGATCAGGTGGGATGTTTCTGGGCTCTGATGCGCCACCGTGCTTTGTCACTCGCTTGCTCAATTTATCACAGCCTGACAGTGAGCTGTAAAAGCTGTCTTCTCTTTACCAGAATATAAATTACCGTAGGACAGGAGAGGCTAATCTATTTGGTGCCAAACTGATACTGTTTCATATTGGAAAGGGTGCTGGATAAAGGCGATCCTCTGCTTTACAAAATCAAATCAGTTTTAAAATCATCTAGAGCTTCTGAGCTCTTCCTTCTCATTCCCCGGTGCCCAAGGGAAAGAGATCTAAGTCTTCAGAAGCAAGACCTCCCCTGTGCCTCTATTATCTGTATAATGCCTGAAAAATTATAGGCCCCAATAAAATGTTCTTTTTCTCTTCCACTAAATGAGTCTGCTGAACAGAAGAACGGCCAGCCACCTCACCACAAGGTGCATGATCTTTGGATTTTGACACTCTTTCTTATAACGGGATAAATGACCTTACAAGTAAGAGAAGTTGTCCAACCAGCAACCACAGTGGCAACCCACCGTGATAGCAGAGAATAGTGATAATTAGACATCACGTTCTTTTTCAGGATGAGCTGGGAGCCATCGGGAGTGGTGGTGACTTTGACCTGTCATTTCAAGTTCAGAGATGACCATTTTTACGTTTAGCAGTCTTATGTTGAGCACCATCATGAATAGTGGTGCCAGAGTGGGGAAAAAAAAAAAGTGGTAAGATGATGGGAAGACCGATTTATTAAACCAAATTATCTGTATCTACAATGTCACTTTTTAAACTTCAAATAGAAAATGTCTTTGATCAAAATATTTCAACAGACTGTTGAAAACAAAGTATCTGTGCCATTTCTTTTGAGGTTAACATGCATAAATTTCTTAGTGGCGAGAAAAATTTTTTTATTTTTTTGTATATGAATTTTTTTTTCCTTGTGTTGACAGAAATTTGGCAGTCAATGTGCACCACCCTTTACACACAAAGTGGCTCAATCAACCACTGGCCTTTCTCTTACAAATCTGGAAATCTGGTCTCCTTAATGGCATAAGGTTAGAGATGTTTTCCTATGTGCAACACAAAACTACGGAACAACGGAGTGTTTATTTTGGCCCACTGACTTTGCACAAAGGTCCTATCTATGCTTCCCCTTCAAGAAATCCTGCTTATAAATTCGTAACACCCAAAAAGCCAAGCTGAGGGAAAAAACATGACTTTAGCCTTTTCTTTGAGCTAAAATCTTTCATTTGGAAAATGCAAATCAATCTTCCAAAATCATTTTTAAGTAACTGAGAGAACCCATGCATATGTCAAAACCTGTTCACCCCAAACTACTTCTCAAAATTGTCTGCTTCATTTTTGATTCAGTTAAAAACCAGAGAAATACATTTTATGTAACCGGAACTCTCAACCCAAGCAACATCTTTACAAAAGAGAAGTCAATTTTTTCTCATCCTTTAAGTTTTCCCAACAAAAAAACTTTTTTAAACAAACTTAGTCTAAGTATTATGAAAAAGATGTGCCCTAAGTGTCTTCAGTGATCTGACTTTTAACTAGACAGGCTCTTTGGCAGATGAAAATCATTAGCAAGATACACTAAAGGTTCAAAATGTGTTGGAAAGTTTTCAGAGAAGATCTACAGCATAAATAGCTTTACAGACCTGAAGCAACACTCTAAATTATACATGGAAGCCAGTGCATCAGATGCTTAGAAGACGCAGATTAAGAAATATGGAATAAACTCTGAAAGATACTGGTCTCAGAGGTTGCAGCTGTCCATATAGACCAAAGGAAGCCTGTATTCCTGATGCCATCCTTTAATCTGAAAAGCATGGGCAGGTACGTTCCTAGTGTCTTGCTGAGCAAGTAGAGAGGGGATATGGGTTGGCACTGAGGGAAAGGCATCTGAAGATCAGCTGATGTTCTTGTAAGAGGTTTTCTTCAGACACAGTCTAATAGGACTCTTGACCCTTTCCCTCAGCCTCTGGACATTCATGCATTCAATCAGACATTCAATAAGAATGTTTGAGCACCTATCAAATGTCACATATCCTCTGGGACACTTTGCAGGGGATCACAGGGTATCTTGTGGCACAGTGATCTTTCTCATGCTTTTAACTTCTATTACACTCCACCTTTAGTAACAGTTATTTCAGGATTTGGCTTCTTGCCACTGTTAACCGACAAATGACTTCCTGGCGGAGACCTGTCTTACCAATTGTTCTCTTTTAAGTACCTGATACAGTGCCTGGCATATAACAGGTGTTCAGTAAATGATAAATTCTCTGGGGTTGGCTTTGGCTTTCTTAGTTTATTAATTATTCCAATTACAGGTATAGTAAGGGTGCCCAAATAATACAACTGTTTTGCTCTGTGGATAAGGAAGAAATTCTTAAAGACTTCTGTGCTATCTACTAAAGGACAGACAGATTCCCAGCAATGCTTGGCAAAAAGTAGACAGTGATGCTTGTTGAATGCACGGACAAATCTACGAAAAAATTCTAACAACAACAGATGTACCCAGAGTCACTGAATTCATTCAGCAAAGAGTTTCTACCTCATGTGCAGCACTAAGCTAAGTGCCACAGAGACAGTAAGACAGATGGTGGCTCTGCCATAATGGGCCATGGGTCTACCAGGGAAGCATGAGTGATGGCACTGCACATGTATGCAACAAGGTTGCAAGTGCCACGAGGAAATGCATCAACTAGTGTTATGATCAGAGAAGGCTTCTTTGAAGGTCACCTGAAAGACACGGTCAACTTTATTCAAAATGCAGACAAGGGGGGGTCAGTGCTGGTACATAAGGCTTAGGAACCATGCAGACACGGAGCAAGTGGTCAAGAGAGGATGGCTGATCGTAGCTGCTGTTGTGTCTTGGTAACCAACTGGGGACGGGTTATGAGAGAATGTGGAATCTTCCTCCTTGGCCATCTTTAAGATAAGACTAGAGCTTTGTGTGTGTCCTGATTGTATGTGGTCTTGTTTAAAGACAAAAGGATACACTCAGCAACCTAAAATTGTCATCTGCAGGCATTCTTTACAGTCCCATGATTCTTTTACTAAAGACTTTAAAGGTAGCAACTCTGCTATTTTTCTGACGTATACCAGGCAAAATTGAAATTTATTTTATGGGCTGAAAAAACAATGCATTGCCTTATTCTCCCATCAATTCAGGAAAACAGCTAAGTGAAATTTTGGTTAAACTTTCCAAAAAGCTTTGGGCTGAGGACAAGCACGGAAAAATCCAAGCCCAAAGGAGAAATTTCCAGAATTTTAGAAGCAAGTGAAAACAGGGGGTTATAACAGTTCAATACTTGCTGCCAGGAACAAAGCATATACGATATTATTTATTGCTGAAAGCCTTTCAGAGAGGCAGCATCTGGTTTCAGTAAGGTCTTGCTTTCATCCCATCCAGCAGCTGGACCGAACACTACAGCACAAGGAGATCAACCAATTAGCCAAGGTGACACAGAGTTAGGGACTCTCTCCAGATTAGACCACAAGAGCCTCTGGTTCCTTGAATGCCAAGAATAAGTCACATGACCAACAGAAGTTTAGCACTTTTTATGACTCCAAGTGGATTCTTCAGTTCTAATTTTCGATTTGTGTTTATATTTTCAGAGTCACAAAGAATCATTCTTTCTCACTTTTCTCCAGTGGGGAGATCAGATATCAATCTTGGTTCCCTGCGAATGCCAAGAATCCCTGCCCCCCTCAACTAGGCTGAGTGTGCTAATGGCAGCAAGAGTGGGAAGCCGTCGTGCAGTGTTCTGTTCATATTTGGGAAGAGGAAGACGGCGATGCAAAGCCTCGCCACCTCTGAGAAGTCGGCCACTCTGCTTTGGTCATTCCAAACGTGCCTCTCTGGGGTAGGGGAAAAGCTGACGAGGATGAGCTTACTCTGCCAGGAGAAAGTGCCACAGGCTTGTACTTCCCTTTGAGGTTTTTTCTTTGCTAGTGTTATTTCTCACAGAGCCCTGGCTGCAGAAAACACAGCCCTTCACTCCTTTTGCGTATGTCTTCCATACCCACAGGGGCAAAGGAGGCTCTGTTTCCAAAGCACATGTTTTCCCTGATATTTGAGTTGCAAAGGGAACAAACACCACCACCCACACCCACAAAACTTGTTTAATAAGAAATTTTAGCATTCACAGGATAGTCAAATTATCCACCAATTACTCTCTCCCTTTTTGTATGTGTGTGTACACACATGGCAGTATTATGATTCTATTAATAAAAATAATCAATGTGTTAATATAGTAACACTATTAATACTGTCTATTATTAGTATAATGACACCCAGAAACCGATTTAGGGAAAGAAAGGGAAGGGAAGGCAGCAAAGGGAGAGGACCACAGCCATTGTTTTTAATGTTGAAACTTCCAGCTGAGGGATAAGCCAATATGAGAAGACCAGACAACAGAGCACTGAGCCAGTTAGTGGTGTGAATAGGCTTAGCATATTCTAAAGTGGTCAGAAGAATATCATGAAGGGAGTGAGACCTCCTTTGGTCCCTAGACTCGGCAATGGCAAGATGGCACAGCATCAAGAGAAATTATGCAAGCGTTTGGAGTACGCAGTCATGCCCAGAAGACATGTCATTTTAATAATGCAAAACATATGTCCACTTGGAATGGCAGTGACCTAATTTCACTATAAGCTGGAATGAACAATGCCGCTAAGAAACATACGACAATCTCAATACAACAGGATTGGGGAAATGAACTTAAAACTTACTGCAGATGTCAAATGCAATAGAAACGCATAACATTTCACTTTGTTTCCTTTATATCACAATTTTTTTTCCTTTTAATTGGAACAGACAAAACAGGCACGGATCTAAAGAAGTGATGACATGTTCCCTTTTGACCTATTATTCCAATGTAAAGTCATGCTAATTTAAGTACTGTACTCATTCATTTAGCTTTTTGTTCTTTTGCTTTTTTTTTTTCATTCAGCTTTTATTGAGTACTTACTATGAGCTGGGTACTGACATAGACCCAAAAATGTAGTCATAAACCACACAAACACATCCCTGTCTCTCTGGAGATTTTTTTTTTAAATTAGAGTATAGCTGATTTATAGTATTTTATCAATTTCTGCTGTATGGCACAGTGACCCAGTCATACACACACACACACACACACACACATATACACATTCTTTTTCTCATACCAGCTTCTGCGACCTTCTACTCTAAGAAATTGGACTTAGCTCCCTGTGCTGCAAAGTAAGATACCCTGGAAATTCTAATTCAGTAGTTTGATCTTATTTCAAAGTTCAGTTATTGTTTCAATAAAAGCTCGGTTCAAGTTTTTAAAAGGAAACCTCTATCTGAGGAAAATTATGAAGTCATCACTGTCTTTCCAAAACTTATTTTCTTACCCTCCCAATTAGTCCTTCTATATTAAACTCCCAGCTGCTGGCATCTTAGAGGAGAGAGCTAGGACATGATAAAGGGATTTTTTTTTGCTTTGAGAAGATACATTTTTAAACAATAAATGTCTAATGAGTTGACCAGCAGGTTGTGTTGCTACATGCCAAACCAAGCGCAGTAACAAAAGCCAGGGCAAGCAAACTGAAGGAGATACCTCCAAATATTAAACTTAATCCTATCTCTCCAAAAAAAAAAAAAAAACCTAAACTGACATCTTTAGCAAGAACCAGTAAATAATTACATATTCTGGCAAACAAGTGCAAACAATCAGGTTTCAAAATTTGCCCTAACCACCTGTCCATAAAATCCTTTGTGCCAGCAGGGATCAATCTGACCACAGGGGACACAAGGCCAGCAGCCAGGGCATAAGGTCTACACCTCTGCTTCAGGATAAACTCTAATTTTTTGCTGATGAGATCAAAGTTTTTCAAAGTCATATGAGCACGCCCATATATCTCTTTCTTGTGAAAAACTAAAATAAGAGCCACTTTATGTTTGATGTTCTTCCACTTTTTCCCTCTCCTCCACTCTCCTCCATCCCTCACTGTCCTCTTTTCCTGTTACTGTTTCTTTCCTACTTTCCCTGCAGGGCAAGATGCAATTCTAAGCTCTTTACATGTATTATTTCAAAACTATGAAGAAACTCTGTAATCATCATACAGTGCAGGAGAGGACCCTGAAGCTCAAAGTCACACAGCTGGGAAGCAGCCAAACCAGGATCCTAGTTAGACCGTCTGAGCCCTCACCACTCTGCCATACTGCCTCTTATGCGATTTTAGGCTTAAGCGTTTATGAGAATGACAAACTGCTTTTAGGCTTTAAGTAGCAGAGAGGCAGTGATCCAGCAGAAATTAATCTCTGCTAGGCTGGAGAAAAATCTAACAAACTCTCACTTTGAAGGTGATAATGAAGGTGGTAATTAGTGGGGCAGTTTATTAAGGTTTTATGTCTTGACCGAGCCAACTTCAGGCCTTTTGTGTCTCCCGTTTGGGGCACTCACTAACAAAAGAAACAAATACCAATTAGAAGTTATAATGACTCAAATAATCAAAATGTAAATAATAAAAATCTACTCTATAATGTCCCAGTTATTCTCTACATTCACTCCAAAAATAATCCCCTCCCCCAAAAAAAGCCTTTGTTTCTATTAACATTTATTATCATTATTCACATCATGGGTCAGGAAGAACTTTTGATGGGCATAGTTCTATTTAGACTTAACAACCGGATGGAGAGAAAGCTAAATACTAGTTCCTACAAGATCAACATACCTAATGAACTGATTTCAAGGCTGTGATACTGAAGGAATGGAAGGGTTGCCACTGCCCTTCTTCACCAAAGCCTCTCCAACACCACTCCGTTCTTACTGGTTGTGAAGGCTGGACCACCCACTAGATCTTCTCCAGCTAAATAAACAGCTCTGCAGTTGAGAGAAGCACAGACTTCTTGGCTTACTGCTTTTATATCCACCCAGTGTTAATTCACGACTGTGTTCCAGCAGGTCTTGGACTAAGTATAACAGAATGAAACTGGGATCTTAATTAAGTCTTCCTGCCAAATGAAGGAAATCATTAAGTTAGTCCTCAACCTGTGTCTACCGTCACTTTTCTTTCCTCTGAACAAATCCCTGGTAAACAGAAGCCGGCACTATGGATACAGAGCGTAACCTTGATCCCACAGACAAAGAAAAATGCAGCAGCTTAAAAAGTGGGTTCCACTAGTAATAAAAAAGACAGTGTTATTAACAGGAAAAGAGTATACTGGAAGACAAAGAAGGAAAAACATGATAACCGCAGTTGTAAACAGTAGCCGTCTGCCATGAAAGAGACACTGGCCTAGTCCAAAATAAACTGTAAGGGAAAGAAAACTGTTTTTACCAGTAAGGCAAAACTGCTCTCTGGATTTGTAACCACTTTCCTTCAGAGCCATTCTTCGGTTTTCTGGAAGAGATCAGGTTCAAGGTCTCTACAGAACTCTAATGAGATCCAGGGGAGAAAGCAGCAGCGAATGTGTGTTTAGCAAACATATTAAGTGTCTACTAACAGGTAAGATACAGCATTTGGGGTAAACCTGCGTCCTTGCTTTGTGACTTTGTGGCAGAAGTACTCTGCAATTTCAGCTGTGCTCCTGATAAAAGGTGACTGCCCTCTCCTGGCCACCTTCTATGAGACTGCTGGCTTTAAGATTTAGCTGGGCCATCACCTGCCACCATGGCTCTTCCTCCTCTCAGATGTCAGGAGCTCCCAGTGAAATCATGTGTCTTGTTGGTCCTTAAAGGCCCAATCTTTTTCCAGACCTTGGAAACCTTACAAAGCTCTTTTATCAAATGGAACTGGGACCATGCTACTCAGGAGGCTCTTCCCCAACCCTCACACAATCTTTTCCTTCTACCCCTCTTCCTCATTCTGTCCTGACCACAGATCTGTGCCAATGTCTGCATCACGGCAGAGTTCCAGGGGCAGGCCTGGGCGTTACCTCTCCAGAGATCCAGTCTGTGCACTGCCCTAGCCCTATTATTTAGCCTGTGCTCTGATCCTGAACCCAGAACCTGGTTTATGGCTTCTTCGCTTATGTTGATCTCCATATTCCTATATCCCTGAATCGTTTCTTTCTTCTTGCATCAAAAACCATTTATGTCCAGGATCATGGATAGCTGGGAGTTTATATAAGCCCAGATAAAACTTGTTTTTTGAAGGACCATAAACTAACGGGAGGGAAGAAAGGCCTGGTTATCAGAGAACCAAGCTTAGAGATCCCTACGGGAAATAGAGAGTGAATTTATCTTCCAAGGGTGGAATCTCTGGGTCTCCCTGAGGTGACCTTGCTCATGGGAAATTTGCAGAACAAATCTTATCTGGAGACTTGCATCCAGAAGCCACTTGGAAGCAGCCAAATTTCTGCCTGCAGAAACCAAAACATAGGTGTAAGGTGCCTCTAATGACTTAAGCAAATCTTTTACTATATTAGTCACTTGTCTTCAAGACCCGTTCTGGTTCAAGAACTTGACCGATTTTGACTAGGAAAAATAACATTCTGAGCAAAGTAAATTTTATTTCAATATTCCTGTAAGTAAAAATAATTTTTTCAAGGACTTACAGGACAGTGAAGAATTTTTATATTAGTGTTTGCTGGCAACTCACACCTAATTACTAGAAAAATGAAAGAGGGGGAAGGAGGAAGATAACATACATACACTTAAGTCACAGATAATCCCCAGATCTCTTTAATCAAGTTTTAACCTCATCCTGCTAAGCCTTTTATCAGAGCTGCTAAGAAAGAACCAATGTGATGTATTTAAGCTTCATCTCATCCACTTCCTTCCCCTGGCCTCTTGCTGGGCTGCTAACAAGCTGTGAAGTGACCAAAGAGAGCTGGCCTCCTCATTGGAGGGAGAGGACCAGAGGTTGGGCAATCCACGAAGTCATCTGGACACCACACAGGAAGCTGGGTGCTTCTCATCTCAGGCCTGGGAAAGAGGATTTAAGACGCTGAGTGGGATATTTTCCTCCAAATTATGCTCCTATATAGTTGAAATCTCACCAAAAAGGTATGATTCTTTGGAGGTTAAAGCGTCAGGTCTCTAGCAATCATCTGATGATGGAAGTTTGGTCACATTAATCTATGGAGATGCAGAATGGAACTTGTCCATGATACCCAACCCATCCAAGGCAGAGCTGAGACTCAGCTTACAGCAGGCAATTATTCTCATCATAAATCTCACAAAGGATCTAATCCAAATTTATTTCCTCAATCACTAAAAAAATTTTTTTTTCTCTTAGAACCATGAGTTCAGGACACCACAGTAAGAAGCACTGGGTGCTCAAAAATGTTGGGGTGGGGGTTGTGACACCACTGCAAGTTAAGAGGTGGATCAGAGCTGGCAGAAGGAAACTAAGACAGGAGCAAGAAAGAGAACGTGCTGAACCTTTTAACTCAAGCCAAAAAATGTTATGGAGTGTCTGATTGTGCTCTTACTTCTATTAATTCATAACCTATAAAGCTAGTTGTCAAGAGGCAGCCTGCTAGTCTAGTAAAAGGGCCCTAAAGCACTGAATTCCTAGTTAAGTTTTGCTATAGAAAAATGCAGAATATTGATAGATCCTATTCATTCATACACACATGCACATGTGTATACAAATATACATGCATAAATATGTACACATTAATATATAAAAATATACATGTGTATATGTGTATTTATTCATGAAACAAACAGGTCTTTCTATTACATGCTGGACACTCATCTAAGTATTGGAGACAGGGGCCTGCTCTCCAGCCACATAAGCTTAAAGCTGACAGTGTCCAGAAAACAAAGACCAATTGCAAGAAGTGAGGAGTAGGAAAATTAGTCTAGTCATATCACCTAAAACTTTGATAGCTCCCTAGTTGGGTCAGGTTCAAACCTTTATGGCACATGGACCTCTCTCTCTTCAGCCTGCCCTCCATTCCCTCCACTCTCAAGCCTCAATGATTCACCGCATTACTTCCTGAACACACCAGGAACCTGCTGATTTCTATGCCTTTTAGAATGCCCATTCTTAAAATCCACCCCCCACCCCCGCCTTGAGAATGTCTGTACTCATCACCACCACTCACACTTCAACTGACCTTGACTGCCGCAACCACCAACTGCTCTTACCATCACCCTTGTGAAGCCCTGTCCAGAACCAGGGAGGGTCAGTCACCACCTCCGTGCCCCTCTGTAACATGTGCACAAACCTGCGGCATGGCCATCTCTGTGGAGTAGTGGAATAGCCCATTATTTTTTAACCATACACCGAGGCTAGTAGTGGATATAGAGGTAATGTATTCAAATTCCCATCAAAAATAATTTTACAGCAATCTGCTAGCAGCTAGAGCACAGGCTAATACCTGAAAAGCTATGAACTTTTTTTTTTTTTGGCTGCCCCATGGCATGTGGAAGTTCCTGGGCCAGAGATCAAACCAAGCCACAGCAGCAACCCAAGCTGCTGCAGTGACAAGGCCAGATCCTTAACCCACTGTGCCACAAGGGAACTCCTATGAACTTAATTTTTAGTTATTATCACAAGAGTTTGTATTCCTGAAGAGGAACAAGGAGTGCTTATATCAGTAGTGGGGTACAAAGAGATATACACAACTTGAACTACGAATTTTCCCAGCACACCACTTATGATAAATTACTGAGATAGCAAAGCTTTAAATGTTAGAACCTCCCCAGGGACAGTGGAAACAGCATGCAAGTTCAACATACCAAAGAAGGTCTGAAACAGGTTTGATAAAAGTCACTCTCCCTGCGACAAACACACAAACACATATATAGTTCAACATCAAAAACCAATCAAAAAATGGGCAGAAGATCTAATTAGACATTACTCCAAAGAAGACAGATATCCATAAGGCACATAAAATGTTCAACATCACTAATTATTAGAGAAATGCAAATCAAAACTATAATGAGGTACCTACCACCTCACATCAGTCAGAATGGCCGTCAAAAATATACAACAAACGTTGGAGAGGGTGTGGAAAAAAAGGAACCTTTCTATGCTGTTGGTGGGAACGTGAATTGGTACAGCCATTAGGGATAACAGTACGGAGGCTCCTTGAAAAACAAGAAACAGAACTATCATATGATGCAGCAATCCCACTCCAGGGCATATATGAGGAGAAAAGCATAATTTGAAAAGAAACATGCACCCCAGTATTCACTACAGCACCATTTACAATAGCCAAGACATGTAAGCAACCTAAATGTCCATCTTCAGATGAATGGATAAAAAAGATGTGACACATACATTCATTAAAAAAGAATGAACTAATGATATCTTCAGCAGCATGGTTAGAGATTATCACACCGGGGGATTAAGATGGCAGAATAGAAGGACTGGAGCTCAACTTCTCTCCCAAAAAACAACAAAATTACAACCAAATGCCAAGCAACCTTCAACAAAATGTACTGGAAACTTCCAAAAAAGATATTCTACTCCAGAAGACAAAGAGGAGAACACATCAAGAGGTAGGAGGGGCAATTACGCGATAGAAGCAACCCCATACCTCCCGGGTGGGAAGCCCCACAGACTGGGAAGTAACTGTATCACAGGGACTCAGCTACAGGACTGAGAGTTCTGAGCCCCAAGTCAAATCTCCACGCCTGGGGATTTGGCACAGGGAGAAAGAGCCCCCAGAGCATCTGGCATTGAAGGCCAGCAGAGCTTGTGTGCAGGAGCTCCACAGGACTGGGAGAAACAGAGACCCCATTCTTGAAAGGCACACACAGACTTTCACGTGCACTGGGTCCCAGGGCAAAGCAAAGTCTCCATAGGAATCCAAGTGGAACCTGACTGCAATTCTTAGAGGATCTTCTGGGAAAACAGGGGTGGCTGTGGCTTCTTGTGGGGGAAGGACATTGGAGGTGAAGCTCTCGGGAACATTCATCAGACTGCATTTCTCTGGAGGTGGACATTTCTGGGAAAACATGGTCCCTCCCATCAGCGCTGAGAAGCCCCAGGCCAAACAATAATCCAGGCAGGACCACAGCCCCACCCATCAGTAAACAGGCTGCCTAAAGACCCCTCAGGTACACAGACACCCTCTAATCTCACCCAGAGACAAAGCCCCACCCATCAGAGGGATAGGAATAAACCCCACCAACCAGTGGGGAGGCACAAGTCCCTCCCATCAAGAAGCCTATGGCAAGCCCCCTCCATACCAACTTTAGTCACAGGGGAGGCAAACACCAGAACTAAGAGAGACTACAACTCTACTGTCGGCAAAAGGTTACCACACCAAAAACCTATTAAAATGAAAAGACAGAGAACTATAACTCAGATAAGGGAGAAAGAGAAAAGCCCAGAAAAACAGCTCAGTAAGGAGGAGATTATCAACCTCCCAGAAAGAGACTTTAGACTGTTGATGCTGAAGATGATGCAAGACATTGGAAATAAATTGGAGGCAAAGATTGATAATTTACAGGAAACACTGAGCAGAGAAACACAAGCTGTAAAAATTAAACAAGAAGAGATGCAAAATACAATAACTGAAATAAAAAATTCATTAGAAGCAGCCAACAGTAGAATACAGGAGGCAGAAGAACGAATCAGTGAGGTGGAGGACAGATTGGTGGAAATCACTAATGCAGAAGAGAAAAGAGATAAAAGATTGAAAGGAAATGAGCAGAGTCTCAGAGAACTCTGGGATAATGTTAAATGCACATCCATATGGATATAACATCCATATTATAGGGGTGCCAGAGGGAGAAGAGAGAGAGAAGGGGACAGAAAAAATATTCAAAGAGATAATAGCCGAGAACTTCCCTAATATGGGAAAGGAACCACTCAGTCAAATCCAAGAAGCACAATGAGTACCATAAAAAATAAACCCAAGAAGGAACACCCTGAGACACATATTAATCAAAATGACCAAAATTAAAGAGAAAATATTGAAAGCAGCTAGGGAAAAGAAACAAATGACATACAAGGGAACCCTAATAAGGTTATCAGCAGATTTTTCACCTGAAACTCTACAGGCCAGAAGGGAGTGGCATGATATACTTCATGAGATGAAAGAAAAAAAATTACAACCAAGATTACTTTACCCAGCAAGGCTCTCATTCAGATTTGAAGGAGAAATCAAAACCTTTAGAGAAAAGCAAAAGCTAAGAGATTTCTGCAACACTAAACCAGCTTTACAACAAATACTAAAGGAACTTCTCTAGGCAGAAAAGAAAAGGCCACAACCAGAAACAAAAACACCACAAATGATAACGCTCACCAGTCATCCATGCACAATTATGCTACCAAAAAACAGAAATCATGAGAAGAGAGCACAAATGCAGGTCACTGGAGACACACTTGCAATTAAGAAACCAACTTAAAACAAACTCATTTACATATAGACTCCTATATCAAAACTTCAGGGTAACTGCAAACCAAAAATCTGCAATTGATACACAAACAAATAAGAAAAATCAACTCAAATACAACAGTAAAGATAGCCATCAAACCACAAGAGGAGACAACAAGAGAATAAGGGAAGAAAAAAGAGCAACAAAAACCCCAAACAGTTAATACAATGGCAATAAGAACATATATATCAATAATTACCTTAAATGTTAATGGACTGAATGCCCCAACCAAAAGACATAGACTAGCCAAATGGATACAAAAACAAGACCCATATATATGCTGTCTTCAAGAGACCCACTTCGCTTCTCAGGACACATATAAATTGAAAGTGAGAGGATGGAAGAAAATATTTCATGCAAACGAGAATCAAAAGAAAGCTGGAGTAGCAATACTCGTATCAGACAAAATACTTTAAAATGAAGAACATTTTAAGAGACAAGGAAGGGCACTACATAGTGATCAAAGGATCAATCCAAGAAGAAGATATAACAATTTTAAATATCTATGCACCCAGCAGAGGATCACCACAATATATAAGGCAACTGCTAACAACCTTAAAAAGAGAAATCAACAATAACACAATCATAGTGGGGGAGTATAACACCCCACTTACAGAAATCGATAGATCATCCAAACAGAAAATCAATAGGAAACACAGGCCCTGGATGAAGCATTAGATCAGATGGACTTAACAGATATTAATAGGACATTCCATCCAAAAGCAACAGAATAGACATTCTTCTCAAGTGTGCATGTAACATTCTCTAAGATTGATCACATCCTAGGCTACAAATCAAGCCTTGGTAACTTTAAGAAAATTGAAATCAGAGTTCCCGTCCTGGCTCAGTGGTTAACAAATCCAACTAGGAATCATGAGGTTGTGGGTTCAATCCCTGGCCTTGCTCAGTGGATTACGGATCCAGCGTTGCCGTGAGCTGTGGTGTAGGTTGCAGACACGGCTCGGATCCCATGCTGCTGTGGCTGTGGTGAAGGCTGGCAGCTACAGCTCCTGTGATACCCCCAGCCTGGGAACTTCCATATTCCATGGGTACAGCCCTACCTAAGGGAAAAAGACAAAAAAAAAAAAAAAGAAAAGAAAATTGAAATCATATCAAGCATCTTTTCTGACCACAATGCTATACGACTGGAAATCAACAAGCAAAAAATGGCCAAAAATATAAACATCTGGAGACTAAACAACATGCTACTAAGCAACCAATGGATCACTGAAGAAATCAAAGAGGAAATTAAAAAATACCTAGAAGCAAATGACAACAAAGATATGACACTCCAAAACCTCTGTGATGCAGCAAAAGCAGTTCTAAGAGGAAAGTTTATAGCAATACAAGCCTATCTCAGGAAACAAGAAAAAGCTCAAATAAACAACCTAAAGAACACACAAAACCTAAAGTTAGTAGAAGAAAAGAAATCATAAAGATCAGAGCAGAAATCAATGAAATAGAAATGAAGAAAACCGTAGAAAAGATAAATGAAACTTAAAGCTGGTTCTTCAAAAAGATCAACAAAATTCAAGGAGCTCCAACTGTATTGCACGGGGAACCATATCTAATTACATGTGACAAATCCATATATGTACATGTAATCGGGTCACCACATGGTGCAGTTGGAAAAACTGACAGAAATCTGTAAACCAGCTATAATGCAAAAAAAAAAAAAAATTGATAAACCCTTAGCCAGACTTATCAAGAAAAAAAGAGAGGGACACAAATCAATAAAATAAAAAATGAAAAAGGAGAAGTAACAACAGATATCACAGAAATATGAAGGCTCATAAGAGACTACTACATGCAACTATACGGCAATAAAATGGAAAACCTAGAAGAAATGGACAAATTCTTAGAAAAGTACAATCTTCCAAGACTAAATCAAGATGAAATAGAAAATATGAATAGACCAATCACAAGTTCCAAAACTGAAACTGTGATTAAAAAACTTCCAACAAACAGAAGTCCAGGACCAGATGGCTTCACAGATGAATTCTAACAAATATTTAGAGAAGAGCTAAAACCTATCCTCCTGAAACTCTTCCAAAAAATTGCAGAGGAAGGGACACTCCCAAACTCATCCTATGACGCAACCATCACCCTGATACCAAAACCAGACAAAGATACCACACAAAAAGAAAACTACAGGCCAATTTCACTGATGAACATAGATGCAAAAATCCTCAACCAAATACTAGCCAACAGAATCCAACAATACATTAAAAGGATTGTACATCATGATCAAGTGGGATTTATCCCAGGGATGCAAGGATTCTTCAATATCTGCAAAACAATCAGTGTGATACACCACACTAACAAACTGAAGAATGAAAACCATATGATCCTCTCAATAGATGCAGAAAAAGCCTTTGACAAAATCCACACCCATTTCTGATTAAAAAAAAAAAAAAAACCTTCAGAAAGTGGGCATAGGGGGAACCTACCTCAACAGAATAAAGGCCATCTATGACTAACCCAGAGCTCACATCATTCTCAATGGTGAAAAGCTGAAAGAATTCCCACTGAGATCAGGAACAAGACAAGGATGTCCACTCTCACCACTAGTATTCAACATAGTTTTGGAAGTCCTAGCCAAAGCAATCAGAGAAGTAAAAGAAATAAAAGGAATCCAGATTGGAAAGGAAGAAGCAAAACTATCACAATTTGCAGATGACATGATACTATACCTAGAGAATCCTAAAGACTCTACCAGAAAACTGTTAGAGCTCATCAATGAATTTCGCAAAGTTTCAGGATACAAAATTAATACACTGAAATTGACTGCATTTCTATATACTAACAATGAAAGATCAGAAAGAGAAATTAGGGAAGCAATCCCAATTACCATTGCATCAAAAAGAATCAAACACTTAGGAATAAACCTGCCTAAAGATACAAAAGACCTGTACTCTGAAAATTATAAGGCGCTGATGAAAGAAATCAAGGATGACATGAACAGATGGAAAGACATACCATGCTCCAGGACTGGAAGTCAATATTATCAAAGTGACTATACTACCCAAGGCAATCTACACATTCAATGCAATCCCTATCAAATTACCGAGGACTTTTTAACAGAAGTAGAACAAAATATTTTAAAGTTTGTTTGGAAGCACAAAAGACCCAGAATAGCCAAAGACATCCTGAAAAAGAAAAATGGAGCTGGAGGAATCAGGCTCCCTGACTTCAGACTATACTACGAAGCTACAGTCATCAAAACTGTATGGTACTGGCACAAAGACAGAAATATAGATCAGTGGAACAGGACAGAAAGCCCAGAATTAAACCCACACATCTACAGTCAACTAATCTATGATAAAGAAGGCAAGAATATATATTGGAGAAAAGACAGCCTCTTCAATAAGTGGTGCTGGGAAAACTGGACAGCCACATGTAAGAAAATGAAACTAGAACACTTCCTAACACCATGCACAGAAATAAACTCAAAATGGATTAAAGATTTAGATATAAGGCCAGATACTATAGAACTCTTAGAGGAAAACATAGGCCAAACACTCTCTGACATAAATAATAGCAACATCTTCTCAGATCCATCTGTCAGAGTAAGAACAATAAAAAGAAAAATAAACAAATGGGACTTAATTAAACTTCAAAGTTTCTGCACAGCAAATGAAACCCTAAACAAAACCAAAAGACAACCCACAGAATGGGAGAAAATATTTGCGAATGAATTGACTGACAAGAGATTAATCTCCAAAATTTACAAACAGGTCCTACAGCTCAATACCAAAGAAACAAACAACCCCATCAAAAAATGGGCAGAAGATCTAAACAGACAATTCTCCAAAGAAGACATACAGATGGCCAAAAATCACATGAAAAGATGTTCAACATCGCTCCTCATTACCGAAATGCAAATCAAAACCACTATGAGGTACCACCTTACACCAGCCAGAATGGCCATCATCAAAAAGTCTGCAAACAATAAGTGCTGGAGAGGGTGTGGAGAAAAAGGATCCCTATGACACTGATGGTGGGAATGCAAATTGGTGCAACCACTGTGGAAAACAGTATGGAGATTCCTCAGAAAACTCAAAATAGAATTACCATTTGATCCAGCAATCCCACTCCTGGGCATCTATCCAGAGGAAACCATGACTCGAAAAGACACATGTACTCCAGTGTTCATTGGAGCACTCTATGCAATAGCCAGGTCATGGAGACAACCTAAATGCCCATCGACAGAGGAGTGGATAGGGAAGATATGTACATACACACAGTGGACTATTACTCAGCCATTAAAAGCAACGAAATAACAACATTTATAGCAACATGGATGGACCTAGAAATTATTATGCGAAATGAAACCAGTCAAACAATTAAGACAGCAACATCCAATGCTACCACTTACATGCGGAAACTAAAAAGACACAATGAACTTCTTTGCAGATCAAGTACTGACTCACAGACTTTGGAAAGCCTTTGGTTTCCAAGTAAGACAATCTGAGGGGTGGGGGGATGCACTGAGGGTTTGGGACGCAAATGCTATCAAACTGACTTGTGATGATTTTTGTACACCTATAATTGTAATAAAATTCATTAAGCAATGGAAAAAAAAAGATTATCATACCAAGCGAAGTAAACCAAATATATGATATCACTAGAATATAAAAAACATGTATGTTGATTTATGTGTATATATATATACACGTGTGTATATATGTACGTATGTACAGTCCCACAGAGAGAAAACAAACTTAGGTTACCAAAGGGCAAGGGGAGTGGGGGGAAGGAGCGCAGGACTGACATATACACACAACTACATATAAAATAGATAATCAACAAGGACCTACCGTATAGCACAGACAACTATGCTGAATATTTTGTGATAACGTATAAAGTAAGATTCTGAAAAGCGTGTGTGTGTGTATATATATATATATATGAATCACCATGCTGTATGCCTAAACATAATATGATATTGTAAATCTATACTTCAATAAAAACAAAAAACCCACATAAATAATACCAGAAAAGAAATAAAGGCAGATGGACTAGTCTCTAGGGAAGAAGAAAATTCAGATCAATTCTCAAGGAGTTTTAGTTCCATGTATTAAGTCAACAAACTTTTTTTTTTGTCTTTTTGCCTTATTTGGGCCACACCCGTAGCATATGGAGGTTCCTGGGCTTGGGGTCTAACAGGAACTGTAGCTGCCGGCCTTGGCCACAGGTGCAGCAATGTGGGATCCGAGCCGCGTCTGCAACCTACACCACAGCTCACGGCAACGCCGGATCCTTAACCTACTGAGCAAGGCCAGGGATCGAATCCCCGCAACCTGATGGTTTCTAGTCGGATTCATTAACCACTAAGCCACGAAGGAACTCCCTAGTCAACAAACGTTTTTGAAATGTCATGTATGTGCCGAACCATGTTCCAGGCGCTGGAGATACAGCAAAGAGAAATCAAGGCAGCAAATAAAATAACCCCCCACCCCACAGTCCTTGCCTTCACAGAGCTTATATACTCATGGATGTGGGTCAGGCAATAAGTGAGTCATATATACCAGATGATAAGCACCATGGAGAAAAACAAACAATGATGTGCAGGAGAGAAAGTCAGGGTAGGGGGATGAGGGTGCTGAACTTTTAAATGGACTGTCAGGGAAGCTGCCACTGTGAAGGAAACATTAAAGACTGCAAAGAGATGAAGAAATCCAGCAGGATTTTGGAGGGGGAGCACACCAGGCTGGGAGAAGAGCGAGTGAAAAGCCTCTAGGTGGGTGCTTCCCTGCCACGTCGGAGGAAGAGCCAAGACGACAGACAGAAAGGGAGAGCGGGCTGTTCTGTGACAACATGTGTTCCTATAACAGCAATTAGCACATGGGCTATTGGCAAATAGCAGGATAAATGTTGGTATAACACGGAAACAGGATTTTTTATTTCTTTTTCTTAGGCAAAAGGAGACAGAAGAGTGGGGGTAGAATTCTAATCTTGGAAGGGAAGGAGCAAGGCCTTGGTTTGTCTTCAGCACAGGCTGGAGTGAGTTCGGGTTCATTTAAGAAAATGAGCACCTGTACCAGCACCGTCCCCCCAGAACTGTCCCCCCCTCCCACCTGACCAGCTCCCCTGACCCCGAGCTCTCTCTTATGGCTCTGGTTAGCACTGGAGTTTTTAAGTTGTGTGAGACAGAAAAGGTCTGTTCTGATCCTACTTTTCCCAAAAGCCCCCCCCCCTTTTTTTTGAAGAGTACATTTTACAGAACACAAAGTTTTATAGGACACACAAAGACGGTTATAGCAGAAACATCTGTCCAAGGGAAGTCAAGGATTATAGAGAACCAGATCACTAATGACCTCAGAGGCCATTATGAAATGGGGAGGCACTGGAGGGCAAGAGATGATCTGGTGTGCTGCAAATAAACGGATGGGGGCATGGGGAGAGAGAAGACGAGCAAGCAGGAGGCAGGCAGACCAGCAAGGAGCCTTTGCAACCATCAGGTGAGAGAGGATGGTGGCTTGGACCAGGAAAGGAGCAGTGACGTGGCGTGAGATAGTTAGGATTTGGTGGTGATTTGGCTTTGGGCAAGAAAGACAGGAGCCAAGAAGACGCCAGTATTTTTCAGCTTAAGCAGCTGAAGGATGAGGTGTCACCATCTGAGATGGTGATGACGGGAGGATGATCCAGTTCAAGATGGTCAATTCAGTTCTGGTGAGGAACTATAAAGTTCGGAGTGCCTGTAAAGCATTCAAGTGGAGCCTTCGCTGAGGTAGTTATATAGACATAGTCATAGTACAGGAGAGCTTAGTTTGGAAATTTTCAGCAGACAGATATTAATTTAAAACCACAAGAGTAATATATTCAAATTTTCATCAAATACCGATTTTTCCAGCTGCCCGCTGGGCAGTAGAGCACAGGCCAAGGTCTACAAAGCCTATAGACTTTTTAATTCTCAGCATAAGAGCTTGGATTCCTGGAGTAGAGACGAGGACAGCTTATGATGGAAAAGGGTGCAAACAAAGGTCTGAAGCCTGGTTCTGGGTCATTCTAACAGCAAGAAGTTGGGGTGACAAGCGAAAACAGCAAAGAGCTTACAAGGAAAACCTCTGAGGTACGTGGAAAACTGGAAAAGCGTAGAGAAATGGACATCATGTAAAGAAGGGTAGCTGATCAAACAGGTCCAAGCAGAGGAAGACTGAGCATGTGCTACTGATTTTAGCAACCAGGAGAAGGGGGGCAGTTGTCCCAGTGGCCAGTTTCTAGCCACTGTCCGACCATCATCAGTGGGGTATAGACAGCTCTGCCAAGGAGTTTTGTTGAAAAGGATAGAAAAATGGGGGGTGGGGTGTGACTAAAGAAAGACACAAGATCAACGATGATATATTTTATAACACTGGGAAACTATGGCAGGTTTTTATGGTGTTTGAATGGTCCAATGAGAAAAAAATAAATACAAGAGAGAAGAGGGAGAATTGCTGAGAAAATGTCCCTTAGAAGGCAAGAGGAAAAGCAGGTGCCAGGTGAAGAGGCTCCTCTTTGAAGCTCTCTGGTAACGGGAGGAAGGCACAGCCTAGGGCACCGATTCTGAGAGGCGAGAAGATGTGGTGGGAGCCATGGATTCCTTTCTGATGGCCTCTGGGGTTTGTCTGCGGTACAGTAGGAAGAAAAGTTATCAGGCTACTGGAGCAGAGGTAGGATATGGGAAGTAAGTGTTTGAGGCTTGAGGACAGAGGTTTGAAGTCCTTGTCTACAAAAGTAGGAGAGTGAATGGACCAGGCAAACAGGGGCACTCCTAGGGAGAGGAAGGGCTGGGCATTTAATGTGCGACCAGTCCTCATGGTATGTATTTTCTCCAGTTGCATTTGGCTCTCAGGGCCAGGCATGGTGATGGAGAGCTGGATGTTTTCTGGGCTCGGATTTTGCCAGGCAAAAGTATGAAGAAGATGGAGCAAAAGATTAGCATAAATTGTGACGGTCAGAATCTCTGTGTCCCCCACTCCCCACGCCAAATTCACATGCTGAGATCTTAATGCCCAAAGGTGATGGTGTTAATAGCAGGGCTCTGGGGAGCTGATGCGGGCAGGATGGAGCCCTCATGAATGGGATTAGGGCTTGTATGAAGGACACCAACAGAGCTCCCTAGCCCCTTCCGCCGTGAGAGGATAAGACAAGAAGTTGGCAATCCCAAAGAGGGCCCTCACCCCACCGTGCTGACACCCCAGTCTCAGACTTCCAGTCTGAACACTGTGAGCATCATGTTTCTAAGCCACTCGGTCTGTGGCGTTTTGTTATAGCGACCCGGAAAGCACCCACACTTCTTGCATCTCCTCTTCATTAAA
This sequence comes from Catagonus wagneri, assembly GCA_004024745.2. Taxonomy (NCBI): domain Eukaryota; kingdom Metazoa; phylum Chordata; class Mammalia; order Artiodactyla; family Tayassuidae; genus Catagonus; species Catagonus wagneri. Next base: position 15,112,384 of record PVHT020000009.1, on the reverse strand, counting down.
GGCTCTTGGACTGGAGTTCCCTTCGTGGCTCAGTGGTTAACGAATCCGACTAGGAACCATGAGGTTGCGGGTTTGATCCCTGGCCTTGCTCAGTGGGTTAAGGAGCCACTGTTGCCGTGAGCTGTGGTGTAGGTGGCAGACGCGGCTCGGATCCTGCATTGCTGTGGCTGTGGCGAAGGCCGGCAGCTACAGCTCCTGTTAGACCCCTAGCCTGGGAACCTCCATATGCCGCAGGTGTGGCTCTACATAAAGGCAAAAAAACAAAACAAAACAAAAAAAGGCTCTTGGATCTTCTGAGTTAGATTTTGTCCCTTGATAGGACCCTGACTGCCACATACATCATTTCAAATTCCACAGTGTGTCATTTACAACTATACTTTGGTGAAGCTGCTAGAGCAGAGGAAGGAAACACAAATCCCAAACATATAATTTACTCATTCATTCAGTCTAGGTGAATACGCTAATGATACCTACGTCTTATTAGAAGTAGACACAACTCTACTGTAAGAACTTCAGAATGAGTTAACAGGGAACCAGGTCTGCAAATTCTTTTTTTCAATAAAAGTTTCACTTCTCAATTCTTACTTATAAAGGTCGACATGGTCACTTTTGTTGAAGTCTTTTTCTGTTAACTGTGACTCTGAAACTGTAATCATTTTTATGACAGAGCCGATTTGATATTACAGTTGATAAGTCTAATAAGATTGTTTGGGGGAGTTCCTGTCATGACTCAGTCGTAATGAACCCAACTAGTATCCATGAGGACGCAGGTTCAATTCCCAGCCTCATTCAGTGGGTTAAGGATCCTGCATTGCTGTGCCTGTGGTGTAGGCTGGCTGCTACAGGTCTAATTTTAGCCCTAGTCTGGGAACTTCCAATACGTCATGAGTGCAGCCCTAAAAAGACAAAAAAAAAAAAGAGAGAGAAAGAGATTGTTTGGGAGGTTCCCTTGGCCTAATAAAAAGCCCTAAGATTCTGTTTCAGAAAAAGAAACGTACAGGAAATAAGAATTTTTATACACTTTGAAAAAAAGTTTAACAGTAACAACTAGCCCTTTTGATAGCTAATTTGTGCTAAATGTCAATAGATTAGTAATACAATCCTATATTTACTGAAGATTAGCAGTTTGGCTATAAAGGCTGAGGTCAAAGAATACCGCTGTTAATTTTCAATGAATTTGCTTAATAATCAACCGCTAATGACCATATCCCCATTTCCTTATAAGGACCCAGGATCCTGAAAGTCTAGGGAAAAAACTGCTGGTATCACCCAGGTGAACTGAGGTCAGGGTGAGATTTCTAAAAAAGATCTATGAGTCCAATAGGTTCTTATCTAAAGGAAAATAACTGCAGACTGACCAATGTCACTAGTGATGTCAACATTATATTGCACAAGACACAAGTCTATAAAGTCTGGTTGGAAGGACTAAAGATATAACCCTATTTAAGAACTGATAAAACAGGCAATCTACAACTCAAGCCAGGATGGATCAGACATTCTCCTATGGAAACTGAGGGGGAAAAGGAGCATAAGGTGGCAACTTTAACCTTTTTCTCCAAATAAGTACGGTAGAGTGAGCAACACCAGACAAAGCTTAGTCAAATTCTAGCTTTGTCTTTCTTACTTTCATGAATCTTGGACATGTAAATTAACTTCTCTAAGCCTCACTTTCATCACCCAAAGTAGAGGAAAAAATATTAATTGCCCTTGCTTCGAAAACATGTTCAGTTATAAGATGCCCCATCCCACTTAGAAATGGCTTATTGTGAAAGAAGAAAAATATTACCACTTTAAATATATGTATCAATTACATGGTGCATCCTGACCTCAGAAATACCAAACTGCATAAAATATGGCTTAGAATCTAAGAACTATGGTAAAGTGACCCATCTCATTGAGTGTGCCACATGGATGGATGAACAAGGAACGTGAAGAGCCCACCATGGCTTCTGCTCCAGAGCAAGTCCTCAGTCAGTATGGGTGTTTTATTGTTACACTAGTCTAAGTATTACGGAGGAGAGGCATCCATTGAGGCTTTCGCTCAATGTACTCCAGTCCAAGTATCATGGAATTTTGGAGGTAAATATGTTATAGAGAGACTGTTCCCTTAACTTTGGGGAAACAGACGGTGTAAAAAAGTTAAGTGACTTATCAAAGCCCTCCACAAAAATCAAAGCTAGAACTCAGACTAATTATCTGTCCAGGTAATAAAAATATATATATAGTAAGGGCTTACTATGTGCGAGGCACTAATTGCTTTCTGTATAGTATTACTGAGGCATTATAGCAATCCCATGCAACAGTGTAACAGGTACTATATGTCCCATTTTACAGAAGAAGAAACTGAGGCCCCCACAGGCTAAGAGAATCTCACAAAGGCACACTCTTGATCAGAGTCTGAGCTCCGAGTCAAACCCAGGGCTACCTGATTCCAAAGTCTGGATGCCTTTCATTAAGCTAGTACTTCCTATTTGGCTTTTCACTTGCTCCTTCTTGTATTATTTTACTGTTGGAAGTCTTACCTTGTTAGCAAAACTATTAATTCCACGAGAGCAAGGATAATGTTACCTATTTCTTTTGACGATGCATGGCACAGGGACTGGGCTCTGGGTAAATGCTCAAAAGATGTTTGCTAAGTGCGTGACAGCTCTTTAAAAAAATTACGACTTGTGAAAGCAAAAAACCATAAACACTGAAGTATTTGAAATGAGCAAACTGTGGACAAAATTGCTCAAGTAATAACTTGTACCTGGATGCCATCCCCTTTCAGAAAGTGCTTCCTTGTTTTTTTAATCACTCTTGATTCATCAGTCCAAGAACGGGGCTTGAAGAGAAATTCTTAGCTCTAAAAAGTAGAATTCTAGCATCTTCTGCTGGTTCTATGCCAGTTCTCCTTTAATAGTCAACAACTCCCAACACGCATGCTCAACAACCCTCAAGGCAGGGCAAGCTGAGAGGCGTGGAGGTGAAATCTGACTGTCCTTGAGAACAGGAAAACCACTTCCAAATCATATGTGGGACCTGTTTAATGTGAACATTCAATTACCTGGAGCAATTCTTGGCTGAAACGGGCAGGGCTAACTAACGCCTCTTTTTTTTTTCATGTTTAAAGAGGATGAAGGCCCTCTTAAGATAACAGAATAGAAAGTGAGAATTTCCAAAAGAGTCTTGGGAAGGTGCTGTGATCAAAGTCCTCCTCGTCCTTACCCCGGCCTGGAGAAGACTTCATGCTCTTTAGGAGAGCGTGTTGCTTGTCCTGAAGAAAGGGTAGGAGGCTCATTGGAGGGGTGTTAAGGCAATGTGAAGCCAGGTACCCCATGAGATCTTACCTAGGCTCAACTCTTCTGCATTTCCTCCTTGAAACTGCCCCACCCTCATCCCCACTTCTTCCTTCCTGCATGGCAAGGCAAGCCCACTTCCCATTAAAAATAGGGCACAAGGAGTTCCCGTCCTGGCACAGTGGAGACAAATCCAACTAGGAACCATGAGGTTGCAGAGGTTTGATCCCTGGCCTTGCTCAGTGGGTTAAGGATCCAGCGTTGCCATGAGCTGTGGCATAGGTCGCAGATGCGGCTCAGATCTGGCGTTGCAGTGGCGTAGACCGGCAGCTGTAGCTCTGATTAGACCCCTCGCCTGGGAACCTCCATATGCCGTGGGTGTGGCCCTAAAAAGACAAAAAGACAAAACAAAACAAAATAGGTCACAAAATGGAGTGAATTGGACCAGGGCCCATGGTCAGCCACAATCTGGTTGTATTACTTCTCAGCCCAGGTTAATACCATCATCCAGCCTGGGCCATGGATCCAAAACTATTGCTTCCTGAGTTAGTCTAAGCTTTGCAGGATAACTTCAAAAGACAATCCCATACTTACTATGACTCTGTTAAAACAAAAGACCATGATGTTTACCAGAACTATGGTTCTCACTTAAAAACCATGCAAGAGAGTGCAAACACGTCATTCGATTTTATGTTTTTTTCTTCCCGATCAGTGCTGTGTATTCATCAGTGCATATATTTAATGTAGCCCTAATGCTTTTCCAAAGCTCCCCCTTTTCTTTCATGCCACCTCCACTCTGCTCTGAGTCCTCATACATTTCCTGCTGAACACGTATAACAGTGTCTGATATCTTTCCCCAGATAGCCATAAGGCTCTGATTTGTGTCCTTCAGTCCACTGAGCAAACGTCCTCTTATTGACTATCCCATGTAAAATACCAACCCCTTGGCCCCATCCCAATCCAATCCCCTTACTACGTTTTGTTTTTCCCCTTGCCACTCACCTCTACGTGACACACATGACCGTCTCCTTTCACTATAGGTAAAAAAAGTCCTTTGTTTTGTTCTCTGTGGAATCTCTACTTCCTATGGAAGGAACTCAGCGTTAGGAGCAGGCTCTCCATAAATATTTGTTAAATGCATTGACAGTCTTCACATAGTTGCCAAGAGGTGACAGAGTAGTCTACCGTGTTTTAGGGAAAAATACCATCTTTCTTTCACTACTTCTCTCCTTAAAATCCAGGGTGGATTGCACCTCTACCTTCTAAACAAGCTTTTCTTTTCTTTTTTTTTTTTTTTTTGTCTTTTTGCCTTTATGTAGAGCCGCACCTGCGGCATATGGAGGTTCCCAGGCTAGGAGTTTAACAGGAGCTGTAGCTGCCAGCCTTCGCCACAGCAACGCGGGATCCGAGCCGCGTCTGCAACCTTCACCACAGCTCACGGCAATGCCGGATCCTTAACCCACTGAGCAAAGCCAGGGATCGAACCTGCAACCTCATGGTTCTTAGATTCGTTAACCACTAAGCCACGAAGGGAACTCCTTTTTTTTTTTTTTTGAAGTAAATCATGTGCTTACTTTACTAGCACATTCTTATCTTGACACTGTACCCATATGAACGAGATCATCCTTTAGGTCCAAAACAATGTCAAAGGCATTTTCTGAAGCCTTTCAATAACCTTTATACCCACATCACAGTAGCCAGCTTTCCTCTCATTGCCTGGGCACAGGGAGTTATTTGCAATGTGGCATGAGAAATATTAGATCCATACCTGACCCAGAGAGTTCTGTTTTAAGAGACCTTGGTAATCCCAAACTTCAGCCAGGCAGAGCCTGAGACACCACACCAGGCAGCAAGGGTACACCTTGTAATCAAAACTTGCACATACCAGAACATGCTGTACCTTTCTTTTGGGAATGTTCTCATCTTCCAGTTGAATGCAACCTGAATCTAATCATTTTCCTGCCTGACTCTTTCTTCCTTAGATCATGAGCTAACCACATGTGGGAAACATGAACACTAGATTTTTTTTTTTAAACGCTGAGTTTAAAACATACAATTAGCTGTTTCCTCTAATCAGTAAAAGAAATTTGGATACAGGGATGGGTATCCTGTACTAACGTGATAATTCATTTACATCACCTTATTTTAAGATTATAATCTGGGTGAAAATAATGCTGCATGGAGGCAGGAAAAGAGACGGTGAGAATATTTGGTCTGACAATTTTATAATCACTTGTTATAAAAAGAAATAGAAGTTACTGGATCCTGAAGCAAAAGTTTACATTGATGGCATCCCTAATTTTTTTTTTTTTTGTCTTTTTGCCTTATTTAGGGCCTTACCCGAGGCATATGGAGGTTCCCAGGCTAGGGGTCTAACAGGAGCTGTAGCTGCCGGCCTTCACCACAGAGACAGCAATGCGGGAATCGAGCCGCGTATGCAACCTACACCACAGCTCACGGCTACGCCGGATCCTTAACACACTGAGCAAGGCCAGGGATCGAACCCTCAACCTCATGGTTCCTAGTCGGATTCATTAACCACTGAGCCATGAAGGGAACTCTTTTTTTTTTTTTTTGTAACCCTAATTTTTTGAGCCCTCAGTTTAAAGAACACTTTATATTTTACTCTGGTTTCTCTCACTTGTTCGTAACATCTTGAAAGGTGCCATGAGAATATAATTTTGACATTTTACTCAGTAATAATTTTGTGCCTATATTGCTGAAAATCTCAAGCTAGTGTCTGAATCACTGAGGTTTGTAACAAATTTTGCTGCACACTCTATTCCCTGGACCTCAGGGTCTTATCCTATAAAACATGAGAAGCTGACTGAAGATCTCGGAGATCCTTGTCTTACAAATCTTAGTCCCCCGTCCACTGAATTTTTATATGTAAGTGCTATGGACAAGTCACACTCCTATTTGGAAGAAGTCTGGACAAATACCCTAAGGGCGATCTGGATGATGACCAGCCCTTCTAGACTGATTAGTCTGACAATGCTTAACACGACCCATGGAAAAGCTACTGTGAGGCTGAGTAAAACTGCCCCCTGTGCCAAACTCAGTGATTGCAGGGTCCTTCTCAAAGACTTCTGTCAGCAGAGCTTGTCCACGAGCTTATTTGGAAAACTTTGTCTTTAGGCTTTTTTTTTTTATCAGTTAAAACACACACTCACTCTTGTGTTTACAAATTCTGGTCACTTTTTTCAGTCTAGAGCAGTGGTTCTCAACCAGGAAGATCTTCTCCCTTAGCTGGCATCTGGAAATGTAGGCAACATTGCGCGGTCTCAAGTTGGGAGCAAAACAGCCTCTACAATAAGAGATCCGCTGACCTAGAATGACAATAGTGCCAAGATCAAGATCCCCAAGCTAAGAAAGACAAGCTTTAGATTGATGGTAGCCCAACCAAGTGAGGCAGGTAAAACTTGAATTCCTAGGGCTATCCTTGTGGTTGCAAATCTCCCCAACATTCTTCATACTCATTTAGGACTTAAATGAGTATTTAGGGGAAGCTCAGATATTAATGGAGTGAAAGAAAAATTAATGTAGACATAGGTTGCACCAAATTATTTCTTGGATGCCCTTTTCTGAGTATGTTTTTAAGCATGTTGATAGGCTGCCACTGCTTTATAAAGTATTTAACTCTTTATATGATGACTGGGCCTACCAGAGCACTACTACTGGATTTGGTCTCATTTCAAACCAAATCCTTGAAGCCAACTGCAGATTCATTAGGGTCAGGGCTGACTTAACCCTCTTCCCCCAGTACAGTCTCAGTGACCAGAGTCAGTATCTGATGCGGAGCCTGATGTATGCTGGAGGCAAACAACTAGGGCAGTTTTTAAACAATGGAGTCTTGGTTCTGCGGCCTACCTCATAAAGAATGAGCCCGTTTAGGAGATGAACTCAGTAACCGAGCATTTCCCACTTCAAACCTCAACATCTTCAAACTCTTTTCAGTGCAAATTATTCCAAAATGATCCCAAATACCTTTTCCTTTTGCAACAGATGACACTGCAGTTAATTTAATCTCTTTATGCTTTTAAGATATCATCATGGATGGCAGTTGTTAACCCGTGTAACCACTTTATGCAATGAGACAGAAATAGTGGTTCAAGCAAAGTGTTTACTTCCCCAAAGGTTCTCAGTAAGTAAGTAGGTAAAGCTTGTGATTTTGAGCTTCCCGCCTTCACCAAGTCACCAGACACAGAGCATAAGTAGAAAGAAATCATGAAGGTCTGACATACACGCTCACCCACTTCAGAGGCTGTGAACTTGCCAACACAACTTGATCTGCAGAGATAAGCCAGTAAGTGTGCAAGATCAATTTTTACAGGTTTTTTTTTTTTTTGATAGGAACATTTATCAAGTGCTTACTATCAGCCATACCCTGAATGGCTAAATGCTTTTCATGCATTATTTAATTTCATGTTCATAACACCCTTATGAGAGAAGTTCAAGTATTTGTCCCCATTTTACAGACACAGGAGGCTGAGGCAGAGAAATACTGAATCGTTTCTGTGTATGACAGAAGCCAGATTTGAAGCCAGACAGTCTGACCCCAGAGCTTTCTTTCAACCACAACACTAGAGGCTGCAAAAGGATTAGCCTGTGGGCTAGGCATGGCCCACAGAAATGTTTTGCTTGGCTCACATAACATATATAACTTTGGGGTCACTGTCTAAAGTTGGGCAGCTTGTGCCTGGCACAAGCGCTCAGCCACGGCTGAGTGAAATCCAGCCCCCACTTGACTTGCACAGTCATGGGCGCTGGCATGAAGGAAGGGGTGCCATTTCCTAATCTGGACAAAAAGGAGCCAGATGAGCCAGTGGCAATCCAGGCTGTCAACACTAACAAAGGGTTCTTCACATGCAATTCCAATCTATGGCTTCTCATAGAAGGAGGGGTGAAAAAAAGGAGGAAAGCAGGAGGGAGAAGGAAAAAAAGGGAAGGAAGGTAGGGGAGAGGGACACGGGGATGGAGTTAGAAGTAGTATTCCTCTGTGGGACAGCTTCTCTAAAGGGACACGTGCTTGCCTCTGAGTGACTGACTCCCTTCACACATTTATGTTACCCATCAGGCTGCCACAGGCTTGCCAAGTCTGTGACCTCTGTATTACGTTACACTTCTGGCATTTTGATTCAGAAGCCCCTTTTGGAAAAGGACCACTTACAGCTCTTCAGCTAAGTTTTAACCCTCTTTGCTGACTGACAAAAAGCAAGTCCAGCTCCTCAGCTGACTGACTCCCTCAGGTGACCAAGTAGGGTGCATTCTGTTTGCCTTTGCACGCTGAAATTCTTGGATTTTAGGACACACTGTTCTACTGAGGCTCTATGCGCCTGGCAGCCAAAAAAAAAAAAAAAAAAAAACCTCAAAACACTACCAGCCAACTTTCCAACTTCATGTGTAGGTAGCCAGGTGTGGGGCGAGGACTCAGGCATCTGACAGCCAGTTCCTTATCAAGGTGAAAACTGCCACATTGAGTGTCTGCATTTTGGGGGCATCGCTATTCCTTCTACTTACACCTCAGCAGGTCTCACCCAGGCCTGAAGCTTGGGTACGATCAACAAAGAGCCACAGGAATGGTGACTGATGATAAAAGTTACTGCTGACTAAACAGCTGTCACCTGGTGGGTCAGACACTTCACTCCCCACCTAGCGTTCCAGTCTTTGCCACATCTGTTTGCCAAGCTGATGGGATCCAGAGGTTCTGAGTGGCCCCCTAATGCCCTTACCAAAGGGCCTACTAGATGGTACAATGAGACACTTGGTGCCACCTAGCAGCCAGGAGACCTGGTGTCACCACACTTCCCCACGTTGGTCTGAGGACGTCCAGCAGTCATCATTCCTTACTGGCACGTGTCTTGTTTTACCCCATGGTAAAACAAGAAAGAAATCATTCTATCATTTGGCTCTCTCTCATACCAGGAGATTGGGGAGGACCTTAACCTTTATTCCATCAAATTCATTTGAAACAAGGGAGGTCAAGATCTGTAAGAGTTTAAGACCAGAGATTTTCAACCTTTCCATGCATCAGAATGACCTCTTGAAAAAGAAACTGTCAATTGCCTATTGAATAACCACCCCTCCACCTCTGTACCTAAAAGTTCACATTTGGGGGGAGGAGGAGTCAAAGTGCCCTGCTTAAAATAACCCCCCCCCCAAAAAATCCCCATTTTCCAGGTCCCTTTGAAGAAAGGGATGGCCCTATGATTCTGACCAATGGGATGCAAGTTGAAGTCACCAAGTAGAACATCTAGGAAGATAATAACCTTGGCTAGATTGTCCATTTACCTTTTGTCCTGTACCCTTCACCTTCTTATTGCCTGGATCTCCAGCAGCCATTTTGTGAGCGAGGAAGAGGCCAACACGGTAAGGATTATGGATTAGAAAGCTAGAAGAAGCTCAGACACTTGCTAACAGAGACAACAATGCTTACAGCATGAGATGTTTGCAGTTTACCTAATTTCTCTGACTGTTTCCTGAAGGTTTATATTACTTCCCTTGCAGTGTCTTTATGGGGATTTAAATGAGGTAACACGTGTGAAATTACATCACCGTGACTAATATAAATTGGTTAATCCAGTCAACAAATAAATCATTTCTTTCTTCCTTTTAATAAGATCTCCAGACTCAAGGAGAAATTAAGCCAGACCTACTTGCTACTAGCTAACACTTTCAAGACAGACCTCTGTCTAAATTGTTCTTTGACTCAGTGTCAACTGGCACAGATACTACTGAGTAAACAAGGCCCCAGGCAAATGAAAGAGATTCTCTTCAAGGTGAGCATCAGGAACCCAAGGTAAGTAGCACACAGGGCCTGGTCAGCCTGAAGCAGAAGACAGCTGTGGCCTTCCTCAGCAGGGAACCCAAGAATATCTGAGATACAGCATCCATCGGAGAGCATCCTAAACCCTTTTATAGCCCAAGATATTTGCCCCCTGGAAATCATGGTAAAATAGAAAAGCAAAGAGGGAGAGCTATCCATTGTATAACTGCAGGGCCCAGAAACCTTGACACCAGGAGGAGGCCCGCCACTACTCCCCACCTACAAGCACACATTATTTTGATACCCATGTGCATGCAGATCCAGTGTTTTCCACTTTAAAAAAATGAGAGTTCCAAAATTTCTCTGTTTTAGCTGGAAGCTCTTTGGTCCCACATGAACCTGATAATTTCCTTCTCTATAAAGCAGACATCAGCAAACTTTCTGGGAAGGGCCAGAGAGTAAATGATTTTGGTTTTGTGGTCCACGGCGTCTCCGTTGCAACTACTCAACTCTGCTGTTGTAGTGAGACAGCAACCACTGATGACATGTACTAAGGAATGACTGTGGGTCTGTTCCAGTTAAATCACATTCACAAAAACAGGTGGTCTGTAGTTTGGCAGTCAATGCCTGGAAGGACACTGGAACCATGCAAAACCGAACAGGACGTTTTTGATGACAGGTAAGACTCTCACTAATAATCATTATCATGAAACAAGCCAGAGAGCTTGAGGTTAAACCGACAGAAAAGGGAATGATCTGGGAGAGGCAAGTCTTCCCACAACACGAGAAACAGTGCCCACTGTGCAAAGCCAAAGATGTGAATGTTCCAAGATGAATGCAAACTGGGATAAGAAAAGGCAGAGAATGTAATCTGATTGTGTAAAAAGGTTCGGGTAAATAAATTCAAGTGAATCCAGTACTCAGAACTACAGCCTGGGGATTCCACGTGAAGGTCAGGTAACCCTTAGGAATGGATGGGGAAACACCATATGAACTTCAGCCTTTGACTCTTTAAGCACAGAAGTAGGATGAGAAGCAGACAGGAGGTTAAGGGCTGTGGCAGCAACAGAACACACACAGATGCCCTCCAGACATCTAAGCCCCTCTCCCGATCAGCACCACTCAGCACTGGGGTCACTGCTTTGCTTTCTTCTTCACTTGCACACCAGGGGTGCATGATCAAAATCACCTGCGTGGGATGAAAGATGGAGAGAGATGAGGAAGACAGAGGATGCAACGGAGAAATAGTAGTCAGAAGAGGATCATCAGGAGGCTGGTCTTTTGGCTGCTCCGCTCCTCCACAAATGTGCCTTTGTTTCACTCCTCTCCTTGCTCTCAACTCCCTTCTAACTTCATAAATAACAGCTAACACCTATGAAGGGCTCACGTGATGGCGATGGCAATGTTCTAAGCATGTTATATACACAGATCTCAAGCTTCTTGATCCTCACAACCCAGTGAGGTAGGTCCTATTACTGTTCTCACTGAACAGATGAGACACAGAGAGGTCAAGGAATTTTCCCAGGGCTACACAGCTAAGAAGTGACAGAATGCAGACAGTCTGGCTCCAGCGTCTATGTTCCTGGCTGTCACATCCTCCCCGGTTCACAATCTTCCTCCTCTACATCCAAAAAGCCAGCACCTCAAACAACTACTCCACGCTCCAAGGCACATCAGTATGTGTTTTTTTCCATTTTCTTGAGAAAATAATACCACTTTCAGACGCAATTACCAATTCATAGAAAATAAAGAGGACAGATACATGTCAGAGGACACCCTGGGGAAGTAACCAGCAAAATCCAAACTGTAGTGAACATTCTGGGATGAACAACTCAGTTTCTTTAACCAATAAATTGCAGAGACAGACAGATTTTGAACCTAGAGACAAAAGATCTCTAAAGGGACTTAGAACTTATAACCAATTACAATATGTGGCAATCACTTGGAGACAGAGTCAAACCACAAGAAAAAATTATGACATGTGTGAGATAATTGTAATTTGAACACTGTATGAATAGTCAATGATTTAAAAATTATTGTTAATTCAAACATAATAATGGCATATGAATACACCTTGATATCTGTTAAATAAATTGAGGTAATGGATATGTTAATTAACTAGCAAGGTACACGTCAGATCATAATGTAACACTTTAAATCTTAACAATGTTATTAATTATACCTCAGTAAAACTTGGGAAAAAGGAAAAAATGCTTATCTCTTAGAGATGTATACTGAAATACTAACGAATGAAATGAAGTCTAGATTTTCTTCCAAATAATATAAGGTGGGAAATTGGGTGAAAAGAGATGAAAAAACATTGATCATGAGTTGAAAACTACTGAAATTGGGTAAAAACTATTTGAGGTTTCACTACACACTCTTGCCTACTTTCATAAGCATTGAAAATTTTATGTAACAAGAGCTTTGAGAATGATATATTGGGGCTTAAAAATACAACAACAGACAAGGAGGAAGTCACAAATTTATTATTATTTCTCCTGTATGGACTGGCATAATTTCTTCCTTCTTCAGCAGATATTTTTAAAGCTTAAGGGAAGAGTTTAGAGGAAATGCAAATGGGGCAGTAAGCTGTTCGTGTTCCTCAAGAGATAAACCTTGGAGATGCCTGTGACTTAGTCTCTTCATGAATGAATTCCTTGAACGGCACCAATGTACCCTCAGCAATGAGCCAAAACCCTCTGTAACCCTCTCCAATGCCTCACACCATGATGTCAACAAGTTCAAGGTAGAAAGCATGAGGAGGAAGAAAATCATACCCAGAGGTCCCAAGATCGGAGGAGGGGAAGGAAACAACTCAATGGAGGGGAACATAGAACATCTACACCCAACAGACTGAAAGCCCATAGAGTGTCATGTTCAAATTAAAGACCCAAGACACCCAGGTTTCAATCCCAGGCCCACAACCAACCTGCTGAGCAGTGCTACAGGCTCACTTAACCACTGTGGACCTCAACTGTCTTAGCTGTAAATTGGAGGATTTGGATGAAAATCCTTAAGAAAGTAACCTAAGAGATAAAACTAAAGATTCACGCTCTTGTCTAGACCCCAACAGATTAGCCTGTTCCAGTTTAGTGAATTCTGCTGTGAAAGGTTACCACCGAGCCCCAGAGCCCTGGGTTTTAGGCAAGACTGAGAAACAAGGTGAAATGAGTGACATTAGGAAGAAACTATATTGAATAAAGTGAAATATGAGAATACACCTGACACTGGGATCAATGATTCAACTAAGAGGGTAAATTATGGATCAAAATGACAGATGAGAATAAACAAGTTTTCTGTTGGGACACTGCTAATCCTGGGGAATTCAACCATGCACAGGTCCAGTTGTTTAAAGTCACGCTGTCCTTCAACCACTGTAATCAGTATTTCATTGGACAAAGCATACCTGCCACAAACTCGCAGGCCAAATATTTCCTCAACTTCCAGAAACTAGGGTCCTACAATGAAATGCATGTATTTCCACTTGGAGTCCCAAGATCAGGCACAGTTCCAGATCCTTTTCTCGATACAGATGTGGCCAACATATCTGCCTTAAACCTTCTGTGTGTCATTATCTGTGAATCAAACTCTTAAGGAACAAAACTGGCCCAGTATGTTAAATGACCTCCAAAGAGAGAAAAACAACGTTCACTAGAAAAGAAGAAGTGGCCCAGTATACTGGATAAGCTGACATGAGTCTGACCTTAAATTGCAGAAATTGTTCACTAATCACAAAGAACTAATTTCCTCTGCTCAGAACGCCTAATTGTGTTTGTGTTTATGGTCCCCCTTCTGACACAAAGTACCTCCTCACAGGGCAGGGAGGTTTCTGACTGTATTGCCTCAACTGGTCTTGATGAGAGAAGAGGTGAGTCAGAGAGGCAGCTTGGCAACCTCTCAGCCTGTAACAACTCTCTACCGAGGGCTAAATCATAGCCAGCCAGGTACAAGCAGCTTTTCCTTTTTTTTTAAACTTAAAAAAGGGCGGTGTTCAACAAAGGATTAGTCTTACTTGACATAATTCATAGAATTACTGGTGACTTAGAGCTGCTGTCAAGAAAAGATCAGCATATGCAGTGAAGGGGAACACAAATAGGATTGACTTGATCTTCAGGGATGCTTCTGGCCCCCAATTAACGTGTAGCAAGGATGAAATACTCAACATCATCTCTTGCATAAAGAAGACATACAGAGCTAATACCTCTGAGATTCCCAAACTTCCAATGGGTCACTACAAGCCAAGGCTTTTGTGCTTTCTCTACTCCGAGTGTTTCTTCTTGAAATCTGAAGATATGTACACAAGCTTCAGTCACCTATGTGAACTGCTCTCTACTTCAACCCAAGCAAAACTCCTCCCCAACGTGCCTGGGTTGAGCACTTTTTTTCTTTTTTTCCTTTTTTTTTTTTTTTTTTGGTTTTTAGGGCCGTATCTGTAGCATACAGAGACTCCCAAGCTAGAGGTCAAATCAGAGCCTCAGCTGCTGGCCTACACCACAGCCACACAGGATCTGAGCTGGGTCTGCAACCTATCCACAGCTCATGGCAATGCCGGATCCTTAACCCATTGTAAGAGGACAGGGATCGAACCTGCATCTCCATAGACACTAGTCTGTTTCATTACAGCCGAACCACAACAGGAACTCCCAGGTTGGGCTAATTTTGAAACCATTTTTTTTTCTTTTTCTGATCTCAGAGTAATAGGACCTTCCAGAGGAAAAACAAGCGATGGTGATTGGGGGGGGGTGTTTAATGCAGAACGAGTAACCTAAGGAAAATGGTATTAATAACCCACTAGGGTAGAAAGCAACAGCAAGATGATTGTAATCTTGGTGGGAAAATTAAATAATTCATCTCTTAGGAAGTAGGGAAGACAATTTATATTTACTCCTCAGCCACACCATGTTACTCTTGAAGGAGTCTGCTGCTTTATTCTTTTCCTGAATGTACATCTCTTGTGAAATGCAAGGTACGTGGAACATTCTATAAGTACTTATTAGACAGAGTGATGTGAATGTGGCACGGGGAACATCTTTCTAGCTATTTTTTTCCCTTTTCTTTCTTGTCTATAAAAGCAAAAAGTAACCTCAAGCAATAATTATACCTTGTAATTCATATCTTGTAACTTATCCCCCCCCCCAAAAAAAAGGAGGGGGAATAAGAAGGCATGTCACTATTGTTTCACAAGTATGTAACTAAAAGTGTAGATGCCAGCATACTGCCTCAGTGAGATGACAGATACTCAGAAACAGAAACATTAAGACATGGGAGCTTTCATCACCTACCTAAAAGGGGTGCTAAGTTGGAAACTCAATTCTGACCACTTGCATGTTTGGCTCTGATAGCCAAGCATTGCTCCAGAAAGAACACATTTTTATAGTGTCATTTGCTCATCTATAAAGGATAATGAGCACAAAGAAATATCCAACATTTCAAGAAGATTCTCTACAAGAGTTTTTAATGAAGTTAGTTGATTTACAATGTTGTGTTGGTTTCAGATGTACAGCAAAGTGATTCAGTTATACATATATATTCTTCAGATTCTTTTCCATTATAGGTTATTCAAAGATACTGAATACGGTTCCCTGTGCTATACAGTAAATCCTTGTTGTTTACATATAGTAGTGTATATCTGTTAATCCCAAACTCCTTAATTTATCCCTTAAATTCTGGGTGAGAAGGTCACCCACCTGAGGACCAGCTTGCTCTGTATAGCTGCATTTAAGGCAGTAAGCTTTCTCACTCATCACCTGCTTCATGCTAAGCTGTGTTTGAAGGCACACAGATATGTCTGTGACTTCCTCACAGCAAGTCTCCAGAAGCCTGAGTGCTGAGTGAATGCTTTTGGATTCTAGGGTTAGTTACATGGATGGTTTGTCTCCTGAACACTGCCAATTTCATGTATATCCAGCCATGCTTGATGGTAGTGGAGGAATTTTTCCTTTTTTTTTTTTTTTTTTGTCTTTTTAGGGCCACACCTGTGGCATATGGAGGTTCCCAGGCTAGGGATCAAATAGGAGCTATAGCCACCAGCCTACACCACAGCCACAGCCAGGCCAGATCTGAGCCATGTCTGTGACCTACACCACAGCTCACAGCAACCCTGGATCCTTAACCCACCGAGCCAGGGTTTGAACCTGTGTCCCCATGGATGCTAATCAGATTTGTTACCACTGAGCCATGACAGGAACTCCACTGGAGGAGTTTTAGATCTAAGGAGGCTGTCCCTCTGGCCAACAAGTCTAGAATAATGACAGTTGGTATCTAGATACCAGGAGTTTGAACAGGGATCTTACTTCCTGAACTGCATTACTAGTACCCAGCAAGATTGATGATGGGGAGGCTAGGTCTACTACAGCTAAAACCACGATGGTACAGATTGACAACAGGCGTGTGAAAAGACATTCATCAGTAATTATTAGATAAATGCAAATCAAAACTGTAATGAGGTATCACCTCATACAAGCTATCATCAAAAACTACAAATAAATGTTAGACAGGGTGTCGAAGAAAAGGGAACCTTTCCGCACTGTTAGTGGGAATGTCAGTTGGTACAGCCACTAGGGAGAACAGTATGGAGATTTAAGCTAAAATTAGGGCTAAATTTAAGCTAAAATATGATCCAGCAATCCCATTCCTGGACATATGCCCAGAAAAGAGGAAAATTCTCATTTGAAAAGATACATGCACCCCAATGTTCATAGAAGAACTATTTATAATAGCTGAGACATGGAAGGAACCAAACTAAGTGTCCACCAACAGATGAATGGATTAATGGATAGATAATACATACACACACATGCTGTAATATTACCAGCCATAAAACATGAGGTATTGCCATCTGCAACAATATGGACGGACTTAAAATATAAGTGAGGTCAGAGAAACATGAACATGGTATCACAAATGTGCAATCTAAAAAACAATACAGAGTTCTTGTCATGGGTCAGCAGTTAACAAACCCTATTGGTATCCATAAGGACATAGGTTCTATCCCTGGCCTTGCTCAGTGGGTTAAGGACCTGGCATTGCCATGAGCTGTGATATAGGTCGCAGACATAGCTCCGTCCTGCGTTGCTGTGGCATAAGTTGGCACCTACAGCTCTGATTTGACTCCTAGCCTGGGAACCTCCATAAGCCAAGCAACCCTAAAAAGATAAATAAATAAATACATACATACATACATACAGATGAATCTATATACAAAGCAGAAACAGACTCAAGCTTAGAGAACAAATTTATGGTTACAAAAGGGAAAAGAGGGAGGGAGGGATAAATTAGGAGCATGGGATTAACAGATATACTATTATATGAAATAGATAAGAAGGATTTACTATTTGGCATAGGGAACTATATTCAATATCTTGTAATAACCTATAACGGGAAAAATCTGAAATATATAAATATAAATATATAAGTAAAACTGAAAAAACTCATAATGGAGGATTTGAAGCATGAATGTGATCTAGGCCTAAGATAAGGAAAATTTACCCATCCTGGTTGTATTTTACTGATGTTATCATAGTATCTTGGCAAATGAAAGCTGGAAGAAATAGTTCAAGCCTGATAACATGTACAAAATGTGTATAAAACTGGCAATTACGCCCATGTACCCCAAAGCAATGGTTTTAGAAATACTTATTTTGCTCTAAATTTATAAGCATTAATATACCCTGAAAGGTCATTTTCTTTTCTACTTTCACTATACATGGATCTCATTAACAAGAAACAGATAACACATGATTCTTTTAATTATGTGTTAGATTCTGCCAAGAAAATCATGTATCAGCGGATACCACAATTCTCTTAGAAAGTCATATACATAGAACTGAAACTATGTAGTGTATCTATACATGTAACTACAAAAAAAAGATTTTTAGGCATATAACCCTCTATAGCAAACAGATTTCCATTTTTTTTTAAATCAGAGCTTGAAAATGTTTAAATATTAAGGCAGTCATTAAAAAAAATACTAGATAACCAAACTTTTGAAAATCTGCTTTTCCGGATAATAAGATATATCAAATTCCTTCTGCTTTAAAGAAAAGCTGGCTTCATTCTAAGCAACGGCTTTCATTTAACAGAATAACTCTTCTATCGCCTCACCTCCACTGACACACTTGGCAGCAAAACCTGTTTTCTCTGCCTTCAAAAATCAATGAAACTAGAAAACACCCCAATCGCTCATGGGGGATGGAGAGTGGGCGATAACTTTTTGAAAACATCATTTCCCTTTTATCTTAAGTGTACAAAATAATGGAGTTTTTACACAATAACTAGACTTTCCTGACAGCATGGACTCTGATTTCCCATTTTACATTGTGTTGCTTTATTTGTGGTGATCTAAACTATTTCTTACATTCTTTGATGCCTCCTCCCTCTAAATACTCGTGTAGGCTTCTCTGTGTTTTAAGTCAATTTTTGCCTACTGTTTGCCAAATCCCCATTTAACTCTCAAAACCTTTATCCAAGCAATAGAACTTTGGGTTCTCTTACCTTGAACTTGCATGCACATAAAATATGCCTTTTCATATTGTCCTAGTACCTTTAAACTGGAACACCAAAATGTACTCGCTAATACTTAATCATTCTAAATATATTCCCCCAAAGATGTTTTTCCAAAATCAGCAGCAAAAAGAAAATCTGGATGATAGTTAACATTTGCAAATATTAGTTCATATTTTACCATTCATTATGTTTAAAATCACTTTGTTCTACATTTAAACATAACCTTACATCCAGAAGAACCACAGCCCTATTCTCTGTCCCTTCTTTGGGCTCAATCTCAACTACTTCTGCCTGTAACACAAAAACCCCATCAGTATCTCCCAGAACAAGCACTCATGGTCTCAGGAAGGACCAGCAGCAGAAAGAGATCCCAGTCAGTTTTTAGCTACACACAGTGGATACCTTGCTCCATGAGTCAATATAATTCCTATATGGCTTAAATCTGAATCATAAGTAGTCCTTGCTCCATATTGCCTTTTTTTTTTTTT
>PVHT020000009.1:15007026-15092344 GCA_004024745.2 Catagonus wagneri | reverse complement strand
CTTTATCCCCCAGCCTACCCCCATCCACTTTAGTGACTTGCTGGGCTTATAAACTCAGTCAGCCTTGAGCCCAATCATTACAGAACCACCATCGAGTAGTTTCAAGAGCAAAGCTACAGGCTTCATTGTGGCTGTACAACTGTAGACATAAAAATGATCCCTTCTTACAGATTTGCCTTCTTAAAGTCGCTTATGAAAACAGAGTGAAAGGAAAAGCTGCATATGATGTAGGAAAGAGAGGAGGTAGGAGATTTGGGATTTGTCTTTTTCTCCAGCTAGTAGTCGTCTTCCGTGAAGCCCTAGTCTGCTTGCTCAAGGTCTCCAGTCTTACCTTAACTTCCTAATCCTTTGCCTGAAAAGTGCCACATGGCATTCCTGTCTTTGTGCCTTAATGTGACCCTTACCTGCTGCCAGGTGTGTCCTCTCCCTCCCCCTGGTTAGCAAAGGCCCACCCACATGCCCTGCCTTAGCTTGAGCCCCTGCCCCCTCGGAGGGTGGACCTCCTTCATCCATGCCTCCTGCCTCTAGGAGGACCTGGGGAAACATGACTCTCATTTAACATACATTCTGCCTCATTGACTATACACAAAAAGGTATATCTGTTCTGGAAAAACAGCTACCAGGTGGTGATCTAAGGACTGGAGAAATATTTCTAATTCTCAAAAAGAACTCTCTGTAACATGGTACTAGGACCCTTTTTTTTTTTTTTGGTCTTTTTGTCTTTTGAGGGCTGCACCCATGGCATATGGAGGCTCCCAGGCTAGGGGTCAAATTGGAACTGCAGGTGCTGGCCTTCGCCACAGCAATGCATGATCCAAGTCATGTCTGTGACCTACACCACAGCTCACAGAAACACCGAATCCTTAATCCACTGAGCAAGAGCAGGGATTGAACCTGCATCCTCATGGATGCAAGTTAGATTAGTTTCACGCTGAGCCACGACTGGAACTCCTAGGACCCACATTTTATAGAAAAGGAAACGGCCTTAGAAAATTGCAGTGATGTGCCCGAGGCCATACTTCAACAGAAGTAGGGTTTGAATTCAGACCCACCTGCCACTGAAACCCATGTGTGTCCTTATGCCAACTGCTTCTACTTCTGTAGTGAAAGTAAATGCTTTAAAACCAGGTCGCTATCTTCTCCCTCTCAGGGTCCTCAGTTTGGACTATGAGTACTTAATGACCACTCATAGAAAGGTTACATTCAAATGAGATGGCACCTCCTGAGTATACCACTAGAGAGAGAGAGGGCCAAGAGGCAGAGGAAAGCAAGTTTGGGATTAAAATTTCTGCAGATAATCCACAAAGTGAATGCTCCACAGGCATGATAATCCAGTGTTGGCTGGCGATCCAATTCCACAGAGGTCTCCTGCCGAATCGCACAATGTCAGAGCATAAGCACCAGTGTTTGTTTCCATAGCTGTTTCTGCTCATCCACTGAGCTTGCTGGGCCTGGAATTAATCCTTCATGGACGTTAGAAATATTATGACAACAGCTGGTGCTGTCATTTGCAGAGTCCAAAATGGAACTTCCATTTCTTTCCCCCAAGCAAGAATTATGTGTTTCTTTTCAAGTGCTGGAATTACTTCAAAATTAAAACTTCCTCTGCAATAGTTAACTTTTTCTGATGATTAAAAAACATAGAAAAGTAGTTCCCTAACATCAAACTACAGGCTGTGATATTTTTCTTCTTTTTTTTTGGCCATGCCTACAGCATATGGAAGTTCCAGGGCCAAGAACTAAGCCTACGCCACAGCAGCAACTCATGCTGCTGTAGTGACATGCCAGATCCTTAACCGCTACACTACAAGGGAGCTCCAATATCTTGTTTTATAGTCCAGAGTCCATGTTTTATAGTTCAGGAAATATGTTTATAATGGTGAATTTTAAATCTGTGCAATTTTAAGATGTAATATAATGGATATTACCAATTGCTTTTGGTGGGAGATGGAGGGTACTCTATTTTTTAAAAGAGGAAAAATATGTACATTTACTTAAAAAAAAGAAACATCTGTCACAGCCATAACATGCCATGTCCAGACAAGATATTGGAGGCCAGGTTAAGGTTGAGACACCTCTTGCTAGGGGCAGCTACGTGTATGGAATATAGTTTTCCTGACCATACCTTGCTATCTTGCCTTTTGCATTCACAGCCCTAGCATATGCCCCTTTACCATGCCCGACCAAGGCCATCCCAGCTGTCCCAAGTGCAAATACAATCAGGTGGATTCACGGCAGAACATAGCTCAGATTTTGAGGCCAGGTGTATAATCATCATGTGTGCAATTTTTTTTGTCATGTGTGCAATTTCCGCGAGATAAATGAGCTCCTGCTATGCACGAGTACAATAATTCATGTGGTGATACCATTACTGAGAGTAAGTGGGTTCTTAGGTAGCACACGACCTAATCCTTCTGGAAGGAATAAAGTAGACACCACAAGGGACTATATGAGCCATTCCAGTGTTTCAATGAGTAAATGCTGGATCTCTGAACACTCTCAGTAATCAGAACTTATCCACATCATTCCACAGACTAAGACAAGCCACATTTCCTCTTCCAAGTTCTACTGCTCAGCTTCAAGTACTTGCCCAATTTTCATACTTTTCCATGTGGGAATCTCTCTTACCAAAAGGTTCCTGCCATATTTTTCTTTAGAATCTACAGTACTTGTTCTTTTTTTTTCCTCACTAAAGAGAAGACAAAAACCAAAAGGATATTTATAAACGAGGTTTAGAGTTCAAAGCTAAAGAGAAGGGCAGTTTGTTAAACTGGGCGCATCCAACACTGCTCTCAAATGTTTATTTTATGGCTCTGTCCTATTTTAGAAGTCTTACTTTTATGAAGATGAATGGCCATAACTTCTGAAACTGGAGATAAGAGCAAAATGCTTAAGCTCAAGACATCCAAATTAAACTCTAATAATTTATATAAATACGTGATGATTTCCAAAGCACCTCTCTACACAATAGAAGTAAGCCTATCTATGCCTCTGTATAACATTTGTTGTTACACTGCCAAAAATGCCACTCAGTAAAATGGCAATTAAGGCACAAAATAAGTGTGTGTCTGTGTGTGTGCAGTACTCTATATTTAGCTACTTAGAAATTATGGAGATCAAAGAAAAGGGAACCCTCCTACACTGCTGGGGGAAATGTAAATTGGTATAACCACTGGAAAACAGTAAGGAGGTACCTCACAAAACTATGATCCAGCAATCCCACTCCTGGGCATGCATCTGGACAAAGCTTTTATTGAAAAAGATACATGCACCCCTATGTTCACTGCAGCACTATTCACAACAGCCAAGACATGGAAACAACTTAAATATCCAATGAAAGATGAATGGATTAAGAAAACGTGGTAGATATACACAATGGAATACTACTCAGCCATAAGAAGAATAAGATAATTTCATTTGCCACAACATGGATGGAACTAGAGACTCTCATACTAAGTGAGGTTAAGTCAGAAAGAGAAAGACCAATGCCATATGATATCGTTTATACCTGGAATCTAATATACAGCACAAACGAACCTATCTACAGAAAAGAAACAAACACAAGGACATGGAGAACAGACTTGTGGTTGCCGAGCGGGAGGGTTTGGGGTTAGCAGATGCAAACTATTGCATTTGGAGTGGATAAGCAATGAGATCCTGCTGTCCAGCACAGGGAACTATATCTAGTCACTTGTGATGCAACATGATAGAGGATACTGTGAAAAAAAATATGTATGTACAACTGGGTCACTTTGCTGTACAGCAGAAATTAACGAAATGTAAATCAACAATTAAAAAATAAAAGATACTTGATCAACAGCAAAAAATTATGGAGACCTAGGTGTTATAGTCACTCATTTAAATTTCTAGTAGAAAATGTAAAGAGATTTTTCTTTACTTCAATCATATAGTCTGCTTCTGTTTTCATCTGGCTAATTATCTTATGTAGTTAGAATCAGACATTGTCAGGAAAAGTAGAGTGGGCCCATAATCAGGCTTGAAGCAGTTTTTGTTTTAAAGGTTAAAAAAAATGGAAAGAAGGCTGGGTACATTAACTGGGAGTGTGCTGGGATGGGACCAAAGAATAACAAGTTTGAGAAAGTAAGAGGATGGCAGGCAAGACTGAACATAAAGGAGGTGTTAGACACAAGTTAGGAGAAGGAAGGACAGGACGAAAGGAGGCAGAGAGAATAGATGGTGTGCAAGGAACAGGAAGTAGGTGGAACCCCAAATTCCACTAAGAAAAACATGGTGTAGCTGAGCATGTGGAATTTGGTGTTAGACTCAGGTTTTACCATGTAGTAACTGGATGAACTTGGGGAAGTTTCTCAACTTTGGGGATGATAATTTACTTTACCGGGTTATTGTGACGATTCGCCGAGATAATCCATGCAAGTGTTTTGCACATGGTGAGCACTTCCCAAATGCTAACTGTGGTGAAAAGAAGATGAGGACTACTTTGGAGCAGGTGTGCATGTGCTTAGCTCAATGGGGAGTCCCTAAATGAGCAATGTATAGTTTCTCTTCTCCATAACCCTACATTAAGAAGGGAGATTTATGCAAAAGAATTTATTATATAAAATATGCAATAGTTGGTAGGTCTTCAATATTAACTGCACTAAAGAACTCAGAACACCAATACACTGAAACTTTGCCAAGTTAAGAAAAAGATAAAATAGGAGTTCCCATTATGGCTCAGTGGGTTATGAACCTGACTAGTATCCATGAGGATGTGGGTTCAATCCCTGGCCATGCTCAGTGGGTTAAGGATCTGGCGTTGCCATGAGCTGTGGTGTAGGTTGCAGATGTGGCTCAGATCTGGCATAAGTGTAGCTGTGACATAGGCCGGCAGCTGTAGCTCCAATTCAACCCCTAATCTGGGAACTTCCACATGCCACAACTGCAGCAAAAAAAAAAAAAGATAATAGAAAGCAGATGAAATGTGAATAAGATGTTGCATCACAGTTATTAAATAGGAATACATAGTAATTATGTGCATAGTAGTAAAAGGGTACGTTTTAAAATAGCTGGGATTTGGGCCCAGGTACATGCAAAGCCACTAACTAGTAACTCTGAGCATGTTACTTGTTTCCTAGGCCTCTGTTTTCCCCTCTAGAAAAGGGACATACAAATCTCTATTTTATTGTATATGGATTACATGAAGAAATATATAAATTCAGCATGGTGTTGTGATGTCATTATTACTCTGAGTTTAGTACTTGAGAGTTCATAGTAGGTTTAGAGAATATTTTGTAAGAGGAAACCATATAAAAGTAGGCTAAACTTGAAGAAAAGACAGAAGCCAGAGCACAGGCACATCAAGCAGATCAGTGAGGAGACTGGGTGTGCACAATGCGCTGGGCAGGAAGAGGCAGGAATAAGGCCCATTAAGAGTTTTTGAAGACATGTACACAGAAAACTATAAGCCACCAATGAAAGAAACTGAAGCTACAATAGAAAGATATTCCATGTGGAAGAATATTATTTACATGTCCACAATACCCCCTGACAATCTGGAGATGCAATACAATCCTTCTTAAAATTCCATGGAATTTTTCACCAAAATAGAATGGATGATCTTAATACTTACATGGAACCATAAAACACCCCTAATAGCTAAAGCAATCTTGAGGAGGATGAACAAAGCTAGAGGCACCACGCTCCGATTTCAAACTGTATTACAAAACTATAATAATCAAAACAGTATGGTATTGGCATAAAAATAGACACAAAGATTCATGAAATAGAACAGAAAGCCCAGAAGTAAACCCAGGTTTATATGGTTAATTAGTTTAAAACAAAGGAGCCATGTATGTATGATCTTCAATAATTGGTGCTGGGAAAACTGGACAGCCATCTGCAAAAGAATTAAACTGTACCACTATTTTAGACCACACACAAAAATTAACTCAAAATGGATTAACGACTTGAAGACCTGAAACCATAAAACTGAAGAAACATAACATAGGTGGTAAGCTTCTTGATACCAGTCTTGACTTTTAAATTTTACACCAAAAGCAAATCAAATAAAAACAAAGTGGACCACATTACATTGAGCAGTTTCTGTACAGCAAAGGAAACCATCATCAAAATGAAACCATCATCAAAATGAAAACACAACCTACCAGATGTAAGAAAATACATATAAACCATACCTGATAAGATGGTAATGTCCAAAACATATAAAGAACTCATACAACTCAATAGCCAAAAAAATCTACATGGCAGAGGATCTCAAGAGACATATTTCCAAATAAGACACACAGATGACCAACAGGTACATGAAAAGATACTCAACATCACTTATCAGGTAAATGCAAATCAAAACCACAACGAGATCACCTCACACCTGTCTGAATGGCTATTAACAAAAAGAAAATAACTAGTGTTGGCAAGGATGTGAAGAAAAGGGAACTCATGCACATTGGTGGGAATGTAAATTGGAGCAGCTACTATGGGAAACAGCATGGAGGTTCCTCAAAAAATTAAAAATAGAACTACCATGTGCAATTCCACTTCTGGATATTTATATCCAAAGAAAATGAAAACACTAACTCATAAAGATACATACATCTCCATGTTCACTGCAGCATTATTTACCACAGCCAAAATATGGAGGCACCCTAAGCATCCACCAATAGATGAATGGATAAAGATGTTATACACACATGCAAATATTATTTAGCCATAAAAAGTGAAATCTTGCCATTTGCAACAAGAGAGATGGGCCTTGAGAGCATTATGCTCAGTGAAATAAAGTCAAAGAAAGATAAAAACGATATGATCTCACCTATATGTAGAATTTAAATAAAACAAAATTGAGTAGCAAAAAACCTTGAGCTAATGGATACAGAGAATATTGGTAGTGTTGGAGGCCAGTAGTTTGTGGGGGGTGGGAGGAGGCACACAAAATGGTAAAACGGGTTAAAAAGCACACACTTCTAGGGAAGTCATGGGGATATAAGGTGCAGTATAGTAAATATGGTTCATATCGTATTGTATATTTGAGTTAAGAGAGTAGATCTTAAATTTTACAAGTTTTGTATCTATAAGGTGATGGATGTTAATCAGAGTTATTGTGGTTATTTCGCAACATATACAAACTTAAAATGATTATATATCTGAAACTAAGGTTATGTCAATTACATTTAAATTTAAAAACTGTATCAAAAGAGATTAGCATGTATTTTCAATTTCTATGGTGGACAAGGTAAGCAGAAAATTTTAAGTGAAATATTGAGAAGAAAGTTTCATGAAATGCAAGTGTTCAGAACCACTGACAAAGATCAACAATATAAGCTTAATTTGCAGGTGTTTTAAGTTATACAGGCAGTAATCTTTATTAGTGTTTTAAATGCAATTTAATGGATAGAATAAGTAACTCAGAGTCTTCCCATACAAGAGGACAAATAACATTTGCCTTTTAGTTGACATGCACTTTTTTTTTTTTTTTTTTTGGTCTTTTTAGGGCTGCACCCACAGCATATGGCTGCTCCCAGGCTAGGGGTCGAATGAATTGGAGCTGTAGCTTCTGGCCTATGCCACACACACAGCAACGCCAGATGCGAGCCCCATCTGTGACCTACACCACAGTTCATAGCAACACTGGATCCTTAACCCGGTGATGAGGGCCAGGGATTAAACACTCATCCTCATGGATACAGGCCAGGTTTGTCACTGCTGAGCCACAACAGAAACTCCAATTGACACGCACTTTCGGTGAGCATCATGGAAGAGTTAGGAACAAATCTGGCCCACTGTTTCAAGAAACCACATTAGGGTAGCTCAGCTGTGTCGACTGGCAGGAATTTTGCAGTCTGGTCTGTAATAGTCTTATTGGTGCTGCATTTCATGATCTCTATTCATTTTAATCCTAGCGATGAGCATAGTAATAGGGAGGCATATTCTTTATTTAGCAAATTTGGATACTGAGGCACAAGGAAGTCAAACTAGATGTCCGAAATAACCAACAAAGACAGAGATTTTCTCAACCTAAAATCTGTTCACCAAGGCTTAAGTAAAAAAAAGAAACAGTCAATTGCCAATGAGCTAGGCATAGAACATGGTTTCTATATATTAAAGCAATACACTAAAAAACAGTCCTGATAATATTCTGCTTGATAAAACTGCTCCACTAGGAAGAGAACCTTTCCACAGTTCTTAGAATCCAGAACCATGTTGGTCCTTTAGGGAACAACAGGAAGAGAGTTCAGTCACTGGATTTTGGACTACTGAGATTCACCATGAAAAATGATAGTCTAATTGCATGAAATTTCCTGAAGAAAACTGATGTCACAATAATACTAGCATATTAAAAGGGAAAAAAAATAGACCCTGAATTATTAAACCAGCTAAGGATATCATTAAGCAGAAGACTGCTTTCTGCAAATTTGTGGAATTATGCTTTGGAACTCATCTTTTGGACTTAAAAAGTAAACTATTAAATAACGAAAGCCAAGTATTTTTAATAAACCATGCAGAAAAAGGAGAAGAGGGAAAATCTGAACAATCTCACACCATTAAACATTTTTAAAGAGAATTCTTTGAATTGAAACCAATGAGACATTTGAAGGGTAAAACTGGAGGCTTACATTCTTTCATTCACGATTACCATTCATTCAGCTGTCACCAATTAAATTCAGAACATTAAGGATCCAAAAGGATTAAAAATATGGTCTGTCAAGGAATATACAACTCATATAGGAGATAATGTTTCACTAGGTTTCTCCCAGATAATTTAAAATAATGTAGAGTTACATATGAATAAAGCTGCATAAGAATATAACCAATTATCAGAAAATAAAGGAAAAAAGTTTCCGTATCTTTTACATCCCTTACCCATGTTTTATCCAATTCCTCTATATTCCAAAGAATACCAAGATTGAATTAGAAAGAGTTAATATTAATGACACAGGTAGAAATGAGTCACACAAGTATGATTAGGCATATTTATGATTCATAATCAAGATTAATGAAGTGATAACAAATGAAAAGTGCAAGTGACGATCCTAAAGACAAAGCATCCTTATGTAGCAAAAGTTCTTAAGTAAGGAGAACAATTAGAAGGCAAAGTAGTTCATTGTGCAATTTTCAAAGTACACTAGTCCTCCCACCCCCAACCTCTAGCTGCTTGCACAGAGGAAGGAGTGCCGTGCCTGGCACACCAGTACTACAATGCTTCAGAAAGGAGCAAATTCAGGTCGCTGGACCAAAAGTTCTGTTCGAATACCCTAGAGGAAACATCCTTTGTTAGGAATATAAAGGGGTTCGAGTTCATTTTCTTTTGTGATGTGTCATTAGTCTCTTCCATCCATCTCCATTAAAAAAAAAAACGAAACCCTGGCTTGATTATTCTGTCTGTAAGCCAAACAATAGTTCCCGGACAACTGAAATGCTCAAGTACTCTCATAGAAGCAATCATTTGCTTACGATCGTTAGACATAGCTATGTACAGTTGACCCTTGAGCAATGTGAGTGTTAGGGGCACGGACTCTGCACACAGTTGAAAATCTGTGCGTAACTTATAGCTGGCTCCCTGTATCCGCAGTTCCTCTGTATCCGTGGATTCAACCAACCATGAATCCTGTAGTACTGCATGTCTATCACTGCAAAAAATCTGAGTACAAGTAGACCTGTGCAGCTCAAGCCCATTTTGTGTAAGGGTCAAGTGTATCTTAAGTAGCACACCTGTGAGTGGAAATTTAAGCAGTTTTGTCAATAAAGTAGTAGAGGAATAAAGGCAATACAGTAGGTGACATAAAAGATACACAAAGATAGATGGGCTCAATGCTGGAGCAAGATCCGGAAACAGACAAAAAGGAGATGGAATAAAAATCGGTGGTGAAAAGGTTCAGCTTGAGAAAAGACTAACCCTTCTGAGAGTCATAATTCAGAAAGAAGAGGAATGACAGAAATCCAGTGAGTTTTTAATTGAAGAAGATAGCCTCTCACATAAAATGGCCTAAATCAAGGCTCTCAAAGTGTGGTCCTCGGACCAGCTGCACTGCCATCACCTGAGGGCTTGTTAGACAAGCAAATTCAGGAGCCCCACTCTGGCCGACTGAATCAGAATTTTGGGGAAAAGGCACAGGAAGCTATGTTATAGTAAGCCCAAGTGATTTTTACACATATTCAAGTTTAAGAAACACTGACCTAAATCACCTCAGTGAGAGCTGTAAGCCACATCGTCTGCTGAGAATAAGGCAGGGCCAGGACTTGAGGGCTAGAGGTTTAGCCCAGCCGAAAGGAGGAATGCGGGATAGAGGAGAGGAATGAGTGAAAGGCTAGCAGAGTTGCACCAGGCCCACATGAATGCCTTTCTGAATTAAAACTCTTCTGTAAGCCAGCTCCTGAATGCAACTTCCAGGCACAGTAATAATGAACCTATGTAAAACTGCATTCTGATTTTCATATGACCAACCATGACCCTGGAAAGATAGCTTTATTATAATAAAGGGACTGTTTATATGTTTTATCTATGTGTAAATGATACATGCAGGCATGTGTGTAGAATGACTCAAATTAAGCGAAAGAAAAGAAAAGGTTTATCTGCATTAGAATATGGGAGAAAACATACTGGAATGAACTGACTCGATAAAGCCCATTACTTTGTATGGCCTTGGGCAAGTTATTGAAAACTTTGAGCTCATTTTCTCTTCTTATAGTTGGCTCTCTGTATCCAGGTTGGATCTAGAATTCATTTATTCAAACAACAAGGTGGGGGGAGATAAGTACACAGCACAAAGCATACAATGGTAAAGGCTTGGATGGGGGTATTAATAAAACACAGATGCTTAGAGAACAATGAGGAATTAGCAACTAATTCTACAAAGGAAAACAAGGAAGGCTTCCTGTTGCAAGGGCAGTTGGGCTATACCACAGAGAGAAAATTCAACAGATAGAGACCATAACGGTAGAGAGAAAGTACAGGGCAAACCTGGGAATGGAAATAACCATCAGGATTTGCAGCCACCAGACTGGTGAGGGACAGACAGTCTTTTTCTAGCTCTAAGATTGACTTTTTTAAGCAATTTTCAGCAGCCTGAAAGTAATGGGCAAATTTGATGGTGTAATTTAATTAACCAACCTAGAGCTAGGACAACTTTTTCATTTTTCAATGGTTTCATAAATATTGAACTCTGGGTAAAATCCCATCTCAAAATTCTTCCTGGGTGGCTTTAAAGTACAAGAACCAGAGTATCAACTGACCAAGGAGGGTCTGACACTTCTACTTTCCACACTCCTGTCATGAGATGATAGGCATTTCTGGGGATGCTTGGCTCAAGGGCTGCATGCCTCTTTGAAAAATACTGCTGCCCAGAGACCAGAATTAAAATCAATTCCATCACAGGAAAGGAAGAATATTTTACAGTGAACTTTCAATTGACCTTGTATAAGCAAGCCAACCTTTTATTCTCATAGTAAAATTCATATATTGAATTTCTCTCTGGCAGACAGCCCCTGTAAAGCACCCTTTTCCTGTTTGCGTTAGGCCTCAGAGTACCTGAGTGATCAGAAAGCAGCTGTCCTCTTGAACTTAAAAGCAGCTCTGAGCTCTCCTCAGGGCAGCATGGTTAAGACAGAAGAGCAGCAGGCTATGTAATTCCAGAAGAGAATGCAAAGAAAGCATCTCGTTCATTCTGATCACCTTTTGCAATTCCGGGACTAAGCAACAGGCTGATGGATCACGGTATTAAACCTCCCTCTTTTGGAAAATGTTTCTTTTTTTTTTTTAAATGGCCACACCCATGGCATATGGAAGTTTCCCAGCCAGGGACTAATCTGAGCCACAGCTGTGACCTATGTGGCAACACTGGATCCTCTGACCCACTGCTCTGGACTAGGGATTGAGCCCATGACTCCACAGCAACCCAAGCCACTGCAGTTGTATTCTTAACCCACTGAGCCACAGTGGGAACATCAGAAAGTGTTTGTTTCAGATCACTTTTTACAACTTCTGAAAACCATCCAAACTGCAAAACTAAAAGGGCATCCTAACAGTAGACACGTGTGGTCCTGTTAGCAAGTAGCGATCATTTTTAGTTAATGAATTGTATGCCATTTATGAGTCTTGAAAGTTTAGTCCAAAGAACAGCATTTCACTGAGTTCTAAAATCACATGGATTGAGTCACGTGCCTGTCTATAAAGATGCCTTTTCTGGGCTTTTTGAGGATGTCCACAGCATGAAAACTCCAAAAGGACCACAATCTCCCCAGAGCAAAGCATTCAGGACCTGCATTTACCACCATTATCAGTCTACATGCTGCCAGCAAGTATTAAGCACCTACTTCATGCTGAGCACAGAGACAGCCTTTGCTGGTTCTAAACACGGGATAAAAATCCGAGTCAAATCCTGGAAAATAGCCCAGGATTACAATAGAGCCAACAATTACAACTGTTGGTTTTTAATCCTTTCTCTGACAGAATGACAGTGTTTGAGTTTCCAGAGTTCAGATCTGGGAGAGCTGATCCAACAGCTACTCAACCTGTCTACATGACAATGATGTTCTGGACACTGGCGAAGACTTCCCTTTGTAAGTTTTCCTCGGTTCCTGCCACACCCCTTCGCCTCAAGAAGCAGGCCTCACTTAAATTTGGGTCCCTTCCCTAACACGTTAGCTAGGTGTCACTTGGGAAACAGTTGCTATCATGAATGATTATCCCTTTCCTCAATAACCTTCATCACCATGAAGCATTTATTTTGAATGTTACGAAGAAACTTTTTATATGTCCAAACAAAATAACATCTTTTAAGATCTCAAGAATCATAAACTCACAACCAGGGCTGAAAGGAACCATGATTCACCGAGCTCAGGCTCCTTGGACAGATTTCTCATTTGCAAACTGTACTTGGACAATTAAGACGAGAGTAAGTGTGAATGCTCAGAACTACAAGCACATGTGAGGAGAGATGAGCAGAAGACAGGAAAGAGACCCAAAGGAGGCCGTCAATAGCCTATTAGAGACAGTATGTAAATTGCCTTCAATTTCTGCTGGATTTCTGTTGGCTGGATTTCTCGCTCAGAAGGGAGCTTCAGGAAAAGGTTTAGTTATTATGTAAAGTAACAGGAGCAAAAGCATACAGTTACACCATTTCTTTCAGCAGTTTCTCACCATTATCTTCACACTTAGCTCATTGCTGATCTGCATTATTTTTAGGAATTCATGATTTTTAATATTTAATCAGATGTTCTAATGTATAAAATTATACCATGCCAAAGATATTACTGTTCAAAACAGACCTTAAAGATGAGGGGGGGAAAAGTTCTGTGTTGGGAACTGTACTCAACCTCTTGGGATAAGCCAGGATGGAAAATAATATAAGAAAAGGAATATACGTGTGTGTGTGCGTGTGTGTGTGTATGACTGGATTACTTTGCTGTATAGCAGAAACTGGCACATTAAAAACCAACTGTATATTTTAAAAACGATATGTACGCACAAAAAAAGAAAAAGAGCCCTGTGTTCCTACTGTCAGAGGTCGGTGGAAACAGAAAGCAATTCACTTTCACTCACATCTGCACACTTATATCTGACCTTCTGCCCGACTCTGCCACAGTAGCAATTTCTGACTGGTTACCCACTTCATTTCTAAGCCCTGGGAAGATTCACGTTTGTAATGCCTTCAACTTGCACAGCTTGGAAAATCCTTTTTAAGAAAAACGTACCTGGTTACATACATAAAATTCCCGTAACTTCAATGCCACCCACCTGAATGCAAGCACAAAGGAGAGAAAGCTGAAATGGAAAAAGGCAGTGATCTTAAGTTATAGTTGAAATACATTGTTTTGCAGTTTTTACAAAAAAAAACCTGACCATGACAGTACACTGCTAGGACCCCTCCCAGATCTCTGGAGGGAGCCTGTGTGAGTGAGGGACCCCGAGCCTCCACTTCTGTAGCTTCACACCACACCTGCCTCTGTTTTACCTAAATCTCCGCTGTCACCATTACAACCTGAGGGGGAAATTCCAGCCCAAAAATAAGCCTAATTTCCTTTACTGCTTCCCCTTACCCCCAGAGAATAACTGAAATTCTCAAAAGGGCCATAATTCAAAATCGAAGATAAAAAAAAATACGGTAGAAAATTAAAATACCGTTTCTTAAAATACAGGATTTCAGCCCTCGAAAATATTCCTCATACATCCTTGATTGTCTTGTCCGAGCATCCAGTTTTCATAGGGTGCATATTACCAGAATGTTCCTCTTCATACAATGTTACCTTCAGAAATCAACATTCACTTCATTCAAAGAAAAAAAAAAGGGTGGGAACTTAAGTTCAAAAAGGATCTTTATTGTAGTTCTTGGCTCAGGTCAGAGAAATAACGCTTTGTTCTGAAATAACTTGCCAAAGACCTCTGCCTGCTCCCGGGGCTCTGCGATCCTCTCGCAGACGGCGTCTTACAAAGGTCCCGTCCTGACTCCATGCCAGCGAGTGGCTGGCTCCTGACAGCAGTTGGAGCACACCGCCGTCCCAGACGAGGCACTTCCATGGGCAGAGAGGGGCCTCTCAGAAGCAACGGGGTGGGCAGATGTTTCAACAGACCTTTCTAACTCATTAACCAGCTTTCCTCAGCTTTGCCTAAGAACGCGGCCTCATCTTCAGAATACACATTCACGGTTCACCTGATGAGGCTCTGGTTTTGACCTACCACGAATCCAGCACAGACCCAGGAAGCAAATTCTTTCCAGCCAGATAGAAGTCTTGTCTTGGAGCCATTAATACCTCTCTTTCAGAGAGCGCTTTCATTCTTAGCCTCAACTGCTTATATGGCAAAAATCACGCTGATGGTCACAGCCATTCACTCAGTCTTTAGTCCTACACTGACTTTTAACATTATTCAGAGTAACTGGTGTTCAGGGCAGCAGCGGAGGTGACATTCAAGTCCTGAAGGCACAGGGTAGCAGACACTTCTGTTGTAAGGAACCTTCCATCCAGCAGCAGGACTCGAGTCTCCAGGGCTCAGAAGCTTGTTCATCTGGCTGTGACTGAGCAGATCCACTCACACAGAGATCCCCTCCCACGTGGCAGGCCCTCTCCCTGGGCACTGATATGTTCAGAAACTCTTCCTTATAGTCGCCTACTTCTGGGCCTTAGTCTCTCGTCTATTACTCCTACCCTTGGAAGCAGCCAAGAGCGACCCTCTTCGTACTCTATCAGTGATGATCCTTTTAACTCTTATGAACAAAATATCGAGTTCCACTTAGGCATCTAATTCTCCTTCCACTGTAAACCACTTGGCATACTTTCTTGCCCTTTCGCTGTTCTAGCACCCACTTCTAAATGTCTTCTAACTTAATACCTTTCTTAAAGCATTTTACCTGTACCTGAGACCACTAACCTAGATGCGTTTGACTATGCATATCTGTACCAGATACTTCTATTTTTGTGCAACAGTGTTTATACAATCCAATCCAAAACTGAGCTAACTTTTTTTTGCGGGGGGGGGGTGGCTGCTCCAAACTCTTGGCTCAAATTAAGCTTATGGTCAATTACATTAAAAAACAAGAACATTCTCCATACTAGATTCTCTAAGAGGAGAATTTTATGTGTTTTCAGAAGTAGTTAAAGCATCTCACACAGATCATTTTCCAGTAAGTGTTTAAAGGATGGAATCCCATCCTAAACTGTGGAAGGTCAGTGGAAAGATTATCGACCTAAGGTCAGAAAATTCATCTTCAAATTAAGCCCAATGTCTACACAGTACCATCCTATATGTAGAAAATTTGTCCTATAATTTAAGGCTAGAGAGTCCTCAGTGGAATGGTCACCAGCCCTAAAAAAAGGCATTTTACCTAAGCTAGGTTAAGCAAATGCTCTATAAATTTCATTTATAGATTTATCATTATAGCCACAACATTAACACCGTGCCAAGGTCCACCGTAAGCATTTAACAGTTACTTATGACTAAACCACTTGATAAATGAATGATCAGTTTCCATATTCCCTTCCTCTCTCAGTAATGCTGATTGGCTTTCATTAGCATATTTCATTCCCCACATTACTCTTAAGAGCTACAGTTCTCCACTAGAGCATTGGGCAGTGATAACATTCTTGTCTCCACCACTGACTGATTCTGTTACTTTAGAAACATGTGCAAGTCTCTCAAGACCCTTGTTTCACCAATCTGAAAAACCACCCCAACATTTCATGTATTTAAACCAAGACATGTAACATATATATATAATGGGCCAGGCATGGTTCTAAGCACTTTGCAAATATTAATTCATTTAATCATCAGGAAAACCAGACTGATGGACAGAGAGGTTAACTAGTACCGTCAGGAACCATACAGCCACCAAGTGGTGGAGCTGGGCTTTGAACCTAGGCAGCCTGGCTCTTGGATGTATGCACTTAACTGCCTGCCACACTCTCCATGTGCTCTGATGGCCCACTTTGCGGTAAGAAGGAAATCACTGATTACACTCCTTACATTATAAGTGAATCTCCTAGGATATCCCAAACTGCTCAATTTTCCATTAGTTCTTCAGACAGTAGCTTCTCCTTTCAGTCATATTTTTAAAGTTACTAACCAATAGGGGAAAAAAAAATCATTAAAATGTAGGTCCTTGAACAGAGTGGATGCACGGGCCTTGAACTGATTTGGATTCTGTCCAGTCGCAACTGTTGGAAGTATTTAGCCGAAATGCTAAGGACCATGAGAGCCAGTTGACCTATTGCCAGAACAACAGCAAATCAAAAAAGTCCTACAGCAGGCACCAGAAATCCAAGGGAAAAGGAAGAAAGCATTTCCTAGGAAAAACATGGAGAGGCAGACTATTCCAGAGCTCAGCACTGCACAGTTGAAGCTAGGAACAGAAAGGCCCTCAAATATTTGCAGGCAGCTTACAATAAAATAAAACGCAACTAACTCCTACCCTCACAAATAAGAAATCTCACAACTCACTACCTTGTTCCAGGCTTCTTCTCCTCACACACATTCCGCATCAGTGAGTCTATGGGAGTTTATAAAAAGTCTCAGCAAACTTATCCTACTGGGTTCAGTGCAATGTATTTTTGAAAAATTAAAGCCAGTCCACCAGAATTATAAATAAACATCTTCCTTAAGAATGCGAGGGTGACAGGGAAAGAAGGAAAAGCAAGTTGGAAGGCAAAGTGGTCCAGACGCAGCTCTACTGACTGGTGTTTTTTACTCCGAATTTAGATTTAAACTCAATTCAGTAGTCCTTCAGCTGAATAAGAACTACATGAGCACTGCACGGAGCCAGAGCCCTAAGGGAGGGCGTTTCTATTTCACGATGAACTTCAAAGAGGTCTAGGACTAGGGTCTGTGGCAAGTTGGTCTCTAAGTTCAGAGTTTCTCTCTGGAGAGTGCACGTCTGAAAGGCGTTTATGGTGGTTAGCCCTAATCATCAGGAAGGCGCTGATGAGCCTCTGAATAACCAAAAGTCACATTTCATTTGAATGAAGCAACAATGGAATATAAATAGAATATCTGCATTCGATTAATGTTACAGATGGAATGATATACCAGATCTGGAATAAATCTATCGGGAATACAAATACAAATTTGCATTTTCATGTTTTTCTAATTGAAATATTCTGATACATGAAAAAAGAGCAGTTAGTAATCGCAACACATGGTTTTAATAAGCAATATGCACGAATATACGTTTTATGCACACACACACACACACATATATATATACATTAACACACACTCTTCTCCACCCAATTTAGGAGGTGAGATTATTAGGTTATTGAGACAGGCTAACTCTCTACATGCTTTCTTGAAAGGCAACATGAATATTTGCCCCATTGAATAAGTATCTGAGAACTTTCCAGAATGAGACTCTTACACTGTAGGAAAAAATAAATCAGTAAACAGCTAGAAGATGAAGCAACAGCCCAGGTAAAGTCCAAACTCAAACTCCAAAGACGCTTACGTTCTGATACCAATAGCTCCATTCCCAGTATGCAGGCAACACATATCACAGGAATTGAATCTAGGAAGGTCCTGTGTCTCTGCGTCCGAGAAGGTTCCTCTCCTCTCAGCGCTGCCTTGGGTCTGCGAGTCTGGCTGCTCCTATTAGCAGGGGAATTGGGGTTCTAGGAAGAGGTCTAAATATCAGCCAACGGGGACGGTCTCATGAGGCTCTAAGACAAGGTGTTTAGACATGTCTAACGTAAGGGTGGGCCCCTTTCTGCCAGCGTGAGCCTGTTTCTTCTCTCTGGCACGTCCTTCAGTATAGGACGAGACAGATAAAGGACTGGTCTATCAAAGAATATGCTAGAGAGAACAGATCTAAGCCTCAATTTCCTTATCTGTAAAGTGTGGATACTTATACCATCTCTCCCGAAAAGCTTGCTGTGAAAATCCCAATGATTCACCTGCTATAGACTGAATTATTTGTGTTCTCCTCAAATTCATGTCCTGAAACTTAATGCCCAGTATGATGGCACTGGGGGTGACGGCTTTGGGAGGTGATTAGGTCAGGGGCCTGGACCCCTGGAGATAGGATCAGTGCCCTCATGAAAGAGACCCCCGAGAGCTCCCCAGCCTACCTTCTGCTACCCAAGGACAAAGAGAAAAGATGTCTGCCTAT
The DNA here is from genome assembly GCA_004024745.2 of Catagonus wagneri. Taxonomy (NCBI): domain Eukaryota; kingdom Metazoa; phylum Chordata; class Mammalia; order Artiodactyla; family Tayassuidae; genus Catagonus; species Catagonus wagneri. The sequence goes on along the minus strand of PVHT020000009.1, from coordinate 15,073,778 downwards.
GAAGCAGGAAGAGAATGTGGGAGTGCCCTGACCTTAGACTTCCCAGCCCACACAACTACAAGAAGTTTCTGCCGCCTGTAAGCCACTGAATCTGTGGTTCCGTTGCAGCCGCCCAAACGGACCAAGAGAACACCCACCCACTACACTTCCTCCATCAACCATTCATAGACCACTCAAATAGGGAATCATTCTTTTTCCACTTCCCATCAGGCTATTGTAAGTTCCCTGGACCTACCTTGGACAATGGAAAGTGGGAGAATTCATTTTGTTAAATAACCAACCGTATTTGTCCTGTCTCAAACTTACAAACCCCCTCTTGCCCAGAATAAGAGGAGCCTCTTTCTAGAGCAAAGTTATTCAGGACTATCATTTGTCAGAAAGAGTTAAGCAGGATTTCATTTCACAGACATTGAAATTTACCTTGCCTGGCATTCACAGGCATATTTGAAAGAAAAAAAATTTGTTCTTAATTATATTCAGTATAAGACAAGCAAACTGTTCAAAGTTACTGCTCTGGTTTTTGCAACCTGACAGCTGCCTCTGGACCAGCCGTTCTGATTTTCTTAATTCAGGTGCTCATTATTAACCAACATATTCCATTCCTTTCACCATTTCTAATTCAGGCTCTGTGTCACACAGTTACCTACAGTCCCAGCTCTATTTTCACAGAATTCCCTATTTTCAAGAAGGCCACAGTGTCACTCAGTTGGCAACAGGATACAGTTATTCCTGAAAAGACAATCTTTCCTTTCTACTTTTTCATTATTTTCCCCAAAATAAATACATCACAGTGTATACCTTTTCAGGCAGTACTCACTTGGGTCACTACGACCTAGATACTTCCAATTTGGAAAGAAAAATCAATTATTTTATTTGTAAAGAAGATAGAAGACACTCATGGTAGACATCAGCAGGTGCGGGGGGGGGTCAGTGTGTGTGTAGATGCTCATAACCGGAGAATATCAGCTCTGCCAAGGACTCTAGAATTGCCTAGTTCAGCGCTCCTTGGTCCATCACATACCTGATTAACACTGAGGGCACATGGCGAGAAGTCCCTTGTCTACTCCTCCTTCAGTCCACCAGTGCACGGCAGGCAGAATGCGGTCACGACACACCTACTTCCAATTCACACGTGCTTTTTCCCCTCTTTCTCTTGACAGGTCCACATTTTAAGGGCTGAATCCCTACCTGCCTCATCTCTCTGCACCTTCCAGAGACCTCATTCACACGAGACCGCCGCGCTTCTCACACAGGCATCTCTGATGGCAGCCGCGCCAGCCCCACCCCCACCTCCAACTTCAGAAGTAAAAATAAACAACTCAGTGTGCAGATGAAGCAAAAGGGTGATTTCCACTGGAACATGGAGAGGAAACTAACTTGAATCAGAATGGGAGCTCCACTCATCGTATCCTTGACACCTAGAGCAGTGCTGGCACACCTTTAGTGCTTCATAAACACCCCGATGCAGAATGCCGAGGAAGTCCCAGGACCAGCCCCCAGCCCGGAGAATAAAGGCAAACTGGACCAGAAGTCAGACACCCTGGAATCTAGTACTAGCTCTGACTACATTATATTATGTGGCTGTGATCACATTTTCCCTCGGTTAAAAAAAAGTCAGTGGGGTAAGCACTAAATTATTTTTAAAGTATTCTTTAAAAAATTCTATGATAAATATGATAAAATATAGGAATTACAGCAATAGATTGAAAGGTCTCTGAAGAGGTTTGGAGTCCAGCCACCCACCTCTCCCCCTTTATTTTGTATTTCCAGAAAGATGACTATCCCATTTAGAAAGCTTCCAGGAAAATTTAAGGAAAAAAAAAATTTAAGGAAAAAAAAAAAACTCAGATGTAACCTAAAATCTCTATGTTTACACTGCTGTTAATCAATTTTGGATTTCAATATCCAATTACAGAATTCCAAAATCCTCATAATCTTGGAATGTAGTTTTATTTTCAATGCACGTATTAAAAGATATGATCAATATGGCATTAAAAAAGTTTTCCCTGAAGTCATGCCATCTCTAAGTCATTAAGCTTGTCTACTGTGCTTCTCTCTAAATATACATTTATAGCAAGACTTGATTAGTTTTCTACTAAGAAATACATGTTTATTGAATTATATTAAATTATATCTCATTCACCAGGACTTATCTTAGCATTTTTTAATGGAAAAACAGATGAAACATTATTACATAAATCCTTAGAGAGGACACTAATTATATATTAAATAAAGGTTAAATATTAAATATTTCAGGAATCACAGTATCAGTCTTAAAATCATGAAACCTCCCCTTTTTTATAACTTAATCTTTAAATATTTATCAGTGTAATACTGAAACTAAGTTATCAGGAGTTATTTTCTCGCAATTCCTTTGCTTTTCAAAAGTTAGAGGGTATGTTTAGCACATTCTGGCTTTCCACTTCAAAAATGTATTTCAATGCATAGCTATACCTCCCCAATATAAACCTATACACTAGGAAGTGTTGGCATTTCAACCTTCTATTGTTTCTGGATTTGAGGGCTTCTTACACACATTTTGTCAAGTACCTAAAACAAAGTACTCAGTCTCATAACCACAATAAGCCAAAGACAAAAGAAGAAACTTTCCATCAACAATAGGAATTGGCTGTAACCTTAAAAAAAGCAAATACTTGGAAAATCTCATTATTTGAAAAACAGGTCTAGCATGGGGAAATATAATTTACATTATATATACATTATATATATATACATTATATATGTATTTAACAGTAGCTTAAATACATATTTGAATTAAGAAAATTAAAACTCTAAAGTCTTCTCCTTTCCATCTTTTTTTGGAATGCAAAAACAAAACAACCAAATATTAAATTTAGCATTTTAATAAGAATGCAACTTCATAATTCCCCATGGTCATGCTGAATAAACTTATCTGACTCACAGAGGACCTGAGTTGAAACACTGAAATCATGGTAATACCAGAAACAGCTATAACCTGTAACGGACAAGAGAAAACCAACAATTCAAGTCCGTCCTACACAGAGTAACTCCCAGTTGCTTTGTTCAAGTCAGTGTATGTGGACTGGAAGTATGAACATTAGATTGGATGCTCATTTAAGGGCCTACTTCCAAAACGTGGCCCTGAACAGCTTCGTCAGAATTTGCTTATGATGGAGTTCCCTTCGTGGCTCAGTGGTTAACGAATTCGACTAAGAACCATGAGGTTGTGGGTTCCATCCCTGGCCTTGCTCAGTGGGTTAAGGATCCGGCGTTGCCGTGAGCTGTGGTGAAGGTTGCAGACGCGGCTCAGATCCCGCGTTGCTGTGGCTGTGGCAAAGGCCAGCTACAGCTCCTGTTAGACCCCTAGCCTGGGAACCTCCATATGCCGTAGGTGCGGCTCCACATAAAGGCAAAAAGACAAAATAAAAAAAAAAAAAAAAAAAAAGAATTTGCTTGAGGTGGCTCCTAGTTCCCAGGGCCCATGCCTCTAACAGGAAGAGGAAGCCTGCATACCAGAGGGATTACTTCCATAAATTCCTAGGTGTCTGCCTGGAGGTGGTCCATCAGAGGTAAAGTCTTAAAGAAGCTAACAGGTATTCCCTCTGCTTTGATTCTTCAACCGGTTCCTACCAGTCTCTCCTGCTAGCACACCACTTCCCTAAGGTTAGATTTTGCACCTCACCCTCCTTGGATGAGATCTTCATGCATTCTTTTCCTTTTTTTGTGTTCCTCCCATTAATACCAGAGTGCTCCAGTGACAACACCAGCACTGAGCCAGGTGCTGAAGGCAGAGCTGGAACCGAACACACACAGTCCCCCCGCCTCATGGTGCTGACAGAATACTGGGAGGAGGACAATGTAAACCAAATAACCATTGAGATAAACATATAGCCAGTTGAGGATGGGGAGGGAAGGCCTCCCTGAGGAAAGGACAATTGAACTGACAGTCGTTACTGAAGGGGGAGCAAAAAGCCTAAGGATGTGAGAGAAGATAGATGTGGCCAAAAAGGAGTGTTACAATATGAAGCTGGAGAGGTAAATGGGTGCCAGATCATGTGGCTTTTTGAGGAAAGCGATAAAGATTTATTATAAGAACAATGGGGAACAACTAAAGAATTTTATGCAGATAATCAATGAAATAATGAGGTCTAAATTTAGAAAGAGGTCACTCTGGCCAAATGTGGTGAACGGAGTGAGGGAGAGGGCAAAATTCTTCTAGTCTGCATGCCCGTCAGCCAAGCAAATCTTACAACTCACAACAAAGCCATTCTGTGAGTTGAAGTAATATACCTACATGGCTAGTAAATGGCAGAGCTAGGATCTGAAATTTTAAGTAACTTACCTATCTACTTACATGGTAACCTGCTTACATGGTGGTATTTTAGTGTGCTCAGGCTGCGACGCAAAACACCACAGACTAGGTGGCTTAAACAACAGAAGGTTATTTCTCGCAGTTCTGGAGGCCGGAAGTCCACGTTCAAGGTGCCAACCAAGTCTGTTCCTGGTGAGAACGCTGTCTGGCAGATGGCCACTTTCTCACTGTGTCCTCAGGTGTTGGAGGGAGAGCTTCACTCTCTTCCTTTTCTTAGAGGGTCACTAGCCCTGTTGGATTAGGGCCCTACCCTTATGACCTCATTTGACCTTTATCGCCTCCACACAGGCCTTATTTCCAAATGTAGTTACACTGGGGATTAGGGCTTGAACACGTGAATTTGGGGTGGGGAGGGATACCCAGTCCATATATAACACGTGGCTAGAAAATCGTAAAAGCGGGATTTGAATAGAGGCTCAAACGGCCAAGACCGGTCCACCCATCAAGAGGTCCCTCTCAGAGAGACAGGCTGTAGTTTGAACTCCAAAGAAGCTAAGGCACCATTAGTGTGTGAAGAGAATGGGGTTGACTCAAGTCTCTCGCCCAGTGAGCAAATACATGGACGTAGCCCATACATCTCACCGAGCTAGTGCCATGCGCATTAGTCTTTCAATTTCCTCTTTACCTTGCTTACAGGCTCTTAACATATGAAATCAATTGAATTCCCTTCTCCATATTTCACACCAGGGAGAAAAAGTTGAATTAAAAAACCTGTGAAACACACTGTAATAACGACTGGCATTTAGCCTTTGAAACTGAAGTACTAAGAAGGGACTTACTATTATTTTGGATGTAGTCAAAAGACTAATTTATTAGTAATAGGTATGTGGTGGTGTGATTTATATACCTTCTATTTCGGTCATTTTTTTTCCCCCCAAGTTAGATGCTACTGAAGAGTTAGAAGTAAAAATCCTCCCCTTTACAAAGAATTTTTGTTGAATTTTTTTTTTTTTTGCACAAGCATACCCGCCACAGGGCATACCGATGTGGGCCATAATGGGCATTCAGTAATTAGTAATTATATACAGCATTAAAGTAAGCATTGTATGTATCACCATATATTCATATGCACATATATATATATATATATACACACATGTATACACACTCTCACAGGATCTGAGACCTAAGAGTATGGACCCATTTTCAGTTTATTACTTTTAAAGGCTGCTACTTTTGCCATAAAATAAGGCAATTAGTTATGACAAGCACACAACACCACATAAAACCATGAAAGGCTCAACCTATAATTTGAATTACTTAGTTGACATGCAATATTGTGCCCGTATTTCCTTCCTGCTCCCAGTAAGTCTTTTCCTGACCAGTTAGCATGTGCTGTAAGGGCAGACTCATGTCATGTGTCAGCTTACTGCAGAGGTTAAGCACATACAAGCAGCCTCTCAGCACTGAAGGGCAGACAAGGCTTAAACAAGAGAAATTAATCAATCGTATTACCCGTCACACTGAGGACAGCTTGGCAGCAGTTACCTCGAGACAGCATGGGAGGGGACTTCATGGGAAACGAGTAAGGAAAAATGAAATCAGCTTTCCATGATAAATTCTAATTGTCTAATCAGTCTAAAACCTTTAATGGGATTAAATCTTTCAAATGGAAAAATCTCGATAGACTGTTGTTTTCAAGCAAAATAATGTTCATCGTATACCCTGCATCATAATGAATACGTCATACTTAAGATACACATAGGCATTTTCTAGGGTTGATGAAATACATTTCAGATATTGTCACACCTGTTCCTGGAAATATTCCTGTGGACTGAGGTCAGGTATATATTAAAATCTCCCTCTTCTCATCCAGGAAACTGGGGCAGAAGGGCCCATGGTCATGAGGTTAATAAATAATTTGCTTGGGTTACCACTGCAATTTATCTTTTTTTTTTTTTTATAACGGGAAAAACAGTAGGCTAAGATGGAAATTCATCAGTAGACAATAACAACAAATTCAGTGAAGTAACTAGAGGAACTAGGGAAAATTATATTTAGTATACAACAGTATACCTTGTCTTTGTCAAAACCATACACATATGAATTTAGCAAAAAAAACTGCTAACAGAGGTCTGGTTATATAAGATCTCACTTAACCCAGCTTTCACATATGGGAAATCAAGTAACTGCTTTGAGCCTCATTGCTCCTCACCTATAAAACAGGAATAACATCTAGTTCATAAAAGTTGTGAGGAATAAATTGGATATTTATGAAAAGTACCCAGAACACTTCTGGCATACAAAGTGCTCATTAAAGGCTATTTTTATTATCATCACCATATAGAACATATGCCATGGTGTTAATAGTGTAAATTTTTTACTAAATAACTTTTTAACCTGTAACACTGTAGAAGTTTAAGGTGTATAAGATGTCACTTTGATGCATTTATATATGATTGCTAATAGTGATATCACATTATACAGTTACAGTACAATATAATTATCTATATTCACTGCAGTGTGCATTAAATCTGTGGCTCATTCTCTTTATATGTTTGTATCCTTAAACATCACTCTTAGTAAAAAAGAAAATTAAATAGAAAAAGGCATAAAGGCTGATTTATTTTGGGCAAGAGGTCCTACACAAATCAAGTCCATAATTTTAACATGTAAAAAGTAAAATCCTATTAATTCAAATACACTCCTTAAATCTCATGCTCAGGCAGGTCCCAATAAACCGCACAAGTCAGCCCTTCCACCCGGATGTTCGCTCTCAGGCAGACACAGCAAGAAGCCACAAGGAAGCTGAGGGAGACCAAGACCCTTGCGAGGCTTCTGCAGCACAAGGGTCACAGGAAGGACTGAGGAAAACCTCTGATAATTGCCTCTCTGCTCCCTGGGGAGGGCCAGCCACATCCCAACTAATGACCCAGCTCTCAAACAGGGAAGAATGAAAAAAGAGGGGGGGAAACCTTCATTAAAAATCCCTGGAAGATGAATTAATCCTCCTTCTCCCCCTTGCCCCCCGCAGGTGTCCTCTATATGGCAGCACAAGGGGAGTTTCTGTTAACTGGACTCCAGGATTTTTCCATCTTCACCAAGTTCCTCTTAACATGAACAACCAGCTTATAGATAAAGGTGCCATTTATTTGTCATCGTTTTTCTTGCTTTGGAAACAGCAATTCAAATAATTTGAGACCTTGGAGACCACCTGGTTCTATTTCACAAATGAAAATACCTTCAGGGGCCAGGAAAGTAACACAAATAAATGAGTGGGCCAGGTAGAAACCGGGTTTTACTTTGAATTTTTACCAGATTTATAGGCCCAATTGTTGCCCAATCTCTCCATTTTTCTAGGAGAAATTAGAAAATTTTAAGAAATATTGACAACTAATTTAAAAGGTAATTAAGCTCCATATCCATGTGCATAGAAAACTCACCGAGATTCCCAGTTGAGACCTCCAACCTAATCTGGTGAGTTTCAGCCCAGGCTTTAAAAACACAGAATCACCTGGGAGCTTTAAAAATACACAGGCCTGCCTCTTCCTCCAATGGCAATTCTGATTCGACTAGGCAAGGGTAAGCTTTCAGGTGATTCTAATACGCAGCCAAAGTTGAAAACCACCAATCTGGTCTAACCTAGTAATTCTACAGATGAGGAAATAGGGGCCCAAAGATTAAAGCAACCTGCAGCTCCAGGAGAGAAAGAACACAGGTTCTTATCCAACACGCTCTTAGCAGATCTCTAGTATACATGCTACTTTTGCCAATGAACTGGAGTTTGGGCTCCAGCATGTTTCAAATGCTTCCCTGGCCGAAGTGTTAGTTTTTGATGCTAGTCCTTTTTTTTTCCCCTCCTAAAAGTCTGGTGACTATCACGCAACATTTAAACTCCATGAAGGCAAAGGATTGACCCGTCCCTCCCCCACCAGTGAGGTCAGAGCCTCAATAACTACTTGCTCAACAAGTTTTCAAAGTCCCATTCCTATATAAATTGGGACTAAAGCTTGAAATACATCTGTTTCCTACAGAGAACTGTAACCAGAAACATGTCATGAAACAAATGATGAGGTCTCGGTTATCTAAAGGAAAGACAGTATCTGAAGGAATAAGCTGTTCAAAGAACCCATTTCATTAGGTTTCAAGCTTCCTTTCCCTGAAACAGCACAAAAAGCAACAGGCCCCTCTATTTATGTCATTTTCATCACCACCACTAACTCGCTGTATTTATTTTCCTGGGAGCTGAACTCTTGCCAACACCAATAGCCATAGCTTAAATATCCTGTCTGGTTTCCTGACCGCCTGCGACAGAACTGCTGTGATCGCTGGTCTGTCTGCAATTCTAGTCGTCTTCACACACTACAGAGGACGACTAGCCTCAACAAATGGACAACAGCATTTTGCTATATTTACATCTCAAAAGATTTGGTGATAAATGCCAGGTTTCCTTTCATTCTATGAATATACTGGCAAAATCCTACTCTCTGTGCAAGAGTAAGACAAGTTATTGCTCATTTGGTTGATTATTAAAAAACTACACCTCCACCCTACCTGTCAGTCAACGCAATCCAACAATTTCTCTTCTCCGTAGTGAGCCAGGGTCGTCCTGTCCGGATGCAAAGCAAACCAAACGCTGAGAGACTGAGGTTCGCTGCAAAGAGAAGGGTGAGGAGCAAAGCAGCCAAGCGAGGAGACGGGAGAGTGAATCTCAAGCCCAACCCCAGGAAGGCAAGGGCCTTGGGTATTTATGGGATACGGATAAAAAGACGCAGGCGTGAGAGGCGTAAGGAACGTGGGGAAGGGTGATGGGAAAACGGTGTGGGAATCACCCTTCTGGATGGGTGTAAATAGGCACCTTCTGGGGGTGGAGTCTTGGGCCCGCCAATGGCCAAAGGTCATCGAGCGGACACTCGCGCATGCCTCGTGGGAGGGTTGGTGGTCCCATCCAGTCTTAACCAGCTCAGCTCAAACTAGACCCAGCTGACTCCAGGCTCTTGGAAAATAGCTCCGGCAGACATCTTATTGCTTAGGCTAAGTGCTGCTTGGAGGATAGGCAAGTTTTAAAACAACCCTGATTAGTGAAGGCAGGAGGAATGGATCTGACTGATTACCCATGAGTTTATTTCTAAAATAATAAATCTGATCTTGTTACTTACCTACATAAGAAATTCTGGTGCAGCCGCCAAGCGGGACCCCCCAAAAGTCGGAGATCCCTGATGCAGTGTACGAACCAGCTGGCTTTTCCAGCCTTTTTTCCCTTGCCCTCCTCTCAAATACCCTCGGGGCCAGTCACCTCAGACCACTTACCATCCCTCTAACACACCATCTTTTTTTATAGTTCCATGAGTAGGAGCTGTCCCGTTAAGAACCCCCCTTCCCTGTTTCTCTGCCTGGTGGGCTTTTCAAGAATCAGCTCAAAAGGCATACCTTTCTTCTGAAAAGCCTTCTGGGGACGCTTCAGGATAGTGAGTCTCGGCTGCCTCCATCTCTCCCGCTGGGTGAGTGGTGAATGCAATCAAACGCCTCTTGGTGGTGTGTTCCCACAGCCCTTCTCTGCTCTCCATCCCATACCTAGGGCCTGGCTCATGCAGGTGCTCAGTGTAGAACACAGGTTTGCCAAGTTCAACTAACTCCTGCTGCCCCACCCACGTGCTGAAGCAGACAAAGGTGGGTGTCCTGGGCACTTCTGCCTCCTGTGGCCGCCACGGCTTCCGCCCAAGGCGAGCCTGTTGGTATTTGCGGCTGTTTTGCTTATCGGTGCTCTGGCTTCAGTTCCTCCACTATGAGTCTCTCTTGTAAAAGAAAAATACCGGGCGGTCCCAGTTACAAAAGTGAAAGAGGCGAACTCACAGAGACAACGTCGCCAACAAGGCTTCGGAGTTGTGTGAGATGGGGAGATATTTATCAAACGGTATAAACTTTCAGTTATTGAGATAAGTCCTAGAGGATATGTACAGCATGGCTAACTGTATTGCATTGCTAAGAACGGATCTTAAATGTTCTCACCACACATGAAAAAAAGGAACTCTGTGAGGAGATGGACCTGTTAACCAACATTCATATGGTAATCATTCTGCAACATGTATACGTTTCACTTCATCCCAGTGTACACCTTAAACTTACACAATATTATTTGTCAGTTATAACTCAAGGACCCTAAAATACATGAAAACAAACCAACAAACAAAAATGTCCTCCCTTACCTAAAGCACACTGAGCTTAAATTGTAGGCTTAATTCTTATTCAATATAATGAGTGACATGAAAGTCAGTGCTGATTGAACTGAAGTATACTTTTCAAGTCAAATATCATAAGTAATCTCTCTTTATATTTACCTGAGTCTCTTTTGCTGTGATTTAAGTCAGGAGAAATTAAGAATATCTTCAGAAAACTCACCACCAGATATTGGAGGAAACAGAAATTCGCAGTCATGTCAAGTTTATAAACGAAAAGAATTTTAAAAACCACTAGGATTACTGGACCACCACGTTTTTTCCCCGGAAGCAGAACACACTCACACCATTGGTTTAGTACAGAAAGCTGGCTATGGGTGCTCTCAGAGTGGAGAATTTTTTATCGACATCAGCACCAATACTTAAAAGCTTGATGGTGGCTTTCTGTCAATGATTCTGACTCATGATTGATTAATTTTTCTAGTTGCTAGACTTTAAAAGTTGCCATAGAATGTGCATCAGCAATAACATTACCTTTTGAAACTTGTGTCCTCATTTCTTCTTTAGTCTGAATGCAGCTACAAAGGTTTATCAAATTCAGAATGAATCCATCAATTACTAATTACTTAATGCTGACTGTGGCCCAGCACATTGCTAAGTACTGTAGAGGATATGCATATGCAAAAATATTCGGGAAGAATTCTTTCCTTGATGAGACTGATAAATCAGAATGAGGTTTCACCTTAGGCCCTTATTTTGATTTTTCTCAAGTACTCACCGAGCAGAGCGCTCGCTGTCTGCAGGGCACTGCAGTGGGGCAACTGGGGATACTGCAGACTTCGGTCCCGAATGCGGACCTGCTGCAGTAAGACAATGCCCAGGAGAAGCTCAAGTGACACAAAATGTGAGAGTCTGAGTACAAATGCCAATGGAGCAACAGGGGACGCGAGAAGGGAGCTTGTGGCTGGACAGGCAGCAGATGCAGAGGAAAGATCGGAACAGACACTGTGGAGCTGGACACTGTGGCGTCTGAGTTCAGCCTCAAAGCATGCAGGAAGAAAAGATGTCCGCTGCGGAGAGAACATGGCCAAAAGTTGTTATGTGGAAACAAATGAGATTATTTTGAGGGCAAAGGACTAGTTCAGCTTGAAACTCGGCAGAAAACACAGACGGAGAAGTAGATGGGGGTAATATCCCAGGGCTACAAATAATAGAAGGCTAAGGAATTTGAAAAATCAATCGTTAGGCTAATAAGATGATTTCTGAAAAACTGAGGGGTCAGAAGGACAAATTTTTTTTGTCTTTTTGCCTTTTCTAGGGCCGCACTTGCAGCATATGGAGGTTCCCAGGCTTGGGGTCCAATCTGAGCTGTAGCCGTCCGGTTAACGCCACAGCCACAGCAACGCGGGATCCAAGACACCTCTGCGACCTACACCACAGCTCACGGCAACGCCAGATCCTTAACCCACTGAGAGGTGCCAGGCATTGAACCCTCAACCTCATGGTTCCTAGTTGTATCCGTTAACCACTGAGCCACGACGGGAACTCCAAAAAGGACAATTATTTAAGATGATTTGCCATGGGTGAGATGGAGCTAAAGGAGGACAAATAAGGGCTTCTATGGCTGATGCTTCTGCCCCAACCCAGGTGTAGGAGCTGAACACAGCATCGAACTTTCTGATTCATGTGTAGAGCTCCTGTCAAATGGAAATCTATTAACTGCTTGTGGCATTTGCCTCACAAAGCTTTGGCTTCAAACACATCCTTACGAAGTTTGTCTCCTCACTGGCACTGAGCAGAGTGTGTGCTTCCTATGTGTCCAGAACTATTCTAAGTGTTGTAAGACCAAAGTGCCAAAAAACATATACAGAAAAAAAATGCTATTTCCAGCAAAGACCAAACCAAACTTGTAGTATAATGTGTATGTTTTACACAGCAATTGATACTTACAAAGCACTGGACAAGTGACAGATTTGATTTTTTTGAGTATTTTCATTATTGTTGAATCCAAAAAAGCACAATAACCTTCCTTGGCATTGGGTTAATTTCATGTCCACTTGATTGGGCCACGATGCCCAGATATGTGGTTAAGCATTATTCCGAGGGTGTTTCTGAATAATATTAACTTTTAAATCAGTAGGCTTTAAGCAGATTGCCTTCCAGAATGGGGGAGGGACCTACCCAACCAGCTAATGCCCTGAATGAAACAAAAGACTGAGCTTCCAGAGTAAGAGGGAATTCTGCAACAGACAACTTTTGAGTTTGAAGCGCAACCTCAGCTCTGCTCCGGGGCTTCAGCCTGCCCTGCAGATTTTGAACTTGATAGTCTCCATAATTGTGTGAGTTAATTCCTTAACATAAATCTCTTTCTCTGTATTTGCACATCCTATTGGTTCTCTTCCTCTGGAGATCCCTGATCTATACACTGGTAAACATTCTAGTTTTCACAACCTGCTTTGTGTCTGCCTCAATCTTCTTATGATCATCTTCTCTAATATGCCCTTGATGTGAAATTTATGGGATGACAGATAAGGGCTATGGGCTGGGGGGTAGGAGTATCTAGTTAGATTTGCTAGGCTTTCTTCAGCAACAATTATGCCTGTGAGCCCCGTACATTTCATAAGCACTCCACTGAGCCGGAAGTTAACTATACAATGATGGCCTTCTATTTAACAGGTAGAGAACAGAAGTGAGTTGTCTGAAATTAAAGAAACATACATATGTCAATGATCATCCTTGTTACTGAATTCCAGGTAAAACATTAATGTATCTCCATATGTGATCTCACTGAATAATATTTCAATGCCACTCTAAGATGAATGGACCATGATAGTTACCAGTTCTAAGTACACAGTCAGCCAGGCCCATTATAGGAACCCAAGCCCACACTCAGACCTCTGTAGCCAAATTAGCGCCATCCCATGCCAAGTGAGCCAAAGGGCTGCCCTCCAAAGAGACTGGCGAACAAATAGTTACTGTGTTTCTAGTTCCTGTTTTCATCAGTCCAATTCCAGAGCATCTGTTACTTTGTCTTGAGTTGTACTATATTCCCTGTAATAATCTTTTCTTCTTTGCAATGAACTTCTAATATCAAAGAGAATGAGCAAGAGGGCAAGGCCTAGACTTCAGTTTGTGAAGAATGGTAAGTATGGTTTCAGAGTTTTTGCTTTCTTTCTTTTTTTTTCCTTTTTACAGCCGCACCTGTGGCATATGGAAGTTCCTGGGCTAGGGGTCAGATTGGAGCTGCAGCTGCTGGCCTACGCCACAGCCACAACACCAGACCCAAGCCGCACTGGTGACCTGTGCTGCAGCTTGTGCCAACACCAGATCCTTAACACACTGAGCGAGGCAAGGGATCAAACCCGAATCCTCACGGACACTAAGTTGGGTTCTTAACCGGCTGAGCCACAATGGGCACTCCTGCTTTGTTTTATATTAAAGGCACAGTTTTTTGACTGTTTTCTTTAATTATGTCTTCATCTTGATTTCACACTGCTGGTGTCTTTTATCATCATGAATTTAATAATAATCACTGCAACATATTCCTGTTTTTTTTTTTTCCACTACATAGTTATATTCCTTTTTTTAAAAGCACTGGAATCACCGGTGAGCTTTAAATCATCTATGGCACCCACACTTTTGAGATTCAGCTCATTTTTCTGAGGTAGAGCATACTGTTCTGACCCCTGACTTCTATTCTTCCGTCACATTTAATCAGCCACTCTGACTACACTTTTCACACAGATCTCTACTCTCTCCCTCTCCTGTCTTAACTTTTTTTCTTAACCAGCTTAGATTCCTGGCTTATCATTTCAGTAGCTCCCTTGCTGTTGCCATCTTTATGTCACAGCTGTCTGACTAAATTATAGGCCTACATGACCCCACTTTCTCTGTGCTCAGTAAATGGCTGAATACCTCCAGAAAGGACCACAAACTTTATAATCCTTTTATCAGTGGATCATCATGAATTTGTGATCATCAACCTCAGCTGGGCCCTCCAGTAATGACTAGGAACCCTATGGAGTTTTATAATTTATTCCCTTTCACATTCACATTTCCTCTGTCCTCTTAAAAAATCTGAAATGACCTTTTTTTTTTTTTTTGGCCAGGATGTCATCCCTTTCTCCCTCCCATTTGACTATTTCCAAAGCAGATAGAAACCATGAAATAGAAACTTCGTTAACTTGAGGCTACCACACCTTGGCATCTGTACTCATTCCTTCTTCCTTCCTAGCACTGAAGGGCAGGAACCCCCTCTCCTCTCCAGTTCCTCCAGCCGTTCTCTGAAAGGCACCACTTCTGCCTTCTCAGGAATCCTACACAAGTAATCGCCCATTCTCTCTCTAGCTTCAAGCCATCCCCTTATTCTCCCCATTGCTCTTTCCTTAAACGAGCTCAGGTCTTCCACCTTTAGAAACCTCTCCCTTAACTCTATTTCCTCTTATAGGTAAAACTCTAGCCTTCTGTTTCCCTTGACTGTCTCCCTTTCTTCACTTCTCACCCACTCCTCATGACACTTCATTCTGGCCTCTGCCTACATCACTACACCAACTCGGCTCTCCTTCAAGCCCTTCAAGAAATCCACTTTATTAACCCAAAGGACATTTAAAGGACCTTTTTTACTTTACCCCTCAGCAACATCTTAAGTGGTTCTCTTCCCCTCGCCTCTGAAATGATACTCTTGCATCTTCCCTGTCACATTTTCCACTCCTTTGTCAACTTCTTCTCCAACGAGCTTTCAAATGCTGGAATTCCTCATGGCTTGGACCTATGCTTTCTTCTCTCACTCCATCTTCACTCTGTAATCTCAGAGTAACTTTGTGGCTTCAGTGTTGTGTGTAAACCACTGACTTCCAAATTTATGTCTTCAGCTACCTCCAATCCAGGACCAAAATGGCACTGAGTTTCCTTACGGATGTCTTAAAAAGGCCTCCAACTGAAAACATCCCCAAACTAAACGATCTCCTCCTTAAGTATAACTGGTGTCCCTCCAGCGTTGCCCATTCACCTGAAGAAGCCAAAGACCTGCAGTTTCCCATGGTGCCCCTCCTCCAGTCATATCCAAGGCAGCATGAAATCTAGTCTACTTTCTTTCATAAATAAGTGGTGAATCTATTAACCATAAATAATGGGAACTCTCTCCACTTCCCTCCACCTTTACCACCACTACTCTGGTCCGAGCTACCAACAGTTCTGGCCTCCAACAACTTCATAAATCATCTCCCCAGATACCTCTTTTCACTCCCTCTCCACCCATTCTTCATTACAGAGCCATGTGACCTCCTTAAAATGCAAACCTATTATGTTACCCCCTTTGCTTCAAAACCTTCAACGATTTTCCGTTGTTCTTCCTATTAATAAAGACTACAACGAGCTTGCAAGGCCATGTGAGATACAGCCCTCACTTACTTCTCCGGCCTCTTCATAGGCCATGCTCCTCACTCTCTGAGCTCTGGCTACACAGACTATTTTCAGGTCTGAACAGTACTGGATACCTTCCTGGCTCCTTTTCCCTCTACCTGCTCTTTCTTCTTCTTGCCACTTCTACTCCTTTAACTTTCAAATATCTTCTTGGGAAAGACTTCCCTAACCACCAAGCCCCAACCTGGGTCAGATTCTCTTATACATTTATTCCATGGTACCTCAAACTGTTTTTAATTTTAGTTGGTTGACACCCTTCTCCATTCTAGTCCGTGAACTCCTATGAGGCAGAGGCTATTTCTGAGTTGATTATCATAGTCTTCTAGCACTTAGCCCATTGCTCTGCTGGGTAAAGCGTAGACTGAATTAATGAGTGACTGTGAGTGAGTGAATGAATGAATTATGGTAATGATGGATCTTTATACTCAGGCTATCAATATTCATCTTTATCCTCCCCTTTGGCACAAACCCATGAATCAAGGTCAAGCATATATTACCAAATCCAGGTCAATATAAAAAGTGTTTTTTATAATTTTTCATGGTGCAAGCTGCACGGAGGAAAAAACATTGAAAGGGACGAACCAGCAGGGTCTGACCTGTGCTCTCCAGTTTAGAGAAAGAAAACCAGTATCTCTACCTTGTATTCACTCAGAATATGAAGAAAGAACTAGCCACATCCACTTTATGAATGAGTTCCTTAATTTACTTAAATTGTTTTGTAAATATATGAGAAAAATCACTTTCACTATTTTTTAAAGGCAAATCATCTACGATCTTCTGTAAGAACTTAAAATGCTCCAAGTTCAGTATCTATACACATACTAAAACTTCCAGCTCTCAGAGTGCATCTCTAAATAAGTTTACAGTACAGTTTCCCAAAGCCTTATACAAATTCTTGGGCTTAAGCTCAAAAGATAGTAATCAAAGTCCAAGTAATTTATTAAACTGCAAGTGGCCATAAAGCAGAGTTAATGCAAATTGTCAGGCAGAGCTAACCAAGACATGGCTTGACCTGTGCGCATTTAGAACCCCCTTTGAAAAGCTGAATGAAATCACCAGGGAAGAGGTTAAAATTCAACTTTGTTTTATATCCCGCTTTAAATAATGCACAGTGCAGGCATGCTGCTGACAGTTTAAGATTATGAGTGATAACTTACCAAACAAAACATTTCCTGAGTTCTCCCACGAGGACTTTTTTAAAAGTTCAAAATGCTATCTTTAACGATGTAGTTATTATTAATATCCTTCCCTTTTAAATCATGGATTTTTAAAGCAGTTGTCCTGTAAATTATAAAATCCCAAATCCAAGGAAAGTTATCATAACTATTACACAAACTGGCAGTAAAATTTTACTAACAAGGAGTTCCCATTGTGGTGCAGTGGAATAAATAAATTTTACTAACATTCGGCAGCATTTTTTTCTGGAAAATTTCTCCTGGCTGTATCAATATTTCAAAATTGAAGGTTTAATGAAATTAAGACAAATTTTTAGTATTTATTTATTTATTTATTTTATTTTTTTTGTCATTTTTGCCTTTTCTAGGGCCACACTCACGGCATATGGAGGTTCCCAGGCTAGGGGTCTAACAGGAGCTGTAGCTGCTGGCCTACGCCACAGCCACAGCAACGCGGGATCCGAGCCGCGTCTGCTACCTACACCACAGCTTACCGCAACGCCAGATCATTAACTCACTGAGCGAGGCCAGGGATCGAACCCGCAACCTCATGGTTCCCAGTCGGATTCACTAACCACTGAGCCACGACGGGAACTCCAAGGCAATTTTTTTAAATGATCAAGGCAGTGTTAGGCTGTCTTAGTTACCTATTACCTCATAACAAGTAAACTCAAAAATTAGCAGTTTAAAACAACAAACATTCATTATTTTAGAGTTTGGGGGCAGGGACCCAGAAGAGGCTTAGCTGGGTGACCCTGGCTCAGGGTCTGCATGAGGTTGAAGTCAAGTTGTTGGCGGGGAGGGGACCGCAGTCATTCCGAGGCTGGACTGGTACTAAAGGCTCTATGGCGAGGTCACTGGCATGATGGCTGTCAGGGGGCTTCAGTTCACACTGGCTTTTGGATTAGGGGGCCTGAGTTCTTCAGTCCACACTGGCCATGGGACTCCCTCACTTTCTTTCCACACAGGCCTCTCCACAGGGCAGCTGAAAACACAGCTGTCAGTTTTCCCTAGAGCGAATGATCCAAAAGACAGCAACCATAACAGAAGCCACAGTGCCTTTGAAGGGAGTAGTCTCCAAAGATGCACATCTTCATTTCCTCTTTTCTGATCATCAGAAATGAGTCACTAAGTCCAGCCCACACTCAAGGGGAGGGAAACCTGGTCTCTACTTCTCGACGGGAGGAGTAGCAAAGAATGTGTGGATATATTTTTATTTGGATATATTTTTAAAACCACCACATAGGCAGTTGGCTGGAAGCATGGGAGTTAGCCATATTTGGAACTAGGAAGATCTGTGTTTGAATCTTGACCTTGCTACTTACCAGCTGTGAGTCCTTGCATAAATTATTAACCTCGCTTTGTCATAGTTTCACCAAATGTAGAATCAGGTGGTTCATAGGGGTTTTGTGTGGGGTCAAATGGATTAAATAACAGAATATTAAAAAGGCCTTGAAATAGGCCCTGGTCACAGTAAGCAGTCTCTTAATATTGCCCATACAACAGTAATTGTGAGGCAAACTACTGAGTGCCTACCAGGTAGAGAATCCCCAGTCCTTTGTCCTTTAGGAGTTTACAAGCTTCCCTCTATGAAAAGAAATCTGAACTTAGAGAAAAGCTAACATGACATAGAAAAGCTAATTTTTCCTGTAGAAATCTGAGGGCTTCCTAAAAGAAGATGGTCGGAAAAGAAGTCTATAGAAATAGACATTCTTGCTTTTGCTTGCTAATTTTAAGAAAAGAGGCTGTTCCTTCCATTTTTTCCTTCAAAAATTTCTCAGAGGTGCTGTGTCTGATGAAAGCAGAGCACTCTGCAGGGGAGAAGCATGCAGTGTAGCCAGCTTGGCCCTCTCCTCCAGACACCCCAAGAGCCCTGAGGGGGCTTGCTGGAGCTCAACTTGCAAATCTCCCCTAATAGATTGTGCTTGTATCATCAAAAAGGTCAAAGGTCAAATGATCCTTTGACTATCTGATCAAAGGTCAGGGTTTAAAACCATGCAACCTAATGTAGCCATCTACATAAAGAAAATGGTTTCATATATATGCTTGGAAAGGTAATGCTTTTTCTCCTTTAAAAACGTGCAATGCTTTAAATGTTAGAATCTGGAAGGATTACCTTTAAGTCAATCCCTGCTATTCCTTCTAAGAAAAAAAAAGGCTCATTTTTACATGACTGTCCCTTTGGGTCTTCTTAGAAATTAGATCTCATTCTGAGCCAATAATTTGTGTTTTACATGGATTGTGTTATTAGCTACTAACTCTAAGCTTCCAACAACTTGTAATCAAAGCAAAAATAAACCAAAAAAAACCCTTATAGCCTATTCTTTTCTGAATTTAGAATTAGAGGTTAGAGAAACTTCAGCACTAGTTAGCCTTGATATCCCATGTAGTTTATCTTCCCAGAGTCAAATCTTGAACAATTTTTAAGAATTTCTTTTTCTGAATTTCATGCCCCGAGTTGCAAGGCAACAAATGATAATTCTCAGTTGAGCCATTGTAAGTATCAAGATCAAAGATTTCACTGAATATTTCATATCCCTCACTTAAAAAAAAAAAAAACATAGTAACTCTGGAAAGACTGAGAAATGGAGGTGAACTATCCAAACTCAGACACATTATAAAATAATGAAATATTTGAATTATTACACAACATCAACGCTTGTTCTTTAGAGGTACTTTCTTCCAAGCCTATTATTTGCCCTGGATCAAAACTTTATTACTAGAGTATGGAGTAACTTTCTGATGAGCTTTACGGTCAGTGTATGTGGATATCAAGATAACAGCTTTTACAAATATAAGGTGGGCTCTGAAAATAATACACAGATCCAAGGCTGACAGTTAACCCAGCCTACGAAGACAAAAACCATGCCTGTTTCACAAAACAGATTTGTCAAAGATGGCATGCCAAAAGGCACCACGGATAAGAGTTGAGCTAGTGGAGAGGTGTGGGAGGAATGTGTTTAATATTTAAAGTATAGGCTCTGAAGCCAGAAAACATGTGTCTTGATTTTAGTTGTGTTGTGTACCACCTGTAAATTCTTGGGCAAGTAATTTCCCTAAATTTTGTTCCCTCATCCGTCTAAGGTGCTTAAGGCTATGTGATTCACAGTTAGCAGGATTAAATGTGACATGTACAGACAAAGCCAGCCACACTGAAGGGGCTGGGTTGTGTCTGACTTGGGGGCGGGTACTGCTTCATATTTGATGTTCAAGACACATGTTCAAAGTCAAATTTCTTCCAAGGTGTCACACTGGTATGAGTACTTCTTTGCTAACTGATGGAGGCTCAGCTATATGCATATGCCTATTGAATAAAGTTGTGTTCTTATTATTGTTTTGATATATTTGTTTTAAGACCGTACCCTGAGTCCAACCTGCTACTGGACACGAACGTCATTGTATTTTCACTCACAGAACTTACTATTTCATTATAAAGATTAGTTGGTGGAACATATAAGAGAGCCCAAATAAAAGAGTGTATGCAGAGTATTTTAAAATGTTTTAAATAAATCCAAGGTGATATGCCAGACTGAATTCTGAAATAGGAAAAGGACATTAGTGGAAACACCTAGAAAATCTGAATAAACTCTGGGAGTTTAGTTAATAGAATTAAACTAATTTTTGTGTTTGTTTGATTTTAGTTTTGACAAATATACCATGATTATAGATGTTAATATTGGGGGAAATGGGACAAGGGCTATACAGGAACTGTACAGGGCTACACAGTCTTTGCAACCTTTCTGTAAACCTGAAATTAATCCCAAATAAAATATTTATTAAAAAAATCATATTGTTATCCCATGTAAGTCACCTGTCCCTTGCCCAGCCAAACTCTGTCACCCCTACTACCACACACGGCCTCATTTCTAACCACCAGCATCTGTATTTCTTTGCCTACAGGTTCTCTCTTGCATCTGGAGACCACTTTGCGCCCCCCCCCCCACCACCATGTTAGTGACTAGGAATAATGAGAGACAGAAGTTGGTGGGTAAATATTCACATTCTTCCAAACTTGGGTGCGAGGTCTTTGAGACGTATGCTTTACCCAAGCTCCCAAAATCTCTCCAGGAAAATGACAAACTCCAATTGACAATGGTGGTAACTTGCTTTGCAGTGCACCCTTTACTGGCTCCTTTCGTTTCCTTTCCTTTTTTCACTTTCCCACATAAGCTTTTACCTGAATCCTTATGTTATGGCCTCCTTCTGGGAGAAATACAAATTCTTAACTATATTTGCTGATCGAATGAAGTGGCTATTGAATATATCAGTTTCAGGCCATTTTTGGGGAGGCATTGTAAGTGTCCTGGGTTATCTCTGATCCCCAGAAAAAGCTCCCCAACCCATAGCATGAGGAAATCTGACCAAATTGTAAATACGCTAGGAATTGGCACATGAAAATCAAGTGTTTTTGGATGTACAGAATGAAAATAAAATTTTTGGAAGAATGCCAATATAACTTCCATTAACTACTAAGATGTATTTATTCAACCAGAACTTACTCAGGATTTTCTATAGGATATAACGTGAACAATACAGAAAAGGCCTGTCCTGTTAGGGAGTTTACATCTTTGTTGGTGGTGATGGACAAAAAAAATAGAAAAACAAATTAATAAACAAGATAATATTAGATAGTGGTAAGTGCTGTGAAGAAAATAAAACAGGGTTATATGATAGCATGACCTAGCTGGGAAAGGTTACCCTAGCTGGGGGTCAGAAGAGTCCTTTGGAGAAGGTGACATTTGAGCTGAAGCCTGAATGACAAAAGAGAACCAGTCCTATAGGGATGTATATGTGTACGTATGTACAGACGTGTGAGTGTGTATATACACACACTCACACCTCCTTCATATCACAAAGTCAGGTCTAAAGAGTATAATGTCCTTTCATAAAGTATTATCTCTCTATTCTCCATAGAAGACAGACCATATTGTTATTAAAAAATAGGAGGATTACTTGTTAAACACAGATACACATACTAAAGTATTTACATTTGCAAATTAAAAGACAAGATATCTGAGATTGCTTTAAAATACTCAGGGTCAGGGTGGAAAGATGAAATAAGGATAGCAAAATATTGGAGTTCCCGCTGTGGTACAGTGGGTTAAGAATCTGACTGCAGTGGCTCTGGTCTCTGAGGAGGCTTGGGTTGATTCCCTGCCCAGTGCAGTGGGTTAAAGGATCTGGCACCGCCAAAGCTGCTGTGTAAGTCTCAGCTGTGGCTCAGATTCAATCCCTGGCCTGGAACTTCCATATGCCTCAGAGGCAGCCACTGAAAAAAAAAAAAAAAAGATAGCAAAATATTAATGACTGAAAACTGAGCAATGGGTACCTGGGGTTCAAAATGTGATTCTCTTTACTTTGTATATGCTTAAAATTTCCCATAATTAAAAGTTTGTTTTTTCAAATAAAGTATATATCTAGGAAAGACGGAAAAACTCCCAAAGTTATAGGAATCCTGTGTCACCAAATATTCGTTACAAATTAGGAGTTCAAGCAGGAACAGTAGCCAATGGAAGCGTGAAGGTGTAAGGAAAAACTCTGGACTACGAAATGAGAAAGATTACTGACTCTCCTCTCAACGGAATGTTGCACCTCCAGGAATGAACTGATCCCACAGAGGTCCGGGCCTTTGTCTTTGATGATGCTATTTCACTGCTACAAGGAATCCGAAGTTGTAGAAATGAGCCATAAAAGTGATTTTCGTCCATATGAATGCAGATTAGTGGTATCCTGTGGAATGTAACTGATTACGGCTCTATGGATGGAGCAGAGTTTGCAAATTCATTACAACATTCTGCTACTATATATGCATTCGTAATTCTTTTTTGAAATAGATATAACATCTCTTCAAGTTCATTAATTAATATCTGGATTATTTTACATCTGTTCATTTTCTATCTGTAGGAGACTCATGACTTTGCCTTTTAAGAGAATTAACATTTAACAAACATAAGCAACTTTTAAGTGTTCCAATAACGGGCAAGTGTGCCCCTAGGTGTCAGAGTCTGTAAATATTTTCAAAGGCCTAAAACACTCTTAGGCTTTTGTGTGCCTCCCTCTAGGTTCTCCTGTGTTACAATATATCCTCACAGGCTATAATTTACCCAGAAAGGCCTTTTACCATAATCCCCACCACCCCAACTGGCCAACTTTCAACTGTCCCTTAACTCAGCAAAGTCTCACTTTGCCTATGAAGGGTCTCCCATCACCGACAGAGAGAAATCTCTCTGGCAAGCATATATATCCAGGAATGGCTTTTATTACTGATTTGAAAAGTCACATTTCATAAGCCACAGTAATCATCTGGTAGACCTTTCATTTCTGTGGTGTGGCAACAGTCTGGGCACATTAACAGAGGAGTCACAAGAAACTAAGCTCTGGCCAGCAGTCCTCTTCCGAGGGAAGGAAATTTCAATAGTTTATACAAAAGAAATACTTCAGGGACTCATTAAAGCCCTAACTTTGCTAGATCAGAGAAAGGAGGGCGGGGGAAAGCAGTGATTGGTACCAAATGATCTTTTATGAGTGAAGGTTTAAGGTCTCTTAGAACGAGGCGGTGCTGCTGGGAGCCAACATCGGCCAGCCGCTGTTTAAATAAATTGAACCTACAACAGCTTTTCGAAGTAAGAATCACCATCCCCACTTTTCAGATAAAGTTCAGAATGTTTAATTAACTTGCTCAGAGCCATAAAGGTAGTAAAGCGCAGAGCTGGATTCAAGTGCCTCCAACCAGCCGGATTTGTGTGCTTCCAAAGCCTCCTCCAGGCCCTGCCAGAATGCCAACCTACCGCTAGGCTTCTGCGGTGGTTGCCACCTCAGAGGGCATCTGCCAACGCTCCCTCACAGGCAAATCTCTGTGTGTCCCCAGAGAAAAGAACCACTGGTCAAATGTCACTCATCTCAATTCATAGCTCCCAGCTTAGTTAACGCAGCTGACTGTCACCCGCACATGGGAATGACAGAGATCAACAACACGCTATTCCATGATGAAAGGCAATGTTTACGAGTGGGACTGTGGCACAGCAGGAAGAGCCCTTGAAAAGAGGCTAGAAGAACAGGGTTATAAATCTCACATGGCCGCGTTGGAGTTTAATGCTAGAGAAGTCTTGTCACTCTCATTTCCTCACCTATAAATAAAGTGAGGGTGTTGCGCTCAGCTTTCAACAGGGGTCTGCTTGTATTCTTCCGTGTAGGGCTGCGCCTGGCATGACAGAGACTTAGCATCCCTGACTCTGGGCACTAAAAGCCTATAACTCTTTCTAGTCAACCCTGTTCCCAAATGCCGCTAGGCTCTGCTTAGCTGAATAGCTGAGAATCACTGGTCGATGATCTCAATTTCTATGAGGCCCTATGGCTCTATTGGGCCAAGACTGTCAGCATAAGCAGGTGGCAGGGAAATGGGGATGAAGGAGGAAATCCCAGGCCAACTCTACCATTGTAGGGTCCATTCAAGATCTGTTCTTGAGAGGAAGCCATGCTGTCAATATCTTTAATAGGTTTCTTGGGGTACTATTAAAGAAATTTTAAAATAGGATTTATATAACATTCACACAAGAGAAGTTTGCAGAGACACCTGCAACAGTGGCCACCCCCAGCAAGGACCTGTATGCAGCATCTGTAATAAGCCAAGAAAAGGGCTTCCAGTGGAAAGCAAATCCACAGCCCAGTACACCCTGCTCGTTCCCTGTTACAAGTAAACCCAGAGACCCCCAGATATACCTACCGGTGCTCAGTCCCTCAACTCTTCACAAAAAACACCAACCTATCAAAAAAATTTACCATATCTTAAGTCCTAGCTCTGCAGTCACTTTGCACATAAGTTCTCTCCTCAAAAACTTTAGTCCAAATCATCTCCCTTCTCTCTAAATAAATGTAGCACTTACATTCTGTATTTTTTCATAAAATTGTGTAATTGTCAGCTATTCCATAGTCACATCATGTCCATTATTAGTGTTGCCTTCCTAGCTTGAATGCTAGGTCCCCAAATCAAGGGGCATGTCTTATACTACTTTCATATTCCCAAGTGTCCTGCAGTAATGACTCAATAAATATGTGTTCGGTCTTCGATTTTTTTTTTGAAATGATCCCCAAAATACCACTAGCTTGGCCAAACTTGCATCCTGTAAGTTAATAAAATGTCTTATTTTTTCAAGCATATTTTCCTAAGTAGTTTTCAAAGTACTTTTCAGATGACATAATAACTCTCACATACCTCATATGTACTGAAAGATTAAATAAAAACACTCAAGTGTACAGGACAAAGGCAAAGAGAATCATAATCTTATGCTCTGTGATGACAATATACTAAGAGCTGACAAACTGGATGTGTCTCCCCTGCCCTACCGAGTCCCACAAAAAAAATTTAAAGCATGTCTCCATGTTTTCAAAACACGTCTTGCTTCAAATATTAGAAAATTCTAGAAGTTTCCAGGGCCCTGAACAAGATCCACTTGGGAAAGCTGGACGTCAAGTGTGGGTGCCATCATTAATCTAAGGAGAATGATATCAAAATTGCATTATGAGCTTAGATCCTAGTTATCACCCAATCCTATCCACAACCCTTTGCCCCCAGTTCTCCACATACTTCTTGTCAACACTTCCATTTCTTTCTTTTACTACATATTAAGGTCATTAATATTTATTGAATGTCTATTCTATGACAAGCATCGTTTTGCCAATGTCTCCAAGGGAACTACATATTAAGGTCATTAATATTTATTGAATGTCTATTCTATGGCAAGTATCGTTTTGCCAATGTCTCCAAGGGAACTAAGATGCTACACTGACTTTCATATGAAAGAAATCCTTCCTCTTCATTTTGCTGCTCTTTCATTCATCCTTCTGACTTGCTAGGGATAAAAATGGTGCCTTTTCTTTATTATCATCATCTCGCCCAGGGATTCTGGTATTGTCTACCTCTATGGGAAGAAGCCACGGAGAGGCTCTATCTTCAGGAAGCTTTCCGTAATTTCTCATTCACAGATAATTTTCCAGGCTCTTCTTCACTTCCCTTTGCCACACTGATGTTTGGGGGATAAAGATAACAGAGCTTGAACGATAGCATGAAGGAGGATCAGATGCCATCATCCTGACCAGGGACAAAGGCTGATTTCCTGGCCAATAGCAATCAGAATGGGAAGTGTGACTGGATTCTCATCAGGCATCATCAAACTTGAGATGAGCTATTTCCTGCAACATGGTTGCACCTTCTATTTCAATGAGCACAGGGAGAGAACCATATAAGACTGTTTTGTACTGGTCACACTCTACTTTTTTGGACATGGCCACTCAGTGAAAAAAAAAAGATGGATGAGATGCTTACTGTGATAAAGTACATATTTTTATGCAAGAAAAAAATGACTTTTCCTTTGTACCAACGACTTTATCATATTCTAATATACTACACGATGGAGGATAATGTGAGGAAAACTATATATATATATGTACATATATAAATTGTACATATACATATGAATAACTGGGTCACCTTGCTGTACAGCAGAAATTGACAGAACATTGTAAATCAACAGAAAAAATAAAAATGTTAAAAAATATTCTAACAAAATAAAGGAACAGAGAGGGGTGCCTTATTAAAGGTTTTAAATTAATACTACTTTAAATGTTTTATTTTATAAACAACTGAGGATACAATCAAGGAGTTACCGCAGGCTATCTAGCATAGCAGGCTGTCCACCACCAGTAAACACATAAAAGCACCTGTTCAGTTTGCAAGACCTTCTGGTTGTAGTGCTGACTGAGAGCTTTGTCAGGGTGCTCTCCCCAACCTGTGCCAAGTCTCCATGAACCAAGCTTTTTCCCAAGGATACACTTTTCCACTTAGTAGCCCAGCTGGTTGGAGATAGACTTATTCATGTTGAAACAAATTTACAGTCTAAGAAGTATAATTCATTTTGGAGTATAATGATATTCTTCTAAAGAAAACTGAAGTCTAGTCAATAGCAAAAGAAGCAAGCTCTAATCAGGGCAGTAAACACATCTGGAAGTTTTAAGGCCTCGGTAGGAGAAATAAACTACTGATTTTGGAACAGAGTATTTGAAGGTAAGTTGAAATGCTAATTAAAAACACAGAGCCCAACAATTTCTGACAAAATCACTACCTTCCCATGAATCATTAGTAGGTGAAATTGGTGCCTGACATAAGGCTTCATTCGCCTATATTAAAAGGTGGTGAGAAACACCCAACAAAGAAGCTGAGACTAAACAATGACCCTCTCTGTCTTCCTTCTTTTAAGAGTCTGGTACCCATCACGGAATTTTCTTTAGCTCAAAGCAAATACAACAACAAAAGAAAACTACTTCAGAAAGTCTTCCTGTGTCAGACCATGATGAGCTGGTATTATTTAGAATGGGAGCTGGAAGCACGGTCATAAGGATATTTTTTATCTATTTTATTTAATTGATTTTTTAAAAAATTAATGGTAAGGGAACAGAATCAGCAAACATTATTTCTTGATACTTACATTCAATATTGCTGCATATTGTTGGATAAGTAATATAAATTACAGTTTGATTGTCCAAAGCTGTCCATATTAATTCAACTAACACTCTTTTCACAATTGCTATGTTTACTGCATTCCCCTAAGTTTATATAAAAATGAATAAAAATTATTTTCTGCTTTTGAGAAACCCACCACTGGCAAGGAAGACAAA
This sequence comes from Catagonus wagneri, assembly GCA_004024745.2. Classification (NCBI taxonomy): domain Eukaryota; kingdom Metazoa; phylum Chordata; class Mammalia; order Artiodactyla; family Tayassuidae; genus Catagonus; species Catagonus wagneri. Next base: position 15,046,041 of record PVHT020000009.1, on the reverse strand, counting down.
TATGTAAAAAGCAGATCATGAAACCGAAAATGAATGAAATAGGCTTTCACAGAGATGTTTAAGCAACGGCCCAAAGGAGCTGAGAAAAGAGAAAAATTGGATAATTTAATGGATTCAAACGTAGCCCTGAAAAGAATCCTAAGAAGTCATCTTGTTTACTCCTCTTTTTTTGTTGTTTATTATTAATGAAGCCCAAGAAAGTTATGTAGTTTTCAAAAATGACAGAGCTTAGAGGAGACCCAGGTTTCTCAACACCTAGTTTACTATTACACCACATTATGCCATCCCAACTTGAGGGGTTCTTATATCAAACTACAACTTTGGTTTAGCAATTACATGTCTGAAGACTTATCAGTGGGTCTGCTGTAATTTTGGACAGGGGAGGGTAGACAGGAGATAGGGAGCAGTGAAACAGATTTTTGAACTTTAAAAAAGGCACTTTATTACTGATTATTTGCTCCCTTTATATGAGAACAGAATAAATCACAGAAGCAAATGCAATATAGATGGAGACCTAAACGCAAGGGAGATGAGAGAGGACTCATTGCACACACACACGAGTGTGAAAGCAAGGACAATTTCATCTATGAGCATGAGTCTCACCGGCCCATCATGCACATAGTAGGGTCTTCTGACAGGCCCTAGATGGCAGACTGTATCACGGGTTGGTTTTCTCTCTTTGCCAGGAAAAGAAACAGTCATTTCTTTCACACCCAGACTTGTTGAAATAAACAACATTGCCATCATTGTCAACCATAAACATTTCCAGCAGGCAGAAAGAAGATTCTCAGCTGTGGAGGATTCTCAGCTGGAGGCAGGGAAACTCATAATTTTAGTTTGGAAGCTTCAGGCTGATAAACAAAAGTGAACTCAATCATAGCAGGTAGGTGTCGAATGCAAAGTACAGGCCATACATGCTACAGCCCCCGGGGCAGTGGGCATTGGAATTTTCATAGAGGAGAAAAGTGAGTCTCAGAGGAGGAGTTAATTTGCACGCTGATGGTAAAGCTCAGACTCAGACAAGCTCTGGGATGGGTCCTAAAGCGGTTACTTTGAACCACACCTTCTCCCCTGTTTTGCTTCCTTCCTCCAAGAAGACAAGGGCTTGGTAAAGGAGGAGCTTGGGAGAACTCCCTTAGTGCTGACAGCGAGATACACCTGCTCTGGGCTTCCCTGCAGCATCAGCAAGCCGTCTCCAGAGGGAGATGAGTTGTTGAGTTCATGTCCTGTATGTATATCTTAAATCCCAGTTGCTTGAGGAAGCATTTCTGTCTGGTGTACTTTCACCTCCTTTAGGGCCAGATGGCATACTCTCTAGGGCTTGGACGGAGTAAGCCTTCAATAAATGCTGACTGCCGAGTACTGACTCATGCTCCGGGAAGCAGACACAATGAGGTCTGTGAAAAAAGTACCTCACAACTTAAGTCTCCACCTGTCTGTAGTATGCGGCTTCAATTAGAACATTCTACATCTGTTACTTGGGGGGTTAGTATCCCTTGATAGCAAGAAATTAGGTAGCTATCTTCACTGCACGTAGAAGTCTATTAACCTGCACAGTGTTAACACTTTCCATCAATTGCTTGGAAGTTCAGGCATGACAAAATGTTCTGAAACTATTATCATAATGTTTTGACTGTGGATGATTAGTCATCTAAAAAGAAGGAGTTGTTTGACAGCTTCAAAACTAGTGAACCGTGTAGTGAGATAGCTAAAATAGAGCGTGAATATTAAGCTGACTTAATAGGTGCAGAAATTCCAAAATTAAGGATTTCATATCTGTGTTTTTTTCAAAGGCATACATGAAGAGGGATAGTGGTACAGGTCAGAGCAAAAAAGGGTGGAACTCCACAGTGGGTGAGGAACAGCTTGAAGAACAGGCAAAAAAAAAAAAAAAAAGGAAAAAAGAAAAGAAAAAAAGAATTCAGGAAGCAGGAGTAAAAGGTTTGTTTTCCAATATTTTTAATACAGCACTTAAAGGGAAGCAGGATTAGTTTCATCATGTGTGACTTGAGCAACTTAAGATGGAAATCTGGCTTTCTCACTGGCCAGTGCATTCTAGGAGGGATTCATTTTTAGAAAGTTCTGCCTTATACTGAATCAATATCTTCTTCTACCCAGTAGGACAATGGGTAGTTTACCCAAATAGCAGAGATATGACTCCAGTCTTACCAAACTTCAATTCTCATCAGTTTAAGATTCAGAAAATGATTAGGTGACTCAAATATTCATCTGATTTAAATCATTACCACAGGGATGATAGGGTTTTCTTTTTTAAGAAGAAAAAAGTTATGGTTGGTGTGGACACGTGTGAACACACCAAGAAATAGAAAGCTATTTTCACTACTGACATACTTTTAAAAAACGTCTTCTCTGAAAGCAAACTAAGTCTCCATAATTGTGCAATTTACAAGTAGAATGACCAGAGAAGCTTAAGGTCAGCAGGTTTAAAAAAATATAACCCATGCCTTTTTTCTAAGCTAAACAATTTGTTGTGCCACATTCACACTGTGTCACTCATATTTATCTTTACATTAACAGTCCTTACCAGCGGATAGCCAAAAAGGCTCGCCAAGTTGGATCAACTTTAAGATTTGTTTCCATGCTGGGGTGCTTCATGCACTTGGCAAAAGCAGGCTGCAACTGGGGCTCATTTATGACGCTATGCTATAAACATTATGTCTTGAGCTAACTAGATACTCAACATGACCATCCCATAGGTTACTAAGCACTGTAAATATCTGTTAACACAGGCACTGGAGATGGCACAGAGAAGGCACACAGTATCCATTTTAAAGAGGTTTATGATGTGGAGTCTGCTGTTTAAAAATTAATAATCAAAAACACAGCCCCAGACTCTGCCTAGAACAAATATTTGCAACGCATAGTTATGCTCTGTTTGAAAAAAATGCACTCGTGTCGTCACTTTGTCAACGCATTTATAGACTTTCATTTCACACCTCTGCCCATTAAGTGCTGGCTTGCCATGCAATTCAGGAGACCAAAATGATAATTTCACTGTGATATTTTACTCCAAAAGAAAGGCTGAATGTTGACACCAATTTTCCTTAGACTGATATGAAGCAAAAAGTTTACAAGGGTGGAAGAAGATGAGAGATGGGACATACTTAAACTACAGATGATGTTTTCCAATTGTCTCTGGGCTTAAACACATCCTTCCAGCCCCAATCTAAAGTCCATCTGAAAGGAAAGCATAAATGACCTAGGACACCTTGAAATCAAATCTGGGAGCACTGAGCTTTGCTTTTCTCAAAATGACACAGACTTCTCAATCACAGAAAAGATGGAACCAACAACCCTGCCTACTAAGTCATTTTATTTTCTTTCTATCCACCATCTTAATTTCTGGAAATGTTTCGATACTAGTTACCTCCAAGATTTTCCAGGGTGACCCAAGAAGACGCTACCCTAGAACACCAGTTGCTCAGGGAACAGGGCTGCTACAACATCTTGGAGGAAAGGTGAACGCCTCCCCAGGCACAAACACCAGGGCGTCCAAAGGTAAACACTCCAGAGACTGGACAGCAGCACCCGGCAATCTCAGACCCACGGATCCAACTTGGCTCCGAGGTTCTGCACCATTATCTACATCTCCTACGAACCCCTTCCTCCTAAGCAGGTCTCCGGAGAGCTCCAGAGACCTCCACCTCCAGCCCTCAGCCCTTTGAAGGCAACGGGTGGATTTAGTATTTTCAAGACTATGGTATAAACCCTATGTAGAAACTCGTATGACTTTCCAACCCTCTGGCCTCCCATTACCTTTCCCTGTCCCTTTCAAGGTCTCCTGGCAGCACAAACAGGCGGGCGGCACCTCTCTGGTCTCCTCTCCACCCACCCCCGCCCCGCACACCCTACTGGCTCAAGCTCCGACACGCCTCCCTAGGCGCATACACGCTGGCGCACATACACAGAGTGCACGTACACCCATTCAGCACATATATCCCCCGCACCAGGCCACCAAGACTACAGCCCGGCTCCAGCAGGTGTCCCCCACCCCTGGTTATGTATAAAGCACTCACCCTAAAATAGACGTCCCCACGCACCTGAAAGTGGGTGCCCCTGCCTGGCACCCTCTGTGCGCTGCATAGTCTTCTCCCTAAACCAGCGGCTACCCCATTCAATCGCGGCTCTCACGCCTTGGGCTGTTCTCTGTCAAAAACTCTGAGCCTGGTTGATTTCATAACCACGAGTGTGTCCAAAGCTGGGGGAGCTCAGTCCGCCTCCATCTCCACCCACCCCAGCTCCTGGGGATTGGTAGCCGTGACTCTACTGATCCCAGCTCCGCGGGTGCCAGTACGGCCCGCACAAACGCGCAAAGGACGGTGCGCTTTGGGGAGGAGTGCGCGGTATAGAGGCGAACAGCCTAACAACCTCCCCTCTCCTCCGGCCGCGCAGCTAGGGACCTCTCCCCGCTCAGCAGTTCCTGCCCCCGCCAGCTTAGGATGTCAAAGAGAAACATTCGCAAAACTTGTAAGACTTTAGCAAAGCTGGCTTCGGAGGAAGACCCTCGGGGCACCACAAACACAGGTGGGAGCAGGCGCCAGCGTGGGGTGATTCGCCTGTCGCCCCCACTCTCTGAAGCACCCCCCACACACAAACTTAACAATATACACACACGCGCGCGCGCGCGCACACACACACACACACACACACACACACACAATCACACAAAGTCCAGAGCGTGGATCGGGTTACAACTACCCACCGGCTGAAAACAACTTCTTGGCGAGGAGGAGGGGAACACTGCCAACCCTCAAGTCACCAGGAAAAATATTATCTGTGCAAATGCATAAGAGTGCTCCCCACTCTCATAAACAACTGGCGTCCCAAGCTCCACTCCCAGGCCCCCCTGGCACAACAGGGGGGAAAATAACAGCCCGACCCCGGAGCCCCGTTCCAGTACCTCTGAGCCGAGCCTCCGGAGAGAGAGCGCGGGTTCGCGTCCGCGCTGGGGCCGAGGGCGCGGGGCCCTCCGGCCTGCGTGGCCCCAGCCCGGGGTCCCCGCCGCCGCCTTAGCTTAGCGGGAGCCGTCGCCGCCGCCGCTGCAGCAGCCGCCGCCGCCGCCGCCTCTCCCTAGACCGCCTACTCTTCCCATGGCTGCGCCCAGCTTGGCAGCTCGCTGGCTGTCAGGCTTGGGGAGGAGGAGGGGGCGGGGTGAAACGGGAAGAGAGGACGGGAGGGGAGGGGTGGGAAACGGCGGCAGCCGATCACCAGGGGTCACGCCGGGCCCGGCCCGCAGCCTCCGGGACCCGGGCTGCTGCAGCAAGGGGAAGCGGGAGTTCGGGGCGGGCGGTTCGAGACCCGCTGCGGAGGCGCCGAACGCCGTCCGGGCCGAGCGTTCCGCGGAGCTGGGAAGAAGCGTCCCCCGGCGAGGAGTTGGAGTTGATGCGTGTCACTCTCAGCTGGGCTGCGCGGCTCCTCCTAGAGGAAAATATTGGTACTTTCAGGACACTTCCTTCCTCCCCGCCCACCCCCGTTCCCAAAAAGAAGGCAGGACCTAACAGAGCTTAAGTGCCTTTACCAAATTCAAAGGAATGCTTACAGAAAAGTTAGTTATCTGCCCGAATTGGGGGCTGGGGGCCGGGAACGGATAAGACCTATTGGAAAGCGTAATTTACAAGCCAAACATTGCCTCTTTCCACCGGCAACCAGTTTTCAAACTCCTGCGCCCTGGATCCTGAAGGGATAGTTACAAGTCAGAAGGACTTCACTGCAGAGATTAGAAAACAGATGAAGTAACTGAGCAGGGACACAAGGCGTGTTAGTAGAGCGTTCTGTCCAGAAACCAGAGCACAGGACGTCAGGGCGTCCCAGACACAGGCCTCAGCCTGAGGACATCCTTGCGTGTGACCCAGGGAACATGTTTTTAACTTCCCGGCGCTGGACGTCCTCTGTCGGATACCGGCCTTTCCACCTCATTTACTGCAGGGGAAATAAAAAGGAGATGAGAAACTGTCAAAGTGCTTTAGAAAATTAGCACTGCTGTGCATAAGCCTGTCATTTTGTTAAAGCATCGCACTTCCAGTCACCTCATACTTTTCTAAGCAGAAAATTCAAAAGCCCAGTTCCAGGTTGTCTGAGATCAGAGGGAGCAGTCCATCTTGCTATTTTTTCACTGAAGTCCAGCGTCGGCTTACTAAATGACTTTTTTTTTTTTTTACAGGGTTCCCAGACGCGAAGCCAAATTTATACTCAGAGGGAAATATTTAAGCAACACCTTAAAGAAACCAAGCTTCTTGGCACTTGGAAAAAAAAAAAAAATCCCCAGGTTAGGGAAAATAGGAGAAGTAAGCCAAGACTTGGGAAGGAAAACAGGACCAAAGACTTTGGGGAAACAGATGTCACATAAGATACCCCAGTTTCAAAAGGAATCAAAGAAATGGAAATTTCGGAGTTCCCATCATAGTTAAGTGGTTAAGAAACCCAACTAGCATCCATGAGGATGAGGGCTTTTTGTTTTTCTTTTTTTTGTTTGTTGTTTGCCTTTTGTCATTTTAGGGCTGAACCTGCGACATGTGGAGGTTCCCAGGCTAGGGGTCCAATGGGAGTTATAGCTGCCGGCCTATGCCACAGCCATAGCAACGCCAGATCAGAGCCGGGTCTGCAACCTACACCACAGCTCATGGCAACGCCGGATCCTTAACCCACTGAGCGAGGCCAGGGATGAAACCCACAACCTCATGGTTCCTAGTCGGATTCGTTTCCGCTGAGCCACGACGGGAACTCTAGGATGAGGGTTCTATCCCTGGTCTGGCTTGGTGGGTTAAGGATCTGGCATTGCCAGGAGCTGTGGTGTAAACTGAAGATGTGGCTCGGATCCTGTGTTACTGTAGCTCTGGAGTAGGCCGGCGGCTACAGCTCGTATTCGACCCCTAGCCTGGGAACCTCCATATGTGGTGGGTGTGGCCCTAAATAGACAAAAAAACAAAAAAAAAAGGAAATTTCTCTTCCTTAGAGCCCTTTCCAGTGCTCAGCTTTGGCTCAACAACCCAGCTGTTCAAGGCAGTGATACCCAGAATGAAAGGAGGGGAAAAGATTCTAGAAGGAGTGTCGATCATCACTGTCCCAGCCTGGGCCAGGTGGGTGTTGATCTTGAACTGGTCATGCTCTATTGGACCTGAGGATAATGAGGCTTCCTTTCCTAAGAACCATCCCTACTTCCTTGATTTCTGGGGTTCCATACTTTGCTAGAGCAGTAGGGTGCTTACTGGTATCTGGAGTTTGTAAAGGGGGAGTTGCCCACATAGAGAGAGATTAGGGCACAGGCAGGCAGAACACCTGCTTGGGGGTGGGGAGTGGGCTCAGTCCTGCCAGGCTGTCTGAAAGGGCAGTCCTGGCAGGAGTGGAGACCAGGAAGTCCTCGAATGTCTGCTCCACTCCTTCTGAGATGACCTTCCAGGTGGGCTCTTCAGATTCTGGCAATGCGGATTCTCATCCTTCTCACCCACACCCCCAAGCCCAGAGAATCTTGATCTAGTCTAACAGGTGCCAGATGGATGCACAAAATGTTCTATTTTTTATGCCCTGAGATGATTTCAGCACCACGCTTCACAAAGAAAGACTACTTTCTATTTCCCTCTGCCTTCAGCTGTAGCCTTCATTCTAGGAGAAAGGAAAGCTGATTGAACTGTCTTTGGTAGAATAGTCGTCACGCATAGAAAACACAGGTTACTGTAAAATATTACTCAACCAGATACAAAATTGCAACTTCCATGAAAGGCAGTCCTTTTTAAGCCTCCTAAATAAAGGTCCCGTTCTCTCATAAATGATTATGTCTAGGTCCATAGTAGTATCTGCCTCTTTGTATTTTTCCAGATTATGAGGTAAAACATATTAGGTACTGAATTAGGCAATTTGCTACAAGGTAAGGCACGCCAAAGCATATTTATCTTATGAAACGTGAAATTGTACTTACACATGCCTTTCCCTCTGCCTGGAATATCCTATTTTGACCATGTAGGGAAATTCTCCTTAACTTTTAAGTTCCAGCTCAATTGTTTCATGCCTGGCAGTTCTCAAAGGTGGAATTAATTAATTAGCTATCCCTGCATCTGTGCCCTCGTGGGTCTTGATAAAAGTAATACTTTTATTAAATATTTCAGTTTTTATTAATATGTCTACTTTCTCCATTAATTACGACACCTCTGAGGGAGGCACCATATGCTCTTAATATTTGTAGCTACAGCATCTAGGCTGGTGCTCAGCAAATGGTAGGGTGCCCAATAAATATTTAACCAAATTGAATGAAAATGTAGAACTTCCAAATTTGTATTTCAAACCCAGATCTTTATGCGGAGCTCCAGACTGCCACCCTCCACATTTTCTCATATTTCACTTTCAGAATTGGGTCACTTCTTGACCCCTTCTGTGAATAGCACCTGGTCCGAACCACCATGCTTTTCACCTGAACCACTGCTATAGTCTCCCACCTACGGGCCCCGTTTTCCTGTGGAATCTTAACTAATACAATATGTATTGGTAAGATTAGTAAGATTCTAAACATAAAACACACTTACTTTGAAAACAAACACTGAATTCCTATGCAGCAGTTTCTTTCATTCAACAAATACTGGAGAGCCTGCACAGTGACAGATTAGTTTTAGGAACTTTAGATGGATCAGGGAATGAAAATTACATGACATGATCATAAAAACCTTGCTCTCTTGGGCCTTGCATTCTAGTTGAGAGAGACAATGTGCAATAAACTTAATAAATAGGTAAATCACCGAAGCGCTGCTCAAAGGAAACTCTAGTAGGATGAGGGGTTCAGGAATGCCAGATAACAGGTGTAAGAATCCTGGGAATTCCTCCCTTGCCCAGCATACTGTGGAGCTGAGCATGTGATGGCTGTGAACACCCTGGAGGAGCGTCCTTGATTTTCTCCACCCCTGTCCTCAGCCCCCACCACCACCCCCAACTGCCTTGGTTGAGAGGATGGCAGGGGAGTGATGAAGGGAAGAAAACAAACTGATGAGTGTACTTACTGTCTCTTTCTTCTACTGAAATGGAACAGTAGAAAATTATTCTGTGATCTGGAAATTCTTAGCTAATAGTTATAAGGATGTCCCAGAGTCAGAATTAAAGCTTAAATTCAGTTTATTTTATGAATTTCAAAAAATACGTATTTTGATTCAGAGCTCTTAAAAACTAAAAGCAATATGATTCCCTTGACCTTCCCTTGTGGATTCCATGCCACCCTCCCAAAAGCTCAGGATCCGGGCAACACTACCTCCGTGTGGAACGGCAGGTGGAAAGGAACAAAACAAGGTAGGTCTCAATCAGGATGCATGAATAAATGTTACCCTTCGAATGATTTAAATGCAAAGTTTTTAAACACTGAAAAAATATTTTGAGATTTTCTATATCCTCCCACCAAATGCAAAGCTTGTTTTTAAAAAGCATCTGATAGACAGTCCTCGAGGATCTGTCTGGAAATTGTTTTGATGAGTAACCCATTAGCTCCCTCACTGGGAATCGCGTTCCATTTTGGGACTGCACCATTTGTTCAAAGTACTTCAGCCAGAATCTGCTATTCTATTATTTATACCAGGTTCTATCTGTAGAGCACATAGGAAAAAATTAGACACTTAAGTTTCTAATTTTCATGAGACACACTTTCCACCTGTCTCCCTGTATGTTACCTCTCCTCCAGGCCAAACTCATGTAGGGTCTTTCCATTATTTCTCATATAATAAGGTTTCCAGACCCTACCACATCCTGGGCTTCCACCTTAGTGTATGCTCCAATTCCTTAAAATCCTTCATAAACTGTTGTTCCCAGTATCAAATTTATCCCATTATGGTCACTGCAAAATTGGCCATGAACCTGTGGTCACTGAAAGGTAGATAGGGCAAGAGCCTCCAACTAGGAGCTCTGGAGTAATGGAAATGGCAGAAAATTTAGAGTCTGGTAGATGTGGTAGGACTGCCGTGGCTCCAACCCAGCTTCTGTCCATCACTCAGCCTACACTCCAAGGATGTGAATCTAGCAACCTTATCGTGTTCAGGGCATTTCCTTCCCTGCTCTTCTGGTACTTTCAATCCTTTCCTACTTTTTGTCTTCACATATTACTTGATTCTTCTGTCTGCTTTATTTTTTAAAAAGCTGGAAATATAAAAGCAAAAAAAAAAAAGATGAGAACAAGAAAGGAATCTGAGCAGGTGTGAACTGAGCAGTTCTTCTAGCAACTTTACAGAAATTAGAAGCAGAGAATATTTCCAATTATTAAATAAATATCAGTCTAGTTTGCTAAACAGACTTCTCTGAGGGCATCGTGAAAGCTCCAGAGGAAGGACAGTAAACCCTTTACACATGAATGGAACAGACCTGTCTACCACCCAGTGTCCTCTCAGTGAAGCCAGGGAAGGTCAGGTGAGGGGAGGAACAGCAGGAGAATTCCTGGCTGGAAAAAACGCTTAGGCAGGGCAAGGACTATTGAGGAGAGAGAGGGCTTGCAGGGTAACAGCACTTTGCTCAAGGTCACTGGCCCTCTGCAGCACTTGTCGAACCAGGTGAAGGCTGAGACATATTAACCAGAGGAACTCATGATCTTTTTAATGCAAGAATTTGAGAGCTAAGTAAAAATGTCTCAGCTGTTGTAGACAAATAACAAATCAGAATGTGTGTTCATATTAAAATTACTTCATAAAATTTGTTTCTCATGTTTTCCTAACACTATACAGTATTCTAAGCACATTCACATCTATTATGTCAACTTTTCTTCACAGCAGTCCTGTGAAGAAGTTGTGATGGTCCTTCTTCTTTGTTAGTCAGAAAGCTGGTTATAGAAGCAAAGCCACTGGACCAAATCATGCGATTAGGTACATATAGGAGCTGGATGGGAACCCAGAGCGTTTCTGTGTCCATTCTTGGAACTCCTCCACAGCTTCTCCAGCTAACCACTCCAACCAGCTTGTCCATCCTGTGTTTTTAAACGAGCAAACCACAGAAGTCTGTCTGAGGCAAAGGCTTTGATATTTTATATATATACATATATATATATATATATATATATCTTATTTTTAAAATTATCTGGAAAATTATATTAAATGATTAACTGTAATTTCCTCTAGGGAGTGAAAACTTTTGAAAATGGGTGGGGGAGGAGGGAGAATGAAAGAACAAGGACTTTTATACTTTTATGCTCTAGGTTTTTTTTTTTTCCAAGTTGAGGTACAGTTGATTTACAATATCATATAAGTTTCATGTGTACAACATAGTGATTCACAATGTTTAAAGATTATGCTCCATTTATAGCTATGATAAAATTGTTTTCTTTTAAGTCAGGGAACATAAAACCTGAATCTACATAACAAAAACCTCATCTATATCATAGGTTGAGTATTCACATGGTTCTAAAATTCTGTGCTTTATTAAATGCCTGAATGGCAAGGTCCTCTAGTAGATTAAATGCTTAATTTACTTTAAAATAATTTGATTCACAAGAAACATTCAAAAAACAAATCCATTGTATAACATGACATAGGTACCACCTTTCAGTTTGTCATATAATTTATATATATTAACAATTTTTATTCTATGTATATGCCTTATGTATTTTGTTTGCGATATTGTTTATCCATCTATCTAATGTTTTCCTAGCCCCCTTCTTCGAAAAGTGGATTTGAGGTGTTTCCTGGAGAAAATATAAACCGTAAATAACAAATGATAAAATGGAAATGGAAGAAAAATAAGGTATACAACTAAGATAACAGGCAGTGATAGTTCTTGGAAATGCATATCAAAATATCCTGTTCATTTGCTAGAAGTGGGCCATAATTTTGGCTCTGAGCCTCTTTGAGACTGTAACAAATAAAATCCTTTATAAAGTGTAGACTGCCCATAGAGTGTAGGCCAAACATTGTTCAGAAGTACATCTTCTGAATTTAATACATGCAAGAAATTGTGCCTGGACATCATCATACAGGCTCTCAATATGCTGGACTGGATGATGTATTAGTGATGTTATATAAGATGACACAGACGGCCCTCTTTCCCTCCAAGAATTCGTGTGAAGATACCAAAATGGGAAAATGCTGCCATAAATTGGGGGAAAACTCACATTCATCTTTAGCCCTTTTTTAACTCAAAGCCATTGGTAATATTTAATTGTAAGAATATAAAGTATTTACTTCACAGGGACCACAGAAAGTTTTGGTTCAAATTTATTTTAATTTAGTAATATGTTAGATTTGAGTATGCTGGTATTTAAACATTTAATTGTGCTCATAGTTCATGAAAATCTTGGAACTATATATTCTAGGATTTGGGCAAAATCCATCCAGATAAACAAAAAACAAAATGAACAAGATATCTGAGATTAACTTACATCTCCTAGCTTTCCTGGGGTTATTTAAAGTAAAAGATTGACCTAACTACTGGCTTCTCTGGAGTTTTTTTTAGGTTTACTATAAATACATCGACCGCTTCACTTATGTTTATAACTCACAAAAGAGTTAATAAACAATTTTAACCAGATTTGCATGACTTCGTGTATGATGGGTGTTGATTCAAAAATGGAAATTATCAAAACACAACTTAGAGCCTATTTTTTTCCCTTTAGACAATCTCTGGAAATAAGTTTACAGAAATAAACAGCATTAGTAACTGTCAATTACTGAAAGCATACATGATAGGATTGGTAGAATCAACAGCCCAATTTTTGTGGCAGGAATCAAGGTCATCCCTGGTAAAATTCCCCTCTATTCCCTCATGCTGCTGTACCCCAAATTTATCTTTCTGAGCATGCAATGCCAATTTCAAAATCCCTACTTTTGGTCAAGGCTTGGTTTGTGGAATGGGCTTGTCAAAATTCAAATATTCATTTAAGATGAGCAACAAATTAACTTATTAGAAACCATTTACACAATTTTAAAATTAATGTATAGTTGATTTACAATGTTGTGCCAATTTCTGCTATACAGCAAAGTGATTCAGTCTTATTTGTAAATACTTTTTTGTATTCTTTTCCATCATGGTCTATCCCAGGAGACCGGATATAGTTCCCTGAGCTATGCAATAGAACCTTGTTGTTTATTCTTTCTAAGTATGACAGGTTGCATCTACTGCTACACATTCACAGGGATTAATTAATACATTTTAAAAATAAAGTAGCTGTTTAATTTATGGCTTTTCCCAAGAATTCCATATTTTGTAAGAGATTGTATGCCAAGTATAAGTTCATTTATATTCACATTTTATTAATCTATTTATAAAAGTACCAAAATTGAGCTGCAGATTACCATGAGATAATACCGGGTTAACACAGTTTCACTGGGCAAGAATTTGGTGTTTCATATTTCCTCTCTGGCTTTATTATGGATAATATTTATTTTGTATTAGAATAAAGTGATTTAACATAGATATATCATAATATATGTTAATGTATATTCTAGAATTTTAATTTTAAAACATATTTCCATGGTAGAAAACATGAATACAAAAGTATACAGAATGAAAATTTATTTGCAACAGATAGGACAGAAGAAAAATTTAATTAACATATAAAGAGGTCTTAAAAATTCATGTATAAAAAAATAGATAAATTACCCAATAGAAAAATAGACATATTAAGGATACTTAAGAGAGAATTCACAGAAAAAGAAAAATAAATAAAAATATAGAAAAGATGCTCAAATTTATTGACTGCTCAATGTAAAAATCTATCATATTGGAAAAGATAAAACATATTCATTGTATACATTATTAGTCAGGATGTGGGAACAAAGAAATTATTATTCAATGTCAATTGAAAATGTAAATCAGGAGAACGGGATTAAGAACAGGAATAGGACTGGAGCTCAACTTCTCTCAAAATAAAAACAACAAAATCACAAACAAATGCTGAGCAACCTTCAAGCAAAAGGACTAGAAACTTTCAAAAAGATATCCTACTCCAGAAGACAAAGAGGATGCCACATCAAAAGGTAGGAGGGGCGATTATGCAATATAAGCAACCCCATACCTCCTGGGTGGGAAGCTCCACAGACTGGAAAGTACTGTATCACAGACTCACCTACAGGAGTGAGAGTTCTGAGTCCCACATCAGGTCCCCACACCTGGGGATCTGGCCCTGGGAGAAAGAGTCCCCAGCACATCTGACATTGAAGGCCAGTGGGGCTTGTGCACAGGGGCTCCACATGACTGGGGGAAATGGAGACCCCATTGTAGAAAGGTGCACACAGACTTTCACATGTACTGGGTCCCAGGGCAAAGAAAGTCTCCATAGGAATCTGGGTCGAACCCAACTGCAGTTCTTGGAGGATCTCCTGGGAAAACAGAGGGTAACTATGGCTTATTGTGGGGGAAGGGCATTGGAGGTAAAACTCTTGGGATTATTCATCAGTCTGCATTTCTCTGGAGGTGGCCATTTTGGGAAAATCTTGCCCCACCCATCAGTGCTGAGAAGCTTCAGACCAAACAATAATTCAGGTGGGAACACAATCCCAACCATCAGTAAACGAGCTGGCTAAAGACCTCTCAGGCACACAGCCACATCTAATCTCACCCAGAGACAAAGCCCTACCCACTCAGAGGGACAGGAATCAGCCGTACTCACCAGTGGGCAGGGACCAGTCCCTCCTATCAGGAAGCCTACAGCATGCCCCCATACCAACTTTAGCCACAAGGGAGGCAGACACCAGAAGCAAGAGGCTACAACTCTATTGTCTACAAAAAGGTCACCACACCAAAACATATAAAAATGAAAAGATAGAACTATAACTCAAATAAGGGAGAAAGAAAAAACCTCAGAAAAACAGCTAAGTGATCAGGAGATTATCAGCCTCCAGGAAAAAGACTTTAGACTGTTGATGCTGAAGATGATGCAAGACATTGGAGATAAACTGGAGGCAAAGATTGATAATTTACAGGAAGCACTGAGCAAAGAAATACAAGATATAAAACTTAAGCAAGAAGAGATGCAAAATACAACTGAAATAAAAAATTCATTAGAAGCAGCCAACAGTAGAATACAGGAGGCAGAAGAACGAATAAGCGAGGTGGAGGACAGACTAGTGGAAATTACTAATGCAGAAAAGGCAAGAGAAAAAAGATTGAAAAGACATGAGAAGAGTCTCAGAGAACTCTGGGATAATGTTTAACACACCAACATCAGTATTATAGGGGTGCCAGAAGGAGAAAAGAGAAAGGGACAGAAAAAATATTTGAAGAGATAATATCAGAAAACTTCCCTAACATGGGAAAGGAACCACTGACTCAAATCCAGGAAATGCAAACGAGTACCATATAAAATAAGCCCAATGAGGAACACCCTAAGACACATATTAATCAAAATGACCAAAGCTAAAGACAAAGAGAAAATATTGAAAGCAGCTAGGGAAAAGAAACAAATAACATACAAGGGAACCCTGTAAAAGTTATTGGCAGATTTTTCAGCAGAAACTCTGTAGACCAGAAAGGAGTGGGATGATATACTTAAAGTGATGAAAGAAAAAACCTCCAACCAGGATTACTTTACCCAATAAGGCTCTCATTCAGATTTGAAGGAGAATTCAAAAGCTTTACAGATAAGCAAAAGCTAAGAGAATTCAGCAACACTAAACCAGCTGTACAATGAATAATGAAGGAACTTTTCTGGGCAGAAAAGAAAAGGCCACAAGCAGAAACAAAAACACCACAAATGACAAGGCTCACCAGTAAAGGCATATATACAGTAAAGACATGAAATCATCCATGCACAATTATGCTACCAAAAATCAGAAATTGTGAGAAGAGGAGGGTACAAATGCAGGACACTGGAGATGCATGTGCAATTAAGAAACCAATAACTTAAAACAAACTCGCATATATATAGACTCCTATATCAAAACTTCAGGGTAACTGAAGGGTAACCAAAAATCTAAAATTGATACACAAACAAATAAGAAACATCAAGTCCGGGGTTCCCTTCGTGGTTCAGTGGTTAGTGAATCCGACTAAGACCTATGAGGTTCTGGGTTTGATCCCTGGCCTTGCTCAGTGGGTTACGGATCCAGGATTGCCGTGAGCTGTGGTGTAGGTTGGCCTTTATTATGTTGAGGTAGATTCCCTCTGTGCCCGCTTTCTGAAGGGTTTTTATCAGAAATGGGTGTTGGATTTTGTCAGAGGTTTTTCTGCATCTATTGAGGTTTTTATTCTTCAGTTTGTTAACATGGTGTATCACACTGATTGATTTGCAGATATCGAAGAATCCTTGCATCCCTGGGATAAACCCGACTTGATCATGACGTACAGTCCTTTGTTGGATTTGGTTTCCTAGTATATTGTTGAGGATTTTTGCATCTATGTTCGTCAGTGAAATTGGCCTGTGATTTTCTGTTTTGGGGTAACTTTGGTTTTGATATCTGGGTGATGGCTGCCTCGTAGAATGAGTTCAGCAGTGTCCCTTCCTCTGCAACTTTTTGGAATAGTTTCAGAAGGATAGGTGTTACCTCTTTTCTAAATGTTTGATAGAATTCGCCTGTGAAGCCATCTGGTCCTGGACTTTTGTTTGTTGGAAGTTTTTAAATCACAGTTTCAATTTCAGAACTTGTGATTGGTCTGTTCATCTTTTCCATTTCATCTTGGTTTAGTCTTGGAAAATTGTTCTTTCAGAATTTTCCATTTCTTCTAGGTTTTCCATTTTATTGCCATATAGTTGCATATAGTAGTCTCTTATGATCCTTTGTATTTCTGTGCTGTCCATTTTTACATCTCCTTTTTCATTTCTAATTTCATTGATTTGTGTCTTCTCTCTTTTTTTCTTGATAAGTCTGGCTAATAGTTTATCAGTTTTGTTGATCTTTTCAAAGAACCAGATTTTGTTTCATTGATTTTTTTTCTGTGGTTTCTATTTCATTGATTTCTGCTCTGATCTTTATGATTTCTTTTCTTCTACTAACTTTAGGTTGTCTGTTCTTCCCTCTCTAGCTGCTTTAGATGTAAAGTTAGGTTGCTTATTTGAGCTTTTTCTTGTTTCCTGAAGTAGGCTTGTATTGCTATAAACTTTCCTCTTAGAACTGCTTTTGCTGCATCCCAGAGGTTTTGGAGTGTCGTATCTTTGTTGTCATTTGCTTCTAGGTATTTTTTAATTTCCTCTTTGATTTCTTCAGTGATTCCTTGGTTGTTTAGTAGCATGTTGTTTAGTCTCCATGTGTTTTGTGTTTTTTGCAGTTTCTTTATTGTTGTTGATTTCCAGTCATATAGCATTGTGGTTGAAAAAGAGCTAACACCTATCCTTCTGAAACTCTTCCAAAAAATTGCAGGGGAAGGGACACTCCCAAACTCATTCTATGAGGCAACCATCACCAGGATACCAAAACCATACAAAAATACCACAAAAAAAGAAAATTACAAGTCAGTATCACTGGTGAACATAGATGCAAAAATCCTCAACCAAATACTAGCCAACCGAATCCAACAATACATTAAAAGGATTGTACATCATGATCAAGTGGGATTTATCCCAGGGATGCAAGGATTCTTCAATACCCACAAATCAATCAGTTTGATACACCACATTAACAAACTGAAGAATGAAAACCATATGATCCTCTCCATAGATGCAGAAAAAACCTTTGACAAAATCCAACACCCATTTCTGATAAAAACCCTTCAGAAAGCGGGCACAGAGGGAATCTACCTCAACATAATAAAGGCCATCTATGACACACCCACAGCTAACATCATTCTCAATGGTGAAAAGCTGAAAGAATTCCCACTGAGATCAGGAACAAGACAAGGATGTCCGCTCTCACCACTACTATTCAACAGTTCTGGAAGTCCTAGCCACACAATCAGAGAAGAAAAAGAAATAAAAGGAATCCAAATCAGAAAAGAGGAAGTAAAACTACCACTATTTGCAGATGACATGATACTATACCTAGAGAATCCTAAAGACTCTACCAGAAAACTGTTAGAGCTCATCAATGAATTTGGTAAAGTCGCAGGATACAAAATTAATACACAGAAATCGACTGCATTTCTATATACTAACAATGAAAGATCAGAAAGAGAAATTAGGGAAGCAATCTCATTTACCATTGCATCAAAAAGAATCAAATACTTAGGAATAAACCTACATAAATGACAAAAGACTTGTACTCTGAAAACTGAGATGCTGATGAAAGAAATCAAGGATGACACAAACAGATCGAAAAGACATACTATGCTCTTGGATTGGAAGAGTTAAAATGACTATATTTCCCAAGGCAATCTACAGATTCAATGCAATCTCTATCAAATTACCAATGACATTTTTCACAGAACTAGAACAAAATAGTTTAAAGTTTGTTTGGAAGTACAAAAAACCCAGAATAGCCAAAAGCATCCTGAAAAAGAAAAATGAAGCTGGAGGAATCAGGCTCCCTCATTTCAGACTATATTACGAAGCTACAGTCATCAAAACTGTATGGTACTGGCACAAAGACAGAAATGTAGATCAGTGGAACAGGATAGAAAGTCTAGATTTTAAACCCATGTTCCTACAGTCAACTAATCTATGACAAAGGAGGTAAGAATATACAATGGAGAAAAGACAGCCTGTTCAATAAGCGGTGCTGGGAAAACTGGACAGCCACATGTAAAAGAATGAAATTAGAACACTTCCTAGCACCATACACATAAATAAACTCAAAATGGATTAAAGACCTAGAAACAAGACCAGCTACTATAAAACTCTTAGAGGAGAACATAGGCCCAACACTCTGTGACATAAACCACAGCAACATCTTCTCAGATCCACCTCTTAGAGTAATGACAATAAAAACAAAAATAAACAAATGGGACTTAATTAAACTTAAAAGTTTCTACACAGAAAAGGAAATCCTAAACAAAATGAAACGACAACCCACAGAATGGGAGAAAATATTTTCAAATGAATAGACTGACAAGGAATTAATCTCCAAAATTTATGAACACCTCCTACAGCTCAATAACAAAAAAACAAACAACCCCAACAAAAAACAGGCAGAAGATCTAAACAGACAGTTCTTCAAAGAAGGCATACAGATGGCCAAGAAAACACATGAAAAGATGTTCAACATCACTTGTTACTAGAGAAATGTAAATCAAAACCACTATGAGATATCACATTACACCTGCCAGAATGGCCATCATCAAAAAGTCTACAAACAATAAGTGCTAGAGAGGGTGCAGAGAAAAAGGAACCCTATTACACCGTTGGTGGGAATGTAAAGTGGTGCAACCACTGTGGAAAACAGTATGGAGATTCCTCAGAAAACTAAAAATAGAATTACCATTTGATCCAGCAGTCCCACTCCTGGGCATCTATTCAGAGAAAACCATGACTCAAAAAGACACACGTACTCCAGTGTTCATTGCAGCCCTTTATACAATAGCCAAGACATGGAAACAACCTAAATGTCCATTAACAAAGGAGTGGATAAAGAATATGGTACATATACACAATGTACCATTACAAGGAAAGAAACAATGGCATTTGCAGCAACATGGATGGACCTAGAAATCATCACACTAAGTGAAGTCCGTCAACAATAAGACACCAACATCAAATGCTATCACTTACATGTGGAATCTAAAAAAAAGGACACAATGAACTTCTTTGCAGAACAGATACTGACTCACAGACTTTGAAAAACTTATGGTTTCCAAATAAAGTTGGGGGTTGGGGGGATTCACTGAGGGTTTGGGGTGGAAATGGTATAAAATTTGGTTGTGATGATTGTTGTACACTTATAAATGTAACGAAATCCAGTAAGTTATTTTAAAAAAAGGAAAAAAGAGAATGTAAATAGTTAAAATCTATATTTAGGAACATTTTTTTATATTGATAAAATTTTAAAAGCATGTATCCTTTTACCCAGAAAGTCTACTTTTAGAGATATATATTTAAGTACTCACAAATTTTTGCTAAATTATATAAATGAAGACAATTTAAAAATGATTCTATTTTTTTATCTTTTGACTTTAAAATGGTATACTGTTTCTATGAAGAGAGAGACATTTAATTTTCACATGGTCATACTTGTCCACTTGCTCATCACAGGCTATTTATTACCTTACGTAGTTAACTCTGCCTTGAGATAAAGTTAAGTACCACCGCTTTTCATCTGAGGAAGCCAAACCTAGAGAGCATTCATTCACCTACTCAGAATGAGAGCAGAGATTTTTATCTCAGTTCTAAATGACTTCAAAGCCTATGATATTTTCACCTCATCAAACTTAGTCTTGAAATGTTGAAAAGATTGAAATCTTGAAAATAACTTCGGGATCACCACCACTGTTTTGATTCTTATCAATATGGGGACGACCACCAGATGGGAGAAAGGATTCTTAGTTGGTGACACATAGCTCTCCTGAGTGTAGTCACTTATTCCACCTCTTAGTTTTCAGTATATAAAATATTCATGCATCTCGCTCAACCTTAGAATGCTGGAATAAATAAAATCACACTTCCACATTTGGAAATTTATTTCTTAAGGTAATACTGTTTTCAGTGATTTCCAAATGGGAAACGAACACAGCAAAAAGATCTAGGAGGGCAAGTGCATGAGGAAAGGGATGCTCCCGTATAATGGTGGTAACGGATGGTCAGTAAAATTTTCAAAGGTGATTTGCTGACATATATATTGAAATTTAAATTCTGACACTGTAAACCAACTATAATGGAAAAAATAAAAATCATTTAAAAAGAAGAAATAAAATAAAAAATTCTGCATACCTTTTGAACCATCAAGTCTATTTCTGAGATTATCCTACAGTAACATTTACCCAAGTACAAAGACATATAGATAATATTTTTTCATATTTAATGACAACAGAGAAAATTTGATGACAAATATTTGCTCCTTAATATAAATCAATTAAGTCAAAAGTTTATACGATGGAGTGCTATGCAAATGAGACAGACCAGTCTTCGCAAATATAGGCTGCTGTTAGTGATAAATAAAAACAGTTGCAGAAAACTTAAGTACGAACAAACTTTTGTAAAAATGTAGAGCAAAAGACCTGGGTTACCCCTAGGGAGGGGAAAGGTGAATATTCATATAGGTTTGTGTACCGTTTGAGTGTTTTCCAATGAGTATTCAAAACTTTCACAAGTTCAGTCTTTACACAGTTTTGTTTTCAAAACTTTCACAAATTCAGTCTACATAGTCCTGTTTTTAAGATTTTTTTTCAGTGAATAAAGACAACTTCTGTAATTTTTTAAAAAGCAATGATTTTTATAAAGATGAAAGTATTATATCTGCTTTGGTTTAAGAAACAGGTAGTGTAGCCAAGTGCTGGGATAAACCTTTGAAGCAAGCTAAGGCTGAGAAAACCATCTTCCATTAACAACACATAGCAATAGACTAGAGAGTTTTACTTTCAGTAAGAATTGTTTACATTAAAACTCGGTATCATTATTAACCCAAATATCTTGAGAGGTCTTCAAACAGTTCAAACAAAAATGAGTCACAGAAAATGATGGTTGCGTTAAAAATTCCCATAAGGCCTCCCTCAGCTTCATACAGACCTGACTTATTTGCATTCTTGGAAGAAAGGAAGAGTTCAAAGTGGAGTAAGGGTCACTCATTCTATCACCCAGTAGAGATCAATTTCTTTCGTTTCTTCTGAGTGCTAGCACCTCATCTCTGTGCTCAGAAGGTTATCATCTCAGCGTAAGCCAGGGAGGAGACATCATTCTTGCTTGAGGAGTTGCCAGAATTCTTGGCACATTCTAGGTTAAGGCTGGACTAGGCTATCACAGTAAAGAGTTTAGCTTGCTAAAGGTAAAGAAGTAATCTGTACTTTGTTAATTTATCTCAGCACAGGATTTATTAATGAAAACCTCTATAATTATTGCTCCCTAGTGAATTTCAAAGAGGACATGATAGCTTTTCTGCTTGAACACTCTGTATATGAAATGCTTTGTGATCCTAAAATTTCTACCCAAATGAAAGGTTTTAGTTAGAAGCTGGAGATGATTCTTTTAAAAATAGAAACCCTGTTACCTATGTCAGATAAGAGAGAGGCTGGTCTGGTCAGGCCTGGGATGAGTTTGCTGTAGTTTAGATTTAGAAGTAACGAAATTTGTGGAAACACCTCTGGGTTGGTGCAATTAAAGGTTTTGCGATACAGAAGCCAAGTGTAACAGAATATATAGCTTGTTTGTTTTAGCATGCTCAGTTCCTACAATGACTTTTTCTCCCAAAGCCAGGGAGATAAAACCCACCTCACTATATCGTCACCCTATCTTCTCTGTGTAGAACAGAAGCAGTTCAGAAAACAACAGAACTGTGAAGGTTCTTATATGTGAGGTCATCATTCTCACATAACAATGATTGTCAAAGAAGAAAGAATACGCTTTAAGTTTTGTGAAATATGGAAGAGTCATTAAGCTATTGAAAGTGCACAGAGTCAGAATTCATGAAAGAACTTTATGCAGTTGAGGGTGATAATTTTGTAGTATGATTGGTAATATCATTTATTATTTGATGGAAAAGCCACTGCAACCTAGAATTGCAGGAAACTCAGATAAAAGAAATCTGACCCATTAAGCAACTAAGAAGGAAACCTGAACCTACCACAGAAGCAATTGTTTAAGGCGTGATAGGCCAAAGGTTTTACCAATGCCTTTGCACAGAAACTGGAAGTTAGTGGAAGTTAATATCTGAGCCCCAGATCTTATCTATATTTCATTGTATGTAATGCCATATATAGTAAAATGCACGTAATTCTTATTTCAGTCATTCTTAACCAATCCTCTTGTGTCTTTAAGGAACCCAGTTGGAGAACCCTTGTGGATATTATTTTAGGAAGGCATTCATGGCAATGTGGCAGTCTTGGAAATGCTCAGATCTCCCTTCCAGAGAACTTGGGCAAGTACTGGAGTTGGCAGACAGCCTCCAATGGCCCAACCTTTGGATCCATCATAATGTTGGTGCCAAGGCCCCACTTTTTTCAGGCTGCTCCCAGCCAATGACTGGCTACTAGAGCTGGGCCATTTCTGCCCAATACCAGACTCTTCTAAAGGGCAGCCTGTGCTCTGGGGCTCCCCACCGCCCTGACTGATGCAGTGTCAGAGCTGCATTTTAGTCTGACGCTCTTCTTACGTTACCATCCTCCTTTCCTCGTCTCTTGACACTGTTGCTAGACCTGCACTGCCTACTCTGCTTTCTCCCTGCTACGTCTTTCATCAGTAAATCCTTCAGTTACCTAATTCCATCTGGCTTCTGCTTCTCAGATAACGTGAGGCCACACAGCATTGGAATTAAGTGGACCCCAACTTGCAAAAGAGAAGAAAGTTCTTGTAACTTTTAAGTACATGTCTGAAGAACTTCTAAGCTCTGCTTAAATGCCTGCTCCAACAAGAGTCACTGCAGTCTGAATGCGTTTTAGATTATTTACTTACAAGAAGACCTTGAGCAAGGGGTTCCTTATCTGAACAGTGAAACGACTGATGTTTAGAATGCTATGAGAGGATCTTCAGAGACTGGGAGCTCTCTCTGTTTCAAGCATAATTTGCCTCTTAGCCAAAAAGAGTTCTTTCAGTGCCAGCTGGCATCTCACTGGCTATACTTAGCAAAAGTAATATTTGATGTTCAGATCCAGAGTTCCTACATGCAGATCAAACCGCTAGATCAGGGAGTTCCCATCATGGCACAGCGGAAATGAATCCAACTAGGAACCATGAGGTCGCAAGTTTGATCCCTGGCCTTGCCCAGTGGGTTAAGGATCTGGCATTGCCGTGAGCTGTGGTGTAGGCTGTAGACGTGGCTCGGATCTGGTGTTGCTGTGGCTGTGGTGTAGGCTGGCAGTTACAGCTCCAAATGGACCCCTAGCCTGGAAACCTCTGTATACCATGGATGCAACGCTAAAAAGACAAAAAGATTAAAAAACAAAGCAAAACAAAACAAAACACTAGATCTGTCAAATTCTAAAGAATAAGAGTATGATATAGGATTTTTCTTAACTTTGTCTCTGGTTAAAATGCTAACGTATTCATTGTCAAAATCTGATTTTAATATGATCAAATTCAATTAATGAAAAAGGATAAATCAAGAGCATCAGTCTACTTAAAAATTTCAGTCACATATGTATGTATCTATAACACATGAGATCATCTTCTTTCTCATGTACACTGACCTCCTTCAAAATGGCTGGGTTTTACATAGGCACTTCGGCTACAGAAGTGCCCTGGGTTCAATATAATACCCCACGCGAATCATGATATTCATGAATAAAATTTAAAGAGCCTGAAGAATTTTTTTATAAAACGCCACTCAAATTTAATGTTTAAGCCATTTAGAGCTGATTTTTTCACTATGCATTACAATACCATCAGGAATTTGAGCATAGCGGATTTATATATTTCCTGTGTTATTATTTTCTATGTGCAAAGACATTAAATTGATTATCTTTCATAATTCACATTACAAACCTATGTGTTATTTATTATCTCTAATGTAAGATACAGAAGCTGAGTTTTAGAAAGGATGTGTAACTTGCTCAAGGTTGCATAGCTAGCTATCAGTTTAGCAGAAATTTTAATATGGGCTGCTTGGCCCCAAGTCTGTACTTTTACATACACATGGTACACCCTTCCTAAATACCCTGCACAATAGAAGATGGGACCATGCTACACGTTAGTATAGCATTGGGCAAGACTCTTAACTTCTCCTGGAGAACTTGAAAAACAAGCAGGGTGGATTGGCCTGGAGCCCTAGACCCTCTGTGGGGTTCCTTCCTGTTCTAACATTCCTTTACTCTATAGCTAATCTGGATAAGCTCCTACCAAAACATAGACTGAAAAAAATTATATGCAGTGTAGGGTGCAAGCCTCTGCACATGCTGACTGGGTGTGCCAAGTCTTCTGAAATGTCCTCAAAAGTCTGTTCCTCTCTCTACCTTAAAATAGAGTATATACAGCAAGAAAAGAAAAACGTTTATAGTTTTGATGAATGGGTGTCCTGTGCTCCCGCTGGGAACTATATCTAAGTTTAAAACTGTGAATAAATCTCAAAACCAAGACATCATAATTTAAAAAGAATGAATAGCTACAAACTATATTTAAAAATGCGACTGAATTTTCCCAAATGTTTAAAAAAGACTTAGAGTCTACAAGCTTTAAATTAGTATTCCTTATTATAAATTCTAGTTTTAGCATAGTATTTGGATGATAGGTCTCTGATTTTCCTACCTGCACTCATCCTAAGGTTTCTAGTCTGATAATTCCATCAGTTTGTAATAATATATGAGATAAAGGCATTTCTATCTAGAAATGGTCACTTCAGAAGTGTTCCAGGGGTCCCATTGTGGCTCAGTGGGTAAAGAACCTGACATAGTGCCCATGAGGATGTGAGTTCCAGCCCTGGCCTCACTCAGTGGGTTAAAGATTTAGCATTGCAGCCAGTTACAGTGTAGGTCACAGATATGGCTTGGATCCAGTGTTGCTGTGACTGTGGTATAGGCCCTGACTGCAGCTCCCTAGCCTGGGACGTTCCATATGCTGTAGGGGCAGCCGTGAAAGGAAGGAAAGAAGGAAGGAAGGGAGGAAGGAAGGAAGGGAGGAAAGGAGAAAGGAAAAAAGAAAGGAAGGAAAGTATTCAAAAATCAGGGAATGATCCAAACAGAAAGCCTCCTATGATATAAATTGTTTGTCTTCTTTGAAGGACTGGCATCTCAAATTTATCCTGCATTTGACAATATATACTTTCCATGTAAAATATAGTCAATTTTGTGTTTCCATTAGCATATTGATGACATGTGAGCAGAGTATTCACGTATAGGCCAGGTGGCACTGTGACACAACCATGCAATTTCCTCCTAAGAGTTCTCTTCAGTTTTACTCATTTAGTCCTAGAGTTGTATACCACAGGAAGCCTTGTATGGATTTGCTGGAATTTTGGACCATAAAAGAATGTTGTTGAAAACCTGCTCCTCCCCTACTTGTTATTATCAGACAAACAATAGGAGACTGTAAAGGAAAGTCAATGTTTAAACAGTCAAAGCACTAAGAGTCCCCGAAAATATTGAGCCCAGCATTTAGCTTATAAAATTACACCTCTCATGTATTCTCCCTGTCTGCTATTCCTATCTTATCAGCCACTTCAAGTTCAAGCCAACGCTTTTGCCCAGTGGACTTGCCATTGCATGTTTATTATTTCTTTGAAGATCAAATCCAGCATCTCATTGAAAACATTTTGAATGATCAAAATGAAATAATTCTATAAATCTCAGCCTTTCTTTCCACAGCAGGAACTGAAAGAGAAGTGCTTTCATGTTCTTCAGGAACAGAGAAGAACCGTGCTCCTCCTTTTTCATGGCTGCACTAAGCCAGACCTGAAAACACCATTTCCTTTTCTCTTCCCCATGAGGGTAAATAACCCAGATTTTAATTTGGCAAATGTGCCTGTGAAACAAAACTGAGCAATCTCAGTTCTGGTCTCTTTTTGATACACTATCAACAAAACGAAGCAGAGAAACCTAGATTTTTTTTCCTGGTTGAAATTAACAAAAGGAAACAGAAGAAACAAGCTTAAGTGGAATTTCTTTGCTGTCTTGACAGAAACCCTTATCTACCTCAGCCCTGGAGGTGCCGCACAACTGATATGGCTCTTGTTAAAACAGAAACTAATAGCAAAATGGCAAGCAAATATCTAAAAGGAAACTGACTTGACACTTCTCAACCCTAGAGTGACCTGTTGTAACGAAAAGGAAGCACATAGAACAAACAGGTTGTAACTCAAGGTCTCGATGTTGTCATAGAAGAAAACTCTTAGGATTTGGGTTTTGTGAGCAATGAGTTCGGGCATGCCCATATTTTTCTGGGTGAATAATGCTTAAGTTCATAGTTTAATTTTCTGACTAATGCTACTATCCTGCCCATTTAAGCCCATTCAGATGACTTACAATTATATACAAGGGTATGTAATTTCAGGTGATTATTTCATATCAGTCATCTCCCCTCAAGTGTCCATCCTCACTGATAGCTGGTGACCTTGAAAACCAACCTAAGAAAATTGAAGTAATCAGAGGACACTTTCCAAAGACCCACCTTCCACCACCACCACCCCTACACACCTACCCACCTTCTAGCATCTGTCTATGTATACCTGTCATGATGGTTCAATATTCCCACTCCTATTAAGCCAGATTCCTTTCTTGTGCAAATGATCTCATGTCATCTCACTCAGGACATTGCTGTCTCCTTTCTCTCCTACTACCAATTTTTGCTTTCTTCTGAATCATACTCACAATGTCATATACAAAGTCATATATTAAGAAGAGAAACTGGGAGTTCCCTTCGTGGCTCAGTGGTTAACGAATCCGACTAAGAACCATGAGGTTGCTGGTTCAATCCCTGGCCTTGATCAGTGGGTTAACAATCCGGCATTGCCGTGAGCTGTGGTGTAGGTTGCAGACGCGGCTCGGATCCTGTGTTGCTGTGGCTGTGGCGAAGGCCGGCGGCTACAGCTCCTATTAGACCCCTAGCCTGGGAACCTCCATATACTGCGGGTGCAGCTCTACATACAGGCAAAAAGACAAAAAACAAAAAACAAAAAAAAAACTGTTCTTGATTCCAATCTGCGCCCCCCCCCCCCGCTATTGTCCACCTTCCACCTTTAAAAATAAACTAATGGGACCTAACTAAACTTAAAATCTTTGGCATAGCAAAGGAAACCATTAACAAAAACAAAAACCAGTCCACAGAATGGGAGGAAATCTTTGCAAAGGAAAAAACTAACAAGGAATTAATGTCCAAAATATACAAAAATCTCATATAGCTTTATATCAAAAAAAGAATCCAATCAAAAATGGTCAGAAGATATAAATAGACATTTCTCCAAAGAAGGCAGACAGATGGCAGAAAACACATGAGAATGTGTTCAACGTCACTAATTATTAGAGAAATGCAAGCAAAAACTACAATGAGTTATCACCTCATACAAGTAAGAATAGCAATCATTAAAAAGTCTACAAACAATAAATGCTGGAGAGGGTGTGAAGGAAAAGGGAACCCTCCTACATTGTTGGTGGGCATGTAAACTGATGCAGCCACTAGGGAGAACTATACAGAGGTTCCTTAAAAAACTGAAAATAGAGTTATCATATGATCCAGC
Organism: Catagonus wagneri; assembly: GCA_004024745.2. NCBI lineage: Eukaryota > Metazoa > Chordata > Mammalia > Artiodactyla > Tayassuidae > Catagonus > Catagonus wagneri. The sequence continues at coordinate 15,017,959 of PVHT020000009.1, read as the reverse complement.
AATCCCATTCCTAAGCATCTATCAAGAGAAAAATATAATCCGAAAAGATATACGTAGCCTAATATTCATTGCAGCACCATTTACAATAGCCAAGACATGGAAGCAACCTAAATGTCTTCAACAGAGGATTGGATAAAGAAGATGTTGCACATATATACAATGGAATATTACTTGGCCATTAAAAGGGATGAAATGATACCATTTGCAGCAACATGGATGGTCCTAGGGATTACCACACTAAGTGAGGTAAGTCAGAGAAAGATGAATATCATACGAGATCACTAATATGTGGAATCTAATAAAAAATGATACCAAAGAATTTATTCACAAGACAGAAACAGAGATTTCAAAACCAAACTTATGGTTGCCAAAGGGGAAGATATAAATTGGGAGGTAGGGATTGGCATATACATACTACTATATATAAAATTGAGGTTACAAGCACCAAGCACAAGTTATAGCATAAGGAAATCTACTCAATACTCTGTGATAGCGTATATGGGGGAAGAATCTAGAACGGATATATATCTCATTCACTTTGCTCTATACCTGAAACTAACACAACACTGTAAGTCAATGATACTACAATAAAATTAAAAAAAAGCCAGGCCCCAAAGTGCATACTTTATTATGAGTCCATGTTTCTAAGAATCTAGAAAATGGAAACTAATCTACAGTGACAGAAAGCATATCAGTGATTTCTGTGGATGGGGGAAGGGACAAGGTGAAAGAAAAGGATAACAAAAGGACATGAGAAAAATTTTGATAGTATTAGATGTTTTCATTATCTGGATTGTTTTGATGGCTCCATGAGTGTATACATATTTCAAAACATTAAATTGTATACTAAATATGTATAGCTTATTATTTATCAATTATACCTTAACAAAGCTATTGGAGAAATTAAAAAGTGTATCATAGAGTAAGTTTAAACTTTATTTCATGAAAATTTTGTTTCAGTATATGTGTGTGTGTGTATGTGTGTGTAGCACTTTTATCTTCATGTCAATTCTCTCTTCTTAAAAAACTGTTTTCCAATTAGTTAATTTCTGTCCTTGGGCATGTTTTTGCACTCTCCTCTGCTTCTCCTTCACCTCCTAGATTCTAGAATTAAATATATAATTCATTTATTTTTGTTCTCTTGTTTTTTTAGAATAAAATAATTTAAGGATATAAATGTATTGGGGCCCTCTCATATATTATTTTAATTTAGTGTTTTCAGTGTCATTAGCTTGTTTCGGAGTTTTTTATTTTTTTGATCCAAACAGATTAATCAAGAGAATTTATAAAACTATCTTTTCTTTAAACTTAATTTCTAATTTTATTTCATTGTGCTCAGAGATTGAGCCCTGAGAAGCATCTTCTAAATAGGAAGAAATACTCTGGGATAGAATACATTAAAGTTGTTAGGAGCATAGCTATGAAATCACACATGCTGGAGTTAGAATTCTGTTTTTCCCACTGCAATTGTGATTTGGGGAGCACAAGTTAGGTAAGTTCTTTAAGCTTCAGTTCCTGCATCTTTAAACATGTTTAACAACAACACAGTGGTTCAGTAGAAGTGTGCTGGGCCCAAAAATACGTTTAATAATGTATATCTTCTCATTGTATTGTTGTGAGGATTAAATGAACTGATACATGCAAAAAAGGCCTTGGCATGGTGGCTGGCCTGAAATGGAACTAAACATATTAACTAGCTAGTATTAATACTGTAAATTCTTGTGCTTGCTTCGGCAGCACATATACTAAAATACTGTAAATTCTTTTTTGGACTAGGAAATAACATGTATTCTCATAACACAGCATTTAATCTAATTTATAGAACATCATTAGTAATTATATTATTTAAATGAGATATGTCGTTTTCTTTTTCTATTTCAAAGTGATCTGGTAAAGCCTCCCATTAAAATAGTATTTTGTCAAGGACTTGTTTATTTAAATCACTTCTATGTGCATTTCAGTGACCTGCTATTTGTTTTGCAAAGTTTCACAATTATAAAATATCTTCTTTTGGACTGTACCTTGAATCACTATAAAGTGTTGACCTTTCTCCACTTAATCCAGTTCTTTTAGGCGTGAAATCTATGCTATTCAGTCATTATTTTTTGTTTATTTGTTTACATTTATCTAAAAACATATTTTGTATGTAAATCTTTATGACACACTTTTAAGACCAGCTTTTCAAAGACCGTAAAGATGGAATCTGACAAACCCGTTAGTGTTAGTTTTATAATAGAGTGTCAACCCAGGTTTGTTTAGGATTATGTATGTCGTTACATGTTAATGCTTCACAGAGGTTATTTTTTGCTCTGGTATTTTATATATTTTTTATTCAGTTGATTTCTAAGATACACTATTTGGAATCATTTTTATTTAAAAATTAGATCTATTTTTCTGTAATTTATGAATAACAAGAATGCACTGGTTTCCATCAACAGACCTATAAAATAATTTTGCTCTATCTCAATTTCTCAGTTTTATTGATATCATCTATTATTCGAAGTGGGAATCAACTTGACAAGATTCTTATGTTTTATAAGTTTATTTTTTTATTTTTTATTTTTCTTCTTTTTACGGCCACACCTGAGGCATATGGAGGTTCCTGAGCTAGAGGTCAAATCGGAGATGCAGTTCCTGGCCTATGCCATAGCCATAGCAACACTGGATCTGAACAGCATCTGTGATCTACACCACAGCTTGTAGCAATGCCAGATCCTCAACCCACTGAGCGAGGCCAGAGATTGAACCTGCATCCTCATGGACACCACGTTAGATTCTTAACCCACTGAGCCACAATGGGAACCCTGTAACTTTATTTTTAATATTTGCATTGAATTTTTAAACATTTAAAAATAACATTGATATTTTTAAAGTCTCTGGTTTGTGGGTTTTATTGTTTATCTGCGGTTTATTTATTTCCCTCATTCTTGAGCTCTTCAGTTTCATCACATGGATAGTTCTAGCAAATCTCAAGTGATGTTTGAAGAAACGGTATCTAGATAGTATATTTTTAAAGCCCCTGTATTTCTGTTCTTTGATGAGTATTTTGATCAGTAGACTCAAATCTTTCTTCAGTTCAGGAAATAATTTATTTTCCTATTGTTTCTTTGACCACAGACTTTGCACAGCACGTTCTATACTTTCCCTTTTGAATTCCCATGAAACTCACTTTGTTCTGTTTTCAGTAGGTAGTCTCCATTTGTCCCTCAGCTCTTTTCTGTCCTGCTATGTGTCTCAGAAAGCCAAGCTCTATGGGCTGTATTATCCAGTTTCTCTTGCCCCTGGTTCTGGCTGTCAAAAGAAACCAGTAAAAGACCAAAAGGAATGAAGAGTGAGGGTGGAGTATTTAATCTCTCTGCCTCCCCCTTTCTACCTGGCCTCAGTTGGGATAAAGGCTACATTCCTCTACCAAATGTCACCACTTCTGTTGTGTGGCATTTCTCCCATGGCTAAAAAGAGAAAGATAATTTAATATAAAAATGTATAAATTAATTATAATTTGGAATATTTTCTGTGAGTCAATAAGTGAGGTATTGAGGTACAGAATGCCCTCAGGAGGTTGCTTAGAGAGTCTGGGCAGATTTCCCTCTGAAAATAACACTTAAGCTAAAAGATGAGCCCTGTGAGGAACTGAAGAGAGACTGGTAAACAGAGAAGGAACTGTGAAGCAACTGCATTGGGTATTGTGGAAATGAATTTTAAACAGTCCAGTGTAACTGGAGCATAGTGAGGAAGGACAGTCAAGGTGTGAGATGAAGATGAAAAAGACAAGAAATTAAAGTGTGATGGAAAGCTATTTGAAAGCTTGTTAGCAGGGAGAAATGTATGCTTTTAAAAGGCTGTTTTGAAGACTGTAGGGAGTATGAATTGTTGTAGAAAGGCAAAAGTGAAAATGCACAGTCCAGGTAGTCAGCTATTTTAGGAGGCCATGTGAGAGATGTAGTTGGAACTAAGATGGTAGCAGCAAATCTGCCTTTCTCCTTTTAGCCTTTTTTTGCAGCACTGAGATTGTTCACTCCTATGTCTTTTATTCCGAGCCAGAATTCAAACAACTGACAATACATTATAAACACTCAAAGAGTGCCTTTTGTTCCAGTACCTCTTTCTCAGAAATTTTCATTTGCTCACCTTCAGTGCCAGATTTGGTTCTACTTTAAAGTATACCATTTGGGCCCTTTTGGTTCATGTGCTGTTTGGTTCATACACTTTCAAAAACACTGTCAGCAACTGAACAGTCTGTCTGTATTTTCTTTTCTTCCTTTGCCCCAGCCACCTCCACTGTCAAAGCAGCACTGACTTAACTTACTTTCCATTCATATTCCAGTTTAAAAATATGCAGTGATTTAGACTACTTACTGTTAACTTTGATGGTCTTTCATAAAGTTGTACTTTCTTTTTAATTATAGTTGATTTACAATGTTGTGCCAATTTCTGATGTACAGCAAAGTGACCCAGTTATACATGTATATACATTCCCTTTCTTATATTATTTTCCAATATGGTCTATCCCAAGAGACTAGATATAGTTCCCTGTACTGTACAGCAGGACATCTTTGCTAAGCCACTCTAAATGTAACAGTTTGTATCTACTACACCCAAGCTCCCAGTCCATCCCACTCCTTCCTCTCCTCTCCCTTAGCAACCACAAGTCTGTTCTCCATGTCTGTGAGTCTGTTTCTGTTTTGTAGGTAGGTTCATCTGTGACAGGTGTCACCTTCTAATCAAGGTTATTCCTATCACCACATGGTGGTAGACCATGAAGAAAGTAAACAGTGAGTCTGCAAAATCCTTGGAGAGCACAGTCTCTTACATTTCTTTCATACTTTTCAAATTGTAGGGTTAAGCCCAGAGATTGTCATGGGCCTGGTGCCAGATCAGTGAGTGAATGGACATCTCAGAGTTGTGCTTACAAGGTTGCTATGTAGCAAATTGGAGCAGTGATTCTTTTTTGTTTGTTTGTTTATGCATATGATTTTATTTTTTTTTAATTTATTTTTTTTTTACATTATACTCAACAGTACAGCGTGGAGACAGGGTTACACATCACAAGTGGTCAGACATAGTTCCCAGTGCTATACAGTAGGATCTCCTTGCTTCTGGGCTGGGAAAGCAAGGAGCAGTGATTCTTTTTTTTTTTTTTTTTTCCTTTTCAGGGCCTCACCCAAGGTATATGGAATTTCCAGGGCTAGGGGTTGAATCAGAGCTATAACTCCCACCTATGCCACAGCCACAGCAATGCTGATCCTAGCCACATCTGCGACCTACACCACGGCTCACAGCAACGCCGGATCCTTAACTCACTGAGTAAGGCTAAGGACTGAACCCGAGTCCTCATGGTTACTACTCAGGTTTGTTAATGCTGAGCCACAGTGGGAACTCCAGGGATTCTTTTAATCTAATGGCAGACTTAATGTTCAACAGCTTCTTCTAATTCATTCAAACCTACTCCAGGTTTAGGGGAGTTCCCGTCTTGGCTCAGCGGAAACGAATCTGACTAAGAACCATGAGGTTGCGGGTTCAATTCCTGACCTTGCTCAGTGGGTTAAGGTTCCAGCATTGCCGTGAGCTGTGGTGTAAGTCTCAGATGCGGCTCAGATCCCGCGTTGCTCTGGCTCTGGCGTAGGCCGCCAGCTACAGCTTCTGTTAGACCCCTAGCCTGGGAATCTCCACATGCCGCAGGTGCGACACTAAAATGACAAAAAGACAAAACAAACAAACAAACAAAAAACCCAAAAATAAACCTACTCCAGGTTTAATGGGAGAATGAAGCCTCTTCCCTCTTCTGCCCCACCCCAAGACAAGGCATGATTCCTTGGTTTGCTTGGCTCATGGTGAGCCTATTGCCTTCTCTAAGAGGATTTGTTCTTCATTTCATTCAGGGTATGGTCCCAATTCTAGAAAACCTGGCCATAATCCCTAAATGTTTTGCATATGTTTCCCCATAAAGAATAGGAGAGACTTAAATTTAGGGATAGCCACACCTATACCAGAGTATAAAGGGGAAAGTATGATTATTAAAATTCATCATGCTTCTAGCTTACATATTAAGAAAACTAGTTTTAGTTCATGTATCCAATATCTAAATGAAGCAAATGTGGGCTAGAAAAAAATGTAAGTTGCTTAAAAACTAGACAATAGTTCTTAGAACACTGTCTTCTATTCTCTCTTGGTTTGACCTGAGAAGGTATTAATATTAAAAGAAAGACCTAAAGGAGGTTATTGGCTGTAGGAGGACAGTTACGACTTCCTGGGCTTTGTCTGCGCGTAAGTGCCTGAGTCAGTTTTAGCAGAGAGGAAGCAGTTGTTTAGGGAAATGCCTTAATGGTCAAAAGAGTAAAAATGACTGAATGTCCGTGCTACAGTGCTGGCATTTTGATTTTCTATCATCAAGCTGAATAAAATTTAAACAAAATTAACCAATGAAACACAAGCATGACCTAATAATAAAGTTTGTAGAGTTGTTAGTCCTAAGCGTTTGGATGGAAACTGGAGGATACACAGAAAATCTTTGCCCTTGGAAGTCTTATTCCCTAGAGGTAAGAACTGTGACTTGCTTCTGTCCAGCAGAGTAGAGCAGATAAATCACAAAACCAAAAGAAAGAGATGCAAGGAAAGAAGCCGACTGAAGTAACTTTGAGAAATAGTATCTGGACAGAACACCCTAAGTCTAAAGATAAAAGAACTGTATACAAACACTTACTATAGTTGGAAAATTCATTTCTCACAAGGAAATGGATAGGAATTCTGAAACTAGCTTTTCTTTAATACTATAATTGATATTTCAGTATATATGTGATAGGTAATAAGAGCCAAGTTTCTCACTTTCAGGGAAAGAAGTTACAAATTAGGAGAGGAGGAAAGTAGAATAAACCCTGTAGAGATGGATTGGTATCAGAGACATCGAAATGGACTCATGTTTGTTTTTAAATTGTATACAGATAAATAAGCAAATGAGTCACTATAATACCTTTACACACTGAGACTGGCTAGAATAGCCATATCCTAGTGACAATGAGTACATCTAGCACCAAGGACTTGTTTTCTAAATACCATTCTCCAGTAAAAGGAACCAGTGCTCCTTGGAAAACTGGTTTACATCAGGACTGAGTCAGGGAGGATACAAGGTTAGTTTGAGCGTCTTGTGGTGTCTGACATTAAAGAAGTGCACACACACAAAAGAACTGAGGGATATCAAAAGGGCACATTTTTAGAATTCTAAAAAATACTCCCAATGGCCAAATTTAGAACAGCTTGAATAACAAAATGTGACAGTATGGATTCTAATCCAAAGACTGAAATAAATATCCATTATTTCATGCTAATATAAATATAAATAAATAAATGATCTAGAAGTGACAATTCTTCCTTCCTGAAGAAATCCAATTAATACATGTAAGAGAAATAACAAGTCATCATTAGAATATCATAGTAAGAATTGCTGTAGGTCAGGAGTTCTTTTTGTGGCTCTGCAGTAACAAACCCGACTAGTATCCATGAGGATGCAGGTTCAATCCCTGGCCCCACTCAGTGGGTTAAGGATCCAGCACTGCCATGAGCTGTGGTGTGGGTCACAGACACAGCTTGGATCCCATGTTGCTGTGGCTGAGGAGTGGACTGGCAGCTACAGCTGAGATTTGACCCCTAGCCTAGGAACTTCCATATGCTGCAAGTGCGGCTGAAAAAAGCAAAAAAAAAAAAAAAAAAAGAATTGCATTACTGTAGGCAGAGTCCATTATGGTTGCTTAAATCCATTGTCTAAAGTTTAATCAAAAAAATATTTTTTGCAAAATCTTAAAACATCTCTTTCAAAATATTTAGTAATTAACAGAGGAAAATAACTATTTTGTGAGTTTCCATCTTAGCCAAGCGATCAAGGTTAACATCCCCAGCATTAATTACTACACCACGATCACTGATATGACAGCCTGAGAAGGGTCCTTCCCAATAATACGTAGGAGACCAGGAAACATTACATCTAAATCAGGGGTGGGCAAACATTTTTTAAAAAATAAAGATACAGATGAAATATTTTAGGCTTTGTAGGCCATATATTTTTTGTTACATCTATTCATCACTACTATTTAGTACAAAAGTAGACAGAGATAATATGTAAAAAATGATCATGATCATATTCCAATAAAAACTTTATTAACAAAACTAGAAAGTGGAGCCAGAGTTTTGCTGACCTCTGATCTATGTAATGTAGGATCCTGGCATAGAAAAAGGAGAGTTAATGGAAAAAAAACTGGTAAAATCTGTTTATTACTTAATCATACCAGTATTAATTCCTTAGTTTTCATACATATTCTATGGTTATGTAAAACATAAACATTGGAGAAAGCTGGGGGAATGGTACATAGAAATTCTGTACAGTTTTGCAGTTCTTCTATAAGTCTAAAATTATTTTTTAAAAAGCTCAAAAACTCAATTAGGCAAATACATACATACATATTTAGATGCGTATGTATCTACATACATAATTAGAACTGAAAGTGTCTGAGAAAGAGAGCGGCCTGGTTAGTTGCTGCAGAAAGAGTCAGTGCAAATGGCCAGAAGTATATTTGCGGGCCTGATGAGGCTTGAAAACTACTACAAATTGAACTCATTTTTTTCTTCGGGTCTCTAAAATTTTTCCTCTAAGCATTTTTAGTTTTTTCTTTCTGATAATAGACAAGTTGGGGGCCATTTAGGAGCTTTTTAAGTTAACTTACATCAAAATTGTTCATTTGTAGAGAAAACTCTCACAACTTTTAAAGAACTACTAAAAGGTGAATTTATGAGGTGGTCAAAGCAGAGTTTCTTCTAATTATCCTTGATTCATCCTTTGATTGAGTCAGGTTAAACTGCCAATTTATTTAAAGAGTGTGAGGTATTTTACATATTCACAGATTTTATTACACATTTCCCTTAAATCCACTTAAAACGCTTAATTTATTTTCCAAGAAATAAAGAAATATGTGGCAGGAATGAAGGTAGGGATTGTGGCATTTGGATTCAGTCTGGAATTAAAACATTACTCTTCCTTCGGTGGGAATCATATATACATTTCTGCCTAAACTCTTTTTTTTTTTTGTATTATAAGCCATACTTGTAGGATCTTAGAAAATCACTTAACCTTGGAAGTATCTGAATTCACCAGCCATCACACAATCCTCAAACCTTTATTAAAGTAACCACTATGGGATAACTCTCAGTTTGCATCTTGGCCAACTCAAATCCTGTTGGTGCTAACTCTAAAATCTATCACAAAATTTAACCATTTTCCCCATCTCTTAAGTCCCAAACTACTACAAACCACCATTATTCCTCACTCAGGCTCCTGCATCATCTTTTACCTGGTCTCCTATATCTACTCTTTGGTTTGCTCTTCACATAGTAGCCAGAACTAGAATTCAGATCACATCAATTTTCTGATTAATATCCTCATATATTCCCCAATGGCATTAAAAATAATTCCGAAATCCTTTTTTGGGACTACACAAGCCTATACAATCTCCCCCTGCTTATCTCTCCATTCTAATATTCTCACTCCCTTTATATGGAATGCTACCCCTACATACTTTTTGTGTGGGGCTTACTTATTCTTATTTCCAGCTCAGCTCAGATGTCACCCTTCCTTAATTTCACATATAAAGTGACCCCATTAATCTATCTCATTGCTTTCTTCTCTTCATAGTACTTGCTGCTTTCTGCAATCAGCCTATTTATTTCCCTCCATAGGATTGTTTTCTTGAACTAGTCCTTTGAGGGTAGGGACTGAATCTATCTTGCCCACTACTGTACTTTCAGTGCCCAAAATGTGTCTGGCATGAGTAGATGGTCAATGAATGTTCCTTGATAAAAATAGGTGAACATGTGAATAAATCAGTGCAAAACACTATACTAAGCAACCTAAGTATTTAAGATTGACTTCTGCCCTCAAGGAGTTTATAGTCTAGTAATTTGTGTAACATGCTATGAGAGATCTTAAAAGAAAAGGGTAATACAGGTCAGAATGGTTGATAGGAAGGACTGATAAATATTGACTGAGAAAATCAAAGTGGTATAATGCAAATTTTGCCTTTAAGGGTCGGTAAACTTTTAGAAATGAAAACACTTGCTGCTGCATAAGGGGTACATAGACTGTCTTTTTCATTTATCCCTCCAGGCCAAGGGTGTAGGAAGAGTAAAGTCCATTAATGAATGTAGCAGTCGACAGCAGGCAGTGGGAAAATGGAGGTCAATGATACAGGGTTTGCAAGGTCGGTTGAGAAGCCTTCTCATAAAATGACAATTAGAGTTTTGTAAGTGGCAAAATTTTTGAGAAAGAGAAGATGGGAAGTGATGAAAATGGGGGTAGAATAAATAAATACACCTAAGAAATAGGTAAACAAAAAGTTACTACCAGAGAGAGAAAGAGAGATGGAGAGAGAAAAAAAGTGACAAAGGGAAGAGCCAGAGTGATAGGAAGAGAGCATGTGACAGAAATTCCTATTATTTATCAGTCCTTTCAAGTTGATTTTAAAAGTAACAAACAAACACAAACATTATCTGGTAGGATTTTAACCAGAAGGATTACAGAAACAGAGGGAAAAGAGGTCCAAGAATGAAGAGTTGGCCAACAGGGTCAAACAACAAGTACGGCCAACTGGGAATTGGATTTGGCAATCAGGAGGTTGCTGCTGACCTTCTGGGAATGGTTCTAGAGAAATGCTGGAGGCAGGAGGCAAAGTGCAGTGGGATAAAGAGTGATTGGCATGATAATTTCTAAGTCCATCCATGTTGCTATAAATGTTGGTAATTCGTTCCTTTTAATGGCTGAGTAACATTCCATTGTGTGTATGTACCATATCTTCCCTATCCACTCTTCTGTCGATGGGCATTTAGGTTGTTTCCATGACCTGGCTATTGCATAGAGTGCTGCAATGAACACTGGGGTACAGGTGTCTTTTCG
>PVHT020000009.1:14944828-15006026 GCA_004024745.2 Catagonus wagneri | reverse complement strand
ACTAAAAAGACACAATGAACCTTCTTACAGAACAGACAATGACTCACAGACTTTGGAAAACCTTGGTTTTTCAAATAAGACAATCTGGGGGGTGGGGGGATGCACTGGGGGTTTGGGATACAAAATCTGTAAAATTGACTTGTGATGATTTATGCACACCTATAATTGAAATAAAATCCATTAAGAGAAAAAAAATAAAAAATAAATAAAATAAAATAAAAAAATTTTCCATTAAAAAAAAAAGGAAAAAAAAAGAGTGATTGGCAGGGGGCAAATGGAAGGAAGGCAGACGTCAGCTCTGTTTTTCAAGAAGTTTGGTGGTGAATGGAGTTATAAAAATCTGTACCTTATTACTGTTTTGTTTTGGGTGTTTTGATTTCTTTTTGGCGGGAGGACATGTAGCCGTTGTAAATCATCTTATTTCAAGGAGCACTGATGGGGCTGCCTGCATCACTGAGTGAGTCCTAGTCATAGAAATCACTTTGGATGTATAAATGTGCTCTGTGCTGGCAGGACTCCCTCCTTTTGAAGTGAAGGCAGTAAGTGTGCAAGTCAATCTACCCTGTTAAATGTATTAAACTGAATTAAATTTGGCTCATAAGCATATGGTCTGTGAAAAGCATCTGTTCCTATACTCCTTTTTGATTTTGTTATTTTTGCTTTTTTCCCTGAAAGTTTTCTTTTTTAAAAAAGAAAAGGCATCTGTTCCTATACTTGTTTGGTTTTGGTTATTTTTGATTTTTTCCCTAAAAGTTTTCTTTTTTCACTTTAATTAGACTGAATTAGAAGAAAATAAATATTTTGCGCATTTTAGCCAAGACAGATTAGTATATAATTGGGTAACTGGAGAAAGTGTGTGTGTGTGTGTGCGCGCGCGCGCACGCGCTGGGTGACAGTGTGAGTGTCTGAGCTAAAAATCACGTAAGGCAAGTGGGTGAATAGAGATTGGGAACTTACTGGGGGAGAGGTAGGGGCAAATAAAGATGCTGGTTCTTTACTTACTACTTGCATAATTGCCCTCATTATGTTTTAGAACATAGATCAGTTGACTATCAAACTTTTGGGGAGCTCAAAACCTTACTCCTACTTTAGCTTTGTTTGAATGTCTGGCGAATCACTGAGTATAATCATCTCAAGGGCCACCTGAGGCCCTTCTGCTCTATTCACCTTCACAGTGCCTAGCATGAGATCACGTACTCTGAGTGTTCTCCAATGCCGATGGCCACGACCAAGATTTATAACAGCTCTAAAATTCCTGCTGTATTTTGGTACATTCAGATGTGGCCTGAGGCATGTTTTAAGACACAAAAGGCTGAATCAAGCATGACACTAATTCTGCATCTAATATGAATCCTCTTAAATTAATAGCGAGGATCTGGAAGTTGTTTCTCCTTCCCAAGACCCAAGGCAATGGCTAATTATTTCAGTGTGAACACTGTTAATGTAGCTGGAAAAGAAAGCCACTGAAAACTGATTTCTACAAACCAAAGTAACTGAAGAAAATGTCATTGAATTAGTTAAGAAAAATATATCTGGCATCTAGAACTTACTATGTCCGGTTAGGTGTTTGTCATGAAAAGTTAAATCAGAAAATAGTTCCTGTTATCAATGACCTCCACCCTAATGATCTATGAGATGGTGGCCATGAGACACAAAAATCTTATCTCTAAGAGATGTAAGTAGGAATCATGACTTAAGAGAACAGATACATTAATCAATAGGCAGATCCATAGAAAGGATAGTCATGCATGACCTCTAAAAACCACATAGAAGGTACTGACAGTTATTTGGACTTTACTGTAAGAGTCAACATAAAAGCAAGGATCCTTGGATTTGGTAGGGGCCTTCTACCAGTAGCTCTGGCCACCAAGGCCTTGAACAAGATTCTTCTGTTACAGGGATCATTGTACAAGATGAAAAGATAAGGTGGAAATGTAAGATTTGAATAGTGCTCGGAATGGAAGCAGAAGAATTTATGAAAGCCATACCTTGAGTGTAGTGATGAAAATAACAGAGAAGTTATGAGGTCTCCTAGTAGAAACGGTATTAGGATCTGCCTGGCATTTCATTCCTTTACTCCTCTTTTGTGACAAATACATGTTGTCTGTCACCTCACCTGTGGACTCAGTATCAGTCAGCTTATTTGACATCTTATCTGACTCCTTTCATTGCATTGATGGCAGATGCTTTTGACTGACTCAACTGAAGACACTTTCTGGATTGTTAGCACTTGACTGTGCCTGAGCTCTGGGGACTAAATTATTTTTTTACCCCCTGCCTGAAGTGGGTGTTGCAGGACTTTGCCTGCATGACACTATTTTGTTACTGACCTCAGTCTACCAGATTGAAGAACCAAGATAAAATAGCAAATGGGAAAGAGCAGCTAGCCTTGGGCCAAAAGCTGGTAGTTTTTAGTCAAGAAACCTGATTGTGTCATCTCTTCAAATAAGCTGGTTGTAAGGATACATTTAACTTAATGATATGTATCTATGTTATGTTCAACTATGTGGTATAGCTTTCTAGTATCCAGGGAGAGATAAAACTCTGATTTTAGACCAAACTTTGGAACAGAGGTTTACATACCTTTCATCAGCTGGAGTATGTGTGTGTGCCATGCAGGTGTAATTTTTATTTTTTTCAATAGCCATGTTACTTAAGTCTTTACTCTTTAATCAAAACAGCCAGATAGGCTATCTCAAGCATGTTCTATGGAACCTCAATTTTCACTTTGCTACTCATAAACCACTTTTCCTATTTCAAATTTAGACTTTCATCTGCCTACCTGTCAACTTGTTTGATTTCCATAAAACAACCGTCTTCGTATTACAAGGGTACTTATTTATATATCCATTTGAGTGCTTTATTAAATTTTCTGCACTGTTTAAAACAAATAAATGTAAGATATAAGAAATTAACATACTAATATTTTCACAAAGACAGAGAGTCGGAAGTAGACCAAAGAAGAAGTCCTTTTTGTATGATTTGCAGGTATATTTGAAATAAGCTTGTTTATTACATGTTTAATTCCAATGAAAGAGAAAAAATTATAATCTATAAAATGGTAGTAAGATATTGTTGAAGATTACATATCCAAAGGTGAAGTGTTATAACAGATGAACTGGAGAGAGCCTAAAAAATTATAACTAAGATTTCATATCAAGAAAACATTCTGTTAATCCTCTAGAGAACTTCACAGGCTTATACATCATTCAATAGAGATGCATATTTCTTCAACCTCTTAATCAAGAGAGTTATAAGCCCAGACTTAGCTTTTCTTCAGTCAATTATTATAAAAAAATAATTTATATAGAGTAAAACTGAAAACAGGAAATCAATATAGATTAATCAATTAAACTAAAAGGTGATTCTTTGAAAATATAAATAAAATTGATAAGTTTCTAGTCAGGCTAAAAAAAAAGAGAGGATATTAGTTGCTAGTAGCAGAAGTGAAAGAGATTACTACAGATCCCTTGGACATTAAAAGAACAGTAAAATAATACTATGAACAACTTTATGCCCACAAATTTGGTAACACAGATGAAATGAACCAACTCCTTGAAAAATACAATTTGCCAAAACTCATACAAGAAGAAATAGACAAACTAAATAGGCCTATATCCATTAAAGAAATTGAGTAAATAACCATCCAAAATAGAAAATATCAGGCCCACCTGGGTTGATTGGTATATGCTACCAAATATTTAAGAAAGAAATTATATCAACTCTCTACAATATCCTTCAGAATATAGAAGTAGAGGAAGTACTTCTGAATTCATTCAATGGTCCAGCATTACCCTCAAAGACATTACAAGACATTACAAGAAAACTATAGTCAATATTTCTCATAAGTATAGATATGAAAATCTTCAACAAAATATTAGTAAATCTAATCCAATAATGCATAAAAAGGATTTACACATGACCAAGTGGCATTTATCCAAGATATGCAAGGTTGATTCAACATTTGAAAACCAATTAATGTAATCCATCATATAAATAAGCTAAAGAAAAAAATCATGTAATCACGTCAATAGATGCAGGAAAATCATTGGACAAATCCAATACTCATTTATGACAAAAATTTTCAAACAATTAGGAATAGAGAGGAACTTTCTCAACTCAATTAAGAACATCCACAAAAAACCTGCAGGTAACTTAATGATGAAAAACTCAAAGCTTTCCCACTGAGATCAAGTATAAGGAAAGGATGTCATTTCTTACCACTTCTTTTCAACATTGTACTCAGAATTTTAGCTAATAAAATAAAACAGGAAAGGGAAATAAAATCATATGGATTGGGAAAGGAAAAAACCTATCCCTTTTCATAGATGGCATTCATCTATGTAGACAATCGGAGAAAACTGACCTGGGACTAATAAGCAATGAAAATAAGGTTGCATGACACAAGATTAATATATAAAAATTCATTATTTTCTTAAATACCAGCAAAGAAAAAGTGGAATTTGAATTAAAAACACATTTAAATTAGAACCCAAAGTAAAAAATGTAGTTATAAATCTAGAAAAATATGCACAACATTTATATGAAAAATCTACAAAATACTAATGAATGAAATTAGAGAAATAAATAAATGTAGATATACTATGTTTATGGATAGGAAAACTCAATATTGTCAAGCTGTCAGTTCTTTCCAGCTCAGTCTATAGATTCATTGCAACAGTAATCAAAATCCCAATTATTTCATTGATATAAAAAAACTCATAAAGTTTACATGGAGAGGCAAAACACTCAGAATAACCAAAACAATACTGAAGGAGAAGAACAAAGTTGGAAGATTGTAACCACCCCATCTTCAAGACATTATAAAACTATAGTAATCAAGATAGTATGGTACTGGTGAAAGGAAAGAACAGAATAGAGGACTCAGAAACAGAGTCACATAAATATAGTAAGTGCTCTTTGATAGAAGAGCAAAAGCAACATAAAAGGAGCAAAGATAATCTTTTCAAAGAGTAGAGCTGGAACAAGTAGACATCATGTGTGAAAAAGTGAATCTAGACACAGACCTTAAGATCCTCACAAAAATTAACTCAAAATGGATCACAGACCTAAATGCAAAAGAAAAAAAAAACTATAAAACTCCTAGAAGATAATAAGGAAGAAAAACTTGATGACTTTGGGTATGGTCATGATTTTTTAAATAAAACACCAAGGGCTTGATTCATGAAAGAAATAGTTGGTAAGCTAGACTTCATTAAAATTATAAACTCTGTGAGAGGCAATGTCAAGAGAATGAGAAGACAAGCCACAGACTGGAAGAAAATTTTGGCAAAAGACACATCTGATAAACTATTATCCAAAGTGTACTCTCCCTCCAAAAAAAAAAAAAAAACCCTCTTAAAACTTAATAATTAGGAGTTCCTGCAGGGGCACAGTGGGTTAATAATCTGGTGTTGTCTCTGTGGTGGCACCAGTTCAATCCCTTGCCCAAGGCAGTGGGTTAAGGATCTGGCATTGCGGCAGATGTGGCATAGGTTGCAGCTGCAGCTTGGATTTAATCCTTGGCCTGGGAACTTTCATGTGCCAGGAGCATGACTGAAAAAGGAAAAAAAAAACTTGACAATAAGAAAACAAGACACTCAATTAAAAAATAGGCCAAAGACCTTAACAGAAACCTCACTAAGAAGATATACAGATGGCAAGTAAGCATATGAAAAGATGCTGCACATCATACGTCATCAAGGAAATGCAAATTAAAACAATGAGATACTACTACACACCTACTAGAATACCAAAAAATTCACATTGGATAAGGTCCAATGCTGCAGAGAATGTGGAGCAATAAGAACTTGAATTCATTGCTGGTGGGAATCCAAACTGGTTAAAGCCACTTTGGGAGACAGTTTGGTGGTTTCTTACAAAACTGCACAACTCTACCATATTTTCTAGAAATTGTGCTTCTTGGTATTTACACAAAGGAGCTGAAAATTTATGTCTACACAGTACTCTGCACATAGATGTTTACAGCAGTTCTATTCATAATTGCCAAAACTTGGAAGCAAATAAGATATCCTTCAATAGGTGAATGAATAAATAAACTGTGGTACATCCAAATGATGGGATATTATTTAGCTCTGAAATTAAATGAGCTATTAAGCCCTAAAAAGACATGGAAGAATCTTAAATGTGTATTATTAAGTCAAAGAAGCCAATAACAAAGGGCTTACATACTTTATGATTCCAACTATACGACATCCTAGAAAAGGCAAAACTATGGATGCAACAAAAAGATCAGTGTTTATCAGGGGTTGGAAGAGAGGAAGGATGAATAGGCAGAGAATGGAGGGTTTTTAGAGCAGTCAAAATACTCTGTGAAATACTACAATGACAGATATATGTCATTACAAATTTTTCCAAATCTATAGAATGTACAATACCAAGAGAGTACCCTAAGGTATACTATGGACTCTGGGTAACTCTGATGTGTAGATGTAGGTTCATCAGTTATAGTAAGTGTCCCACTCTGGTGAAGGATGTTGGTAATGGGGTGGCTATGCAGGTGTAGGGGGAAAGGGTATATGGGAAGCCTCTGCACCTTCTCATTTTTTCATGAACTTAAAAGTTCCTTTTTTTTTTTTTGGTCTTTCTGTCTTCTTCTAGGGCCGTACCCGTGGCATATGGAGATTCCCAGGCTAGGGGTCTAATTGGAGCTGTAGCCGCCGGCCTACACCACAGCCATAGCAATGCAGGATCCAAGCCATGTCTGCAACCTACACCACAGCTCATGAGAATGCTGGATCCTTAGCCCACTGAGCAAGGCCAGGGATCAAACCCACAACCTCATGGTTCCTAGTCGGATTTGTTATCCACTGTGCCATGACGGGAACTCAAAAACAATTCTAAAATAATAAAATCTTGGGAGTTCCAATTGTGGTGCAGTGGAAATGAATCCAACTAGTATCCATGAAGATGTGGTTTGATCCCTGGCCTTGCTCAGTCAGTCAGGAATCCAACGTTGCCGTGAGCTGTGGTGTAGGTCACAGACATGGCTTGGATCCTGTGTTGCTGTGGCTGTGGTGTAGGCTGGCAGCTGTAGTTCCGATTTGACCTCAAGCCTGGGAATGGCCACAGGTGTGGCCCTAAAAAGCAAAAAATAAATTAATTAATTAATTAATTAAATAATAAAGTTTTAAAAATCAAATCTATTAAAATAATTTATAAAACATTACCAAAATTATCATCTTACTCTCCTCTCCATCCTTCACAAATTATCATCAGGGAGGGGCCCCATATTTCTTCATTAAATTTTTTTCTTTTTATTAAATATGACTTTAGCTAAACTAAGAAAACTAGAATTTGAGGTAAGAAATACATTTATAAAATTAATTTTCATTGTATATTATTGTTTAATATTTTTGGATATTCTTTCTAATATGGATAACATTCAAGAATTAAGTTACAGTATTATTTATGTACAGAAAGAATTTTAGAAGAATTTTTTGTGCTCTGAGAATAGACCTCTCCCCCTGCCCTCTAGATATCCTACTTCTAATTGCACTCTCAGGGAAGCTGTATGTATAAAAGCAGCAAATTACATCTAAAGAAAATATTTATCTCACACGCTCACAAAGCTTACCAACCTTATACTCCACAATTTCCATTCTTAGAGTCACATTTTTGGGTTAAGGCTGTTATTACAATATGGGCAACAGAAATGAAGTCTATTATGTTTCAAAATCAAAATTAAAATTGTTAACTCTTCTGATGGACATTTTTCTAGAGTGTGTTGTTCATGTTCTATTTTTAGAAATACAGAACATAGTATAAAGTGCTATTAGTTATATATATGATTCTACTTGTATGATGTACTTAGGATAGTAGAATTCACATAGAAAGAAAGCAGAATAGTGGTTGCCGGAGGCTGGAGAGAGGGAGATGGGGAGTTAGTATTTAGTGGGTACAGAATTTCAGTTTCATAAGGTGAAAATATTTCCGAAGATGGATGAGGTGGTGGTTATTTAACAACGTTAATATATTTAATGGCACTGAACTGTACACTAATGACTAATATAGATTTTATGTTATGTATGTGTAGTTTACCATAATTAAAGACAAAAAAAAGGTTTTAAAAATTCCCACATATTTCCAGCTGTACCCCTCTCCCACTGACACTGTGGCGGGGCTGCTGAACCACTGCATCCATTCTTGAGAAATATTTCCTAAATTACTTCTCTTAAAGCCTTCTCTGGGGAACCCAACCCATTTTCTGTCTATAGCAATAATCAGCACTTTATTATATTTATTCCTAGATTCAAATTACTAGTATCAAATAATCTGCTATATTATTATATATATTTTGGTTCATAAAATGGCTTTGTGTTCAGAGACAGACCTTAACCTCCTTGGGCTTTTGTCTGTCTCACAGCACCTTTCCTCAGTACTAGGTCTATGGTTCACATTTCATAAACATTCGTCTATCAATTAGCTATTGGAGGTATTACCAGAGAGCAACATACAACTACTGAACTCATAATGACACTGAACTTGACTTTGATGCCTTCTGTACTTTGCCCTAGCCTCACTCTGCATTTTCTACCTTGCTACAGTGCTGCGAGTTGCTGTCCTCCTACAGGTTACAAAAATACCATTGTCCCATGGATTTTAAATCTTGCTGCCTAGTTATTACTGAAAATTGCAAAGACCTCTTTAAGCTTGAGCGCCCTTCATCTGTGAAACACACAGGCCTGCTTTTAAAGCCAGTATATTGTCTAGGCCCTCCCAGAGGAAGCCTCTCTTCAGTCACACAATCACTAATAATGTCAAACCTTTCCCACCTGTTCACATGAGCCTTTGCATTGATTATTCTTTGGAACCATTTCAAACTCACTGTCTAGTAATAACCCACCATCACTTAACTCTGTATATTATGGCTTTCTTCCCTCTTCCACATTCAACTCTCCTCCCCACCCCGAATACTCAATATGCCTACCCCATCCAACCCTTAAACTAGCCATTACTTCAAAAGAGTCATAAAGTTTTCAAGCATTTCTCTGCCCCAGCAATTCATTTCCAGAGTCGTAATGCATTTAATATTTCCATATTTCTCTGAATATCTTAGGCTTTTATGAAAGAACATAATGCTCAGTTAAGTAGTAGAGCACAAGAAATCCCTTTGCAGTTTCTTACAGGGAAATGGAACCCTGAAAAATCTATCTGAGGCATAATCATCTGACAACTGTTCAAACCCCAGGTGGAGCAAATCAGGAACAGATTTATCACTGCTCCAAAGTATGCTTTTGATTTCGATGAGCGTTCTGTGCAAGAAAAAGTTATTTTGTGCCGATATTACTTATATTTTTGTTCAGTTTTAACAGTCTATGCAAGAGTAACGATCTTTCCCTCCAACAAAGAACTGCTATTTAGAGACCATAAGCCCTACAAGTATTAATGATTATCCTCATTGATTTACTTCGGAGAGCTTTCTGTGGTCTCCACGAGTTTAGCCCACACTGGAGATGAATTATAGAGGTCCTATTTTCAACATGATCCTGTGTCAAGCTGAACATCTGTTGATTTCGATATCTACCTACCCAGAAGTCATATGGTTCTCGTTTGAAATATTCACATTAATAGGTTAGGATCCTTAGAGGAGTCTTCTTTTTGTAAATAGAAGATAACTCATATTTTTCACTTAACATTTTCTTTCCTGTTAGTTTTTGGGTGGAGCTTATGGGAAATACAATGCTACCTTTAGCTATAGGAAGCGGGGAGCCTGGAGAGGTAGAGGGCTTCCACCGTCTATTCCTCACTGTACATTCATTTCCAAGGCAACATTCTGGGTAGCAGAATATCTGCTTTGAGCACAAATGCTGGTAATGCATTTCTCAAAGCAAAATAATAAGCAAGGTCGAAATCCATTTTCTAGAACATTTGGGAGCTTTTTATGGTCCCTGAAGTTATGCTTCATTAGGAAAGGGTGGCTACAAGTGTGATGGGAAGAGAGGCAGATATTCTTGGCACATTTGTGTGTGTTTGCTATTGCGGTTGGTTTGTGTGGTCTGAACAAGTAGATGGCAAGGAGGGTGCAGAAAACCCCATGTCTCCTGGTCTTCTAAAATGTTGACCTATGTGCCATGGAAAAAACAAGGATGGAAAACTCTTTAAAGGAAGACAAAATGTTGTCTTAATGCTTTTGTCAATAAATTGATTAATTGTTCACTCTGACTTGTTCGACAAAAATGGAAAATGCCTTTATAAATCTAAACCTGCCATGGATTAAGGTTACAAAGAGTCTTATTCACTCCTAGAGTTGGTAGTTCCTTTGCTTCTAATGTCGTTTTAAAATTAGGGATTAATAGTCCTCTTCTTCCATGTGTCTGATGCCCTAAAAAGTTGGCCAACACCACGTGAAATAAACCTACATCCGCTTCAAATGCATCATAAGCTAACCCTTAGTGTTTTGAGTCACATAGGAGAATTACAACATAGCTTTAAAATATGTGAGCTGTAAATTTATCTGTGTGATTACGAAACTATAAACCATTTTATGACACTTACACAAATCCAGCGTGGACAGAGATTGCAAACATATGTTTATGTCCTTCCTCTTTCTGACAATTAGATTCAAAGTGACTCTTATAAAGTGAGAATGACCTCCTCCAGCACTCCCAGATGAGAAAGTGGTGATTATTCTTGAGAGAGGGAGAGAGTCTTGAAATCCCTATGAAAATAACTTGATGAAGGGAGATGGGTGTACATGGCTGGAAGTCAGACCAGCTTCAATCACAGCTGGTCTGTCTATATGTTGTCTACATGTTGGGCTCATGTATAAGCTTTTATTTGAATCTAGAGTCCAGGGACAACACGTTTAAAAAATTACTTTTTATCATATTAAAGTTGGCAAAATTAATTTTGGTGCCTTGTCTCACTGCCATGCTCTTTCTACATCCTTATTTTCTTGATCTTTATTCCAAGGAATTGTTCAGTTAATAAAGGCTCTATGACCTCCTTTTAGAAAGTTTAACTTGTAGTGGGAATAGAGGATGGCACCATCGATGGCTCAGAACTTTCTAGCAAATCCCTTATCACTACTCCATAATCTTTTTCTCTTCCATTCTCACTTTGATTTCTACTTCAACTATCCAAGTCTTCTTCTTTCATCCAATATTTTTTCTCCATTTCTTTCTGTCTCTCCCGCTCTTCCCCTCCTATCTCAAGTGGAACCACAAAAGATAGTGAGGCAGTGAGCAGGAGTCAGAGATGGGGAAAAGTGCTTGACTATGGCAAAGCAACAGCTATTCTTTCCTTGTTTTCTGTGTCCCGATTTATTTAACTTTTCCTGGATCCTTGTTCTTCTATTAAATATATGCACAGAATTCTTAAGAGCAAAACAAAGAGCAGCTTTAGTTGCAGACAACCTGTGACACAGCAAAGGTGACTTCTAAAGCTTTTCATCTTTCTCCTGCCCGTGCCTCACTTCCTTTCTGACATTTGTCCCCTGTCTAAGGTGTGCCCACTTCATGGTTATACACTGTTTAGCAGAAGCGAATTATCACTGGATATGGAACAAGGGTTGACAAGCTTTTCCCAAAGGGCCAAATGTGGGAAGAAATCTTCCTGATGTATTTTCTAAATCCTAAAGAAACTGTAAGTGAGGGGCTAGAGGAAACTGGCTAAGCAAGTTAGGAATTAACTGAACTGACAAGGTGTCGACTTTGGAAAACCGGGTCAGCTAAAGTCAGAAAACTGCTTGAGCAGGCACTGATTGTTCCTCAAGATGCTATATAGATAGCTGATGTCAGCCTTATCGATGCCCTTTAGAGTAAAGGTCAGAGTTAAAATACAACGTGACTGAAGGCAGAGGACCTTGGGGTTTCCATTTTCTCACAGTATTTATATTCCTGAGAGCACAATAAAGACAGTGAGGCATTGGCATTCAAGGCTGTTGACCCATGAGGTCTTGAGTCCCCCAGTCCCATCTTTAAGCTTTACTCTGTCTATATGTCTTTCTTTGTCACCATTTAACATTTCTTAAGCTTTGCAGCACCCGTCCTTCACCCCCACTCGCTGAGCTGGTCTCTGCAGCCAAAGAGTTAATATTTTAAGCTTTACAGGCCAAATGTGGTTTCTATTGCAATGACTCAACTCTGTAGTTGTTACATAAAAGCAACCAAAAGTCTTACATAAAAGAATGAGCATGGCTGTGTTCCAATAAAACTGTATTTATATACATTTAGATCTGAATTTCAAATAAGTTTCATGTATCACAAAATATCTTTCTTCTTTTGGTTTTCTGCAACCATTTAAAAGTATAAAAAATTTCTTAAGTGGTAGACTGAATAACAGCAAAAAACACGCAAGACCGTGGGCCAGATCTGGTTCAAGGGCTGTAGTTTTCAGACCTCCTAATATAAAAGATAAAAGAGGCTAGGAATTTTATGCGAGTGGCATGAAGTTTAATCTATTTCTATTTTTGGCATGAGTAATACACACAGGCAAGGTCCCTTCAATATAATATGTCTCAAGGCTCCCTTCGGGCATTCAGTTATTCCAAATCATAAGTGAAGACAGAGCACATCTCATCTTGAAAGAACTGAAACTTACAAGGGAAATCAGATTTTTAGAGAGCATTATGATCTCTATGTCACCTTTTAAATTCTCACGGTCACTGGCGGTGTCCTCCTGTGGTATGATTTCCATCTGCAATTACCTCCATCTGTAAGGAACCTGGAGAGAACACTGCTACAGAAATGATGTCACTCTCCTCAAGCATGGTACCTGAAGGAAAGGAAACAGCAGGATTAGGAAAAGAAATCATGTAAGAGGAAGAAAATATTTCCTCTTTACAGAAGTTTCCTGTAGCCAGAACCAATAACCGCATTAACCGAATTCTAAAATCTGGCTGGAAAGTTCAAAATTCAACTCCAGTAAACAACCTCTAGTGTATAATACCTGCCTTCCCACTCTCCCTGCAGTAAAAACTATCTGCCAAGGAGAATAAAATTTCCAGGGCTTGCCCCTTGCATCATTCACCGGCAATTCTCTGCTTTTCACCTACACTAGCCTTAGATTATTTTGAAAATATAAAGAGCCTTGATAAAAGACTCAAAGAAGAACCTGGTTTCCTGTGTGCTTTTCACCAACTTCGTTACTTTCAGAGATGGAGTATACCATCTATATCCAAGCAACAAAACGACTGCATCATTCTAACAGCAGAAAATTGAGTGGGAAAATTGAATTTTGAAGCCGAAGGACAAAGCACAGAATCAAAGGCCCTTGCTTGTAAATGAGTTCTGTTGTCTTGCTTTTTCATATAACTTCTTTTTGTTGTTGTCAGACTATTTTCCCAAACAGATATTCATACTAAGAAGTTCTTCTTGAAGGCCATTTGATAACCAGAGAAAAAAAATCCAACTTAATAAGTTGTGGGTTTTCACAGAAATTAAAAGAACTGTTTATTGTGGTAACTTATAAGAAACCCTGTGGAAAGGATTTTGTATTAGAAAAAAACAGTTCCCAACTTATAAGTAGATTGTGAGCCCAGTGTTTGTAAGTCAGTTGTTTATAACTTGGAAGGCATTTGGCCCATAGGAACAGTGTTGTAGGTGGTGGCTGAACATCAGCATTTAGTCATGATGGCTTATGTAATCCAGTCATACCTTTGAAATGCTGAAATAATGCCATTTCATCCTCTTAGACTGAAGTATGCCAGGACTGCAACAATGAGTATATCAAGCCAGGGAATATACATGATGAATGCTCCTGGCATGTTGGTTTTGTCATAAAAATTAAGGGAGTATAATTTCTGAATTAGAAATAAATACGCATAATTTTGAGTAAAATATAAAATCCCTAAAAACTTTAAAGAGTAAACATGAGACTTCAAAACTACCTAGTACTTGCAGTTTGAAGCTTTGGTCTAAGTCCCCAGACTTCCTTGATGTCTGGGCTCTCCTGTTAGGCAAACTGGAGACGTGTGAGAAGCAAAGCATTTCAGCATGACAACTCCATGTTTAACTGAAGAATGGCAGCTTGTTAAATACACTCCATTGGCACCCATCAGGCAAAGACAATTAATGACACTGAGCTTTAAAATTTAAACTACCATCTTCCTGGGTGGAAAGAAAGAAAGAACCCAAAGGTATCTGGAGACTGAAGGAGACCAAGAGACATAACTACATGCAAAGTGGATCCTAGATTGGAACCTTAATGGAATAACTGGGAAAATTCCAACAAGGACTATAGATTGGTTATACTGTTATAACAATGGTGGGATGTGGAAGAAGAGTGAGGAAGTCAGAAGCTCAAGATAAAAATTAACCTATTAACAATTAATACTCACAGCAATTAGTATTCAGTCTGTCCTCAAATACCTGTTTATCAATTAACAAGATAAGGGGAGCTCCTGATCTTGTTTCCCCATATGCCATCCCTGGAGACAAGGCTAGGGAACAAGACTGAAAGCAGTTGGGCTTAGTATAAAAGGGCTTTCTTTGAACAGTTCATATATTAAACTAGACAGTCCTTAAAGGGAAAACAAATTGTCTTCCAGACACCACCTATGACTGTGAGGGTTCAGGGTGGGACAGAGCTTTGTTGGGAGACTTCATGAAATTTCCAAGTTAGGAGTATCATTCCAAGGCAGTTGACCTCAATGTCCTGCCCCTACCTCCAAAGTACTGGTGGGGCCAAGAAAATTTCCTGCTCATGGCTGTCAGTGCAAGGTTTAACATCGTTTTTGGTCAGTGTATAATTTTCTAGGTGAAAGAATCCATCCAGCCATGAATGGAAAAGAACATTATATTAGTGTGACAGACATGCTGATAGTATAATTAAGCCATTGCACCTCTTTCTGCTTTAGCAGTGGATGGGAAAACAAAGCAGTCACGTGCAATGGAAAGGCAGATGAAGGGGATGCCATTTAAAGAGAAAAGGGGCCGAAAGGGAAACACTACAGCAGCAGATACAAACTTACATGACTGTGGTTTTGCTGCTCTTCTATAGACAGAAAAATCAAATTTTGGATACTGATGCCATTAGAACTTCCTAAACTAAATACACATATATGTGCACTCGCATGTGCCTGTTTAATGAGATTTTTTTACTTGTGCTTGCTTTACTTTAACTTCAGAGGTTAGAGTCTAGGGAGTGTATTAAGGGCAGAATGGAGGGAAGAGTGAGGGATGCTCAAGGTAAGGGTAAGAGACCAGAAAGAGAAGTCTGCATGTGGCATACAAGCCTTCCTCTAGTACACAGTTATGACTAAGAATGCTCCTTAGGTCTCCAACTATTTGAGAACAAACAAAACTACCCCCAGGGGTGTTTTAAACCATGCACAGAGCATAAAAAGAAAATATCCCCAACATTTATTGTTTTTGCTTGTTCTGAGGGCTACATAGTATTTAGTGAGACTTAGAGATCCCCAAGAAAATGCCTTTCTCTGCAGGACAAAGTAGAGGAAATGTCCCAAATGGCCTGGTACAGCCATCTAAAAGGTGAGATATTTATAAATGGATTTGCCCAAGCCAGGATATACTTATGTACTGTTAGAAGGGTTTCTTTTCCCCCTTAACTTTTAACTTTTGGAACAAGTTTAAAGAAAAGTTGCAAAAATAGTACAAACATCTCCCACGTATATGTCATTGAGTTTTCCCAATGTTAAAATCTCATATAACCATGATACAATGATCAAAACCAGAAAATTAGTATTGGCACAATACTATAGCTAATCTACAGACCTTACTCAGATTTCCCTAGTTTTCCCACCGATGTCCGTTTCCTATTTTAGGATCCAATCCAGAGTTTCATGTTGCATTAAGTTGTCATGTTGCCTTGGTCTCCTCTAATCTGTGGCAGCTTCTCAGTCTTTCCTTATCTTTCATGCTTGGCAATTTTGAGGAGTGTTGATCATTACTGAAGACTGTCCCCTTTTTGAAGTTATATAACATTTTAATTAGTTTGTTGTTTGGGACAGGCTTTCTACCCATCCTTTGACAAGACTTTATTAACCAAAGATCAAAATGATTGCCTCCTAAATCATAGTCACTGTGATGAAATACACAATTTTTAAGGAAATGCAAAAATCTTAAACTGAGTTGCAAAATGTAGATTTTAAAAAAATTCCTCAAATCAATATTTAACTTTAATAATATATCAGAAGTTATCATTACACATACATTGCTTTGGGCTATGTTACCATGAGGTAAAATTATTTTAATTTTTAACTTGAAGCTGGTAATTCATTTTTAAGGATCTACTGAACCTATATATTTTGAATAAGAATACCATAGAAATGATGCAGTTTCCTTCTAGCAACATCATGTTAAGAGTTTATGGTGTTGCTGTATTTTACTATTGATGATGTTAACCTTGGTTAGCCAGAATCCTGCCGTGGTTCCCCACTGTAAAGCTACTGTTTCTCTCCTTGTAATTAAATAATATATTGCAGTGAGATACTTTTAGACTCTTCAAATATTCCATTTTTCATTATATGTTGCTTAATAATTTTAACATACATCAAGGGCTTTCTTTGCAAAAACTGTTACTATGTTAATCACTAAAAGGTAATTTTCTATTTCTTTTATTCCTTCTATATTTATTCATTGGGGTTCTGCTGCAAGGAGGAACTCCTACCACATTTGTTTAAGAATTTGATTATTTATATCAGTATGGATTAATGAATTTTTTATCAATGGGTCATAATCCAATACTATCATTATTTACTGGAATAGATTTTTTGTTTTTGTTTTGTTTTTTAACCTCATGCATTCTGAGTTTCTAAAAGGTGAAAATTATATAATGAAAGAAAATCCCTCACCTATCTATAGATATTAAATTTCGGTGCTAGGCCTGACCTGAATAAGTCTTTCAGAAACATTAAAGAGAGACTGGAAGGCATAGGACAGTGTTTGTTACATTGTGGTAATACATAATCCCAGACAATCTTGTCTCATGCAAGCAATTTAAAGATACCCTCAGTGACTAGATGTAAGATTTTAAACCAGGGAGAAGAGAATAAATTTAAATAGGAAGATGAGTAAGAAGATAAGCTCCATATTGGAATAATTAGAATTTGGATTTGAATGCTAAGAATTTGTCTAAATTTTAAATGTACAACTTCAACTTCCTTGCTACTAACTGAATCCTTCTCCCTGTTATTTCCTTCTTAATAGAGAAAAGGGAAAGAACACAAAATTCACAAGTATTCTGTGTAGAAGAGGGACTTTTCTTGTGCACTATTTCAGAACCACTTTTCCAAGAAAAGCCAAAAACAAACAGTTGTAAAATGTCCTAAACATAATCTGTTCTCCTGGGTGAGTTGTTCTTTAAGTCTGGAAACCACCCCCCACCCCTTCCCTGAATTCCCACAACTCATTCATTATTTTCTTAGAAACCGTTACCACATTCAGTCCTAATTATTCCTCCTCAAAAATAAGCTGCTTTATTTGATAATATTAATGAATTGTTCTTACCTTTTTAGACTTGATCATGGTATTAAGGATTTATTTTCTGAGTCCCCACCGCCCTTTTTTGGAGATACATGCTAAAATATTTATAGATTTCATAACATGTCTCAGATTTATTTCAAAATCATTCAGGATGAGGTTGGGGAGATGTTTGGTAGAAAGTGGAGGAAAATACTCTCATGAGCTTGAATCAAAGAGAACTTCTTTATCCATGATCTAACAATGAACACTTAGGTTGTTTCCATATTTGGCTACTTTAAATAATATTTCAATAGATCAGACATTTAAAATGATTATTTATAGGTAAGTACTTCCTAATACCATCTTATTGTTTTCTGGTTGTTTTGTAGTTCCTTTGTTCCTCTTTTGCTAGCTTTCTTTGTGATTTGATGACTTTCTGTAGTAGCATGATTTGATTATTTTCTCAATATATTTTGTGTATCCATGCAGGCTTTTTCCCTTGGGGTTACAATGAGGTTCACAAAGCATTTTATAGTTAAAAGTTTAATTTAAGCTGATAATAGCTTAAATTGCATATAAAAATTTTACTCTTTTACATCCCTCTCCAAATATTGTTTTTGATGTCACAACTTACATTTTTTAATTTGCATATTCAATTACAAATTATTGTATCTATATTTATTTTTAATACTTTTTCTTTTAACCTTTACACCAGAGTTAAAACTGATTTATACTACCCTTACAGTATTAGAGTATTCTGAATTTGACTTAACACATCTTTACCAGTGAGTTTTGTACTTTCATACATTCTCATGGTACAAAATAGAGTCTTTCCTTTCGGTTTAAAGAATTTGCTTTGGCATTTTTTGTAAGGCAGGTCTAGTGATCACAAACTCCCTCAGCTTTTATTCATCAAGGAAATCTTCAGGAGATCTTTGTCAGGTAGAGTATACTTGGTTGGCAGTTTTTTCTTTAACACTTGGAATATATCACCCCATCTCTGCTAGCCTGCTGAGAAATCTACTGAAAGCCCTAAAGGGGTTCTCTTCTATATGATGGTCTCTTTTCTCTTGCTGCTTTCAAATTTCTCTCACTTTGTCTTTAATTTTTGACAATTTATAATAATAAAGTGTCTGTGTAAATCTCTTTAGGTTGAATCTGTTTGGGAATTTTTGAGTGTCATGTATCTGCGTGTCCAAATCTCTTCCCTGATTTGGAAAGTTCTCAGCCATTATTTATTTAAATAACCTTTATATCCCCCTTTTCCTTCAAAGAGTCCCATAATTCATACATTAGGTCTCTTAATGGTATCTTATAAATCTTACAGTTTTTTTCATTCCTTTTGATCCTTTCCCTTCTTTCCCTTTCTTCCCTCCTTCCTTTCTTTCTCTCTCTCCTTCCTTCCTTCCTTTCTTCTCTGAATGGATTATTTCAAATGACTTGTCTTTAAGTTCACAAATTCTTCTGCTTGATCAAGTCTGGTGTTGACATTCTCAGTTGCCTATTTAATTTCATTGTTTGCATTCTTCAGGTCCAGCATTTCTGTTTGGTTTTTTGTTTTTTTTTTTTACAATTTCTATCTTTTTGTTGAAATTCTCATTTTATTCATTATTGTTTCCTTGATTTCATTGAATTGTCTGTGTTTTCTTATAGCTGATTGAGCTTCCTTAAAACAACTCTTGAATTATTTGTCAGGAAATTTACAGATATCTGTTTATTTGTAGATAGTGACTAGAAAATTATTGTATTCCTTTTGTGGTACCAAGTTTCCTTGATTTCTTTTTTATGTTCCTTGAAGTCTCACATTGCTGTCTGCATTTGAAGAAGGAATCGCCTCCTCCAGTCCTTACTGACGGGCTTCAGGAGAGAAACATGTTCACAAGTCAGTCCAACTAGGGATTCTGAGGCTTTCTCAGAAATTTTCTGTGGCTAGGACACACCCACTCCACACCTCTTGCTCCTCTGGGTTATTTTAAAAATCGTATGCCTTCTCTTGATCCTGTAAAGCCAGACTGAATGTCGAGAGCCTCTTTTTTTTGTTTGTTTTCCCTAGAGAAGTGTCCCAAAGTGTTCAAATGCATGTGCTTTCTCCCAGTCCTGCAGAAATGGGTTGGTTTTCAGTGTGTGCTTTCAAGTCATCTGCAAAGGCTCATACTCACAGCCAGTGCACACAAGCATATGCAAGATCTGGCCATAGGAGTGGGGGTAAGGTACGTGGACCACTGGGTCTGTCTACGGACCAGCAGGTAAGGAGTCCCAAGTGGTGTAATGGATGGCTTCCTGATGGAGTCTGTAATGTGGTTAGTAAAATCTGCAGCCCTTTAATGAGTTCCAAGTTCTGGTTGCTGTGCTCCCAACCTCCCCAGCCCCTCAGTCTTGCTAATCTGGGTTGGTTGATAAAGAAGGGAGCCTTTTGGGCAGTGTTTCACAGGGCTGGGGAAGCAAGACACTCATTCACTATGCTCTCACTTTCCCTGTGGGAGAATTTGGCACTGAGCTCTGCTGCCTTGGAAAAGAGGAGTATCATGGATAAAATGAAACTGTTCTTCTTACCCTTCTCAATGTATCCATTCTTGGATTTTTTTTTTTTTTTTGCTCCAATAGTGTGCTAAAACTTTTCTGTTGGACTCTCAGTCTCCCACAAAAGTACACTGATTTGTGGATGGTTGTCAACTGGTACTCTATGGAGAATGATGATGGAAAACTACTCAACCATCTCCCTTCTGCATTTATTAATTGGAATTTTGTTGTAAGGAAGAGCTATCTCTTGTTCCTTATTTATTTATGTATTAAAGAAGTGAGAAGGGTAAGAATTGATGCCTTTTATTTTAAACTTACATTTTAAAAATTAACATTTTTGTGAAACATAACACAGATAAATGTTTAAAACTATATGGGCTATCTTACAAATGTTTCTGAAGCGAACACACAGTTTAAGGAATAGAAAATTAATGGTTTTCAATAAGCTCATATTGCATCATTTCCTAGTGACAATCGACTCCACCTTAGAAATAATTGCTGCCATCACTTTTATAGCAAACATTTCTCTTCTTTTCTTTATGTATTCCTAAATATTAGAGTTCACTTTTGCCAGTTTCTGTATTTTATATAAACAGAATTATGGTATATGCATTTTTATAACTTGCCTTTTCTCCAACATATTTTGAGATGTCCATGTTTCTGTGGATCTCCGTAGCTCATTTATTTTTAGTGTTGTAGTATTACATTTTATGAATATAGCTTCTTTCTCTTGATTGGTATATAATTGTTTTAGGCTTTTATATCATGAAAAAAGTTATTATGAACATTTTATATATAATTTTGTTGTCCTTTGTACATTAGTAGCTCTTTGTTGGTTCTATTGCTGCAAACATCTTCCTTCTCCCACTTTATGACTTTTCTCTTTATAATATTTGATGAATGTGTCTTAATTTTAATCTAGTCAAATTTATCATGTTTTCCTTTATAGTTTGTGCTTTTGTATCTTGTTTATGAAATCTGTCTATACCACAAGGTCATAAAGATATTCTCTTATATTCTTCTCTAATACTTTATTGTTTTAGCTTATACATTTAGACTTTTAATCCATCAGCGATTGATTTTGTGTTTGGGGGTGAAGTAAAGATTGAATTAAAAAATTTTTATTGGAGTTCCCATTGTTGTGCAGCAGAAATGAACCTTACTAGTATCCATGAGGATGTGGGTTCAATCCCTGGTCTTGTTCAGTGGGTCAAGGATCCAGTGTTGCCATAAGCTGTGGTGTAGGTCACAGATGTGCTCAGATCTGGTGTTGCTGTGGCTGTGGCATAGCTGGCAGGTAGTTCCAATTCAACTCCTAGCCTGGGAACTTCCATATGCCACAGATGTGGCACTAAAAAGCAAAAAATAAAATAAAATAAATAAAAATATTTTTTAATCGATGGATAGTTAATTGTCCTGAAAACCTTTTACTTGAAAGTATATTTTTCATTAAAAAGAATAGAGGTTGCCAGGATTTGGGGAAGGAGACAGGGAAGGATGAATAGAAAGAGCACAGGGGGTTTTCAGGGCAGTGAAACTATCCTATATAATACAGAAGTGATGGACACATGTCATTATACATTTGTCAAAACCTACAGAGTGTGCAACAGAAAAAGTGAACCTTCATGTAAACTATAAAATTTTGTTAAAGATAATATATTAACATTGGTACATCAGTTTCAACAAATGTTACAATTTCAAGATGTAAAAAATAGGGGAAACTAGGGGGTAAAGTGAAAGATATTTTGGAATTCTGTTTTGTACACTCTGCCCAATTTTCTATAAACCTAAAACTGCTAAAAAAAGTCTATTAAGTTTTTAAAATTCTTTTTCTCAGTGCTCTGAAATGTCACACCTAATGCAAATTATATCTACATGGTACTATAGATACTATTTCCAGGTATCTATTCTGTTTCATTAATTTTTCAATTTATAACTTATCAATAAACATTGTCTTGATTATCAGAGCTTTATAATGAATCTTCCTGTCAAATTCTCCCACTTCTTTATTTATATTGAGTATTTTGGTTAGTTTTGGTTTTTGCGTTTTCATAATTTTTTTGGAAACAGCTTACGAAATCACATACATACATACATGCATATACATACAAGTAGTAAGTACCTAAATTAAGGTTGCATTAAATTTATAAATTAATCTGGGGAGAATTTATAATTTTGTAATACTGATTCTTCCTTTCTAGAAGCAAGGTATATTTCTCTATTTAATTCTTTTTTAATATTTTTGCAACAAGGTTTTATAATTTCCCCTGTAGAAATCTTTTGCATGTCTTTTGTTAGATTTATTTTAAGTACTTAATATTTGTTGATATGCTTACAAATGGTATCTTTTTTTTTTTTTTTTTTTTGCTTTTTAGGGCCACACTCACAGCATATGGAGGTTCCCAGGCTAGGGGTAGAATTGGCGCTACAGCTGCCTCCCTACACCACAGCCATAGCAATGCCAGATCTGAGCCACGTCTGTGGCCTACACCACAGCTCAAGGCCAGGGATTGAACCCACAACCTCATGGTTCCTAGTCAGATTCGTTAACCGCTGTGCCACGATGGGAACTCCACAAGTGGTATCTTTTTTTTTTTCTTGTCTTTTCGCCTTTTTATGTGGAGCTGCACCCGTGGCATATGGAGGTTCCCAGGCTAGGGGTCTAAGAGGAGCAGTAGCTGCCAGCCTTCGCCACAGCCACAGCAACACGGGATCTGAGCCGTGTCTGCAACCTATACCACAGCTCATGGCAACACCGGATCCTTA
Source organism: Catagonus wagneri (assembly GCA_004024745.2). Lineage (NCBI taxonomy): Eukaryota > Metazoa > Chordata > Mammalia > Artiodactyla > Tayassuidae > Catagonus > Catagonus wagneri. The sequence continues at coordinate 14,983,353 of PVHT020000009.1, read as the reverse complement.
ACCCACTGAGCAAGGCCAGGGATCGAACCCGCAACTTCATGGTTCTTAGATTCATTAACCACTGAGCCACGAAGGGAACTCCACACAAGTGGTATCTTTTTAAATATTTCACTTTCTGATTATGTCTGAATATGATTTATTTCATATATTGACTGTAAATTCTGAGACTTTGCTCAGCTCTATTTGCTTTTTAGGGCCATACCTGCAGCATATGGAAGTTCCCAAACTAGGGGTTGAATCAGAAATGCAGCTGCTGGCCTACACCACAGCTGAGCCACGTCTGCCACCTACACCACGGCTCACAGCATGCCAGACCCTTAAACCACTGAGTGAAGCAGGGATCAAATCCTCATCTTCATGGATACTTGTCAGATTGGTAACCTGCTGAGCCACAACAGGAACTCCCAGCCCTATTTTTAACGTTAGTGGTTTACTTGGTAATTCTTTGAATTTTTATTCCCATCATTGCTTCCTTTGTGAATAGTGGTAGTTTTGATTTTTCCTTTCCAACCTGCATAACTTTTATTACATTTTTTTATTGCTTGCCTTTTAGTGCTCACTTGACCTTCCAGGTCAATGTCAGATAGAAGTGGTGATGTCATGTATTCTTTTCTCATTCCTAATCCCAAAGAGAAATATTCAAAAATCTAACCCTTGCATACAATATTTATTGTAGGATTTTTTCCAGATGCCATCTATTACATTAGGCAATTTCACTTTTATTTCTAATTTACTAAGGGTTCTTTTTTTTCACATTGCTGAATTTTATCAAATTATCTCATTGCATTTCTACCCTTAGCTGGAGGGGAGCCTGAAAATTACAGTCATTATGCAGTATAGCCATTTGCCTAACTAAAAATTGAGAATATAATACTACAGATGAAAGAGAGCCTGAGCTGAGGGACTATCGACAATCTCCGTGTCAAGCTCCAATATGTGGGATTATTTGACTATTGAGATATTTAGGGCTTTTGTTTTAACTGGTAGCCCTTGGGTAGCACTTGGTATAAGGCTACCATAATTTTCCAGGATTGAGGGGAGCATATTTCCTGCATGTCATATGTCTGAAATCCTAAGGACAAGGCTTCCTGAAGCTTTATCCTGGGATCCAGAGAAGGGACTGGCCAGAGCTGCAGAATCCCTGTAATTCTGGGGAATGGTGTCTTGGGCACAAGAGGCAGCTATTCCACTGTTGACATTCCCGTTCTTTTTCTCTGATTTTCGTTTGCTTAGTCTTTGTTGCAATTTAAACTAAATTTGAATTTCATTCCTGGAGTTCATTTTCATAGCTTCTGAGTTACTCAGAGAAAAGACATCATCTCAATACATGACTAATGGAATTGAATTTTAATAAAGGTGGCTACAGTTTAAATTTTAATAAAAATGACTTACGTGACTCTCTTAAAAGCTAAGTGCTCATCCTCATTTAGTTTTCTTCCCCTTTAAGTTAGTGAAAGAAAATCACTTGGTTTTGAAAAGAACATTGAACTTGGTATCAGGTAATGGTGCAGACTGTGGCAAAGACAAAGAAAACATCTCTGGCCTCAAAGGGCTGAGATTCCTTACAGTGGGCTCTTTATCACAGGCCCCAGGTCAACTGTGTTTACTTGGACTAACCAGGTGTATCAGTAGCATAGTAATCTGTATTTATATGGAAAGACATTGAAACAGAATATCTTAACTATTTCATGGACTTTAAAAAGCACATGAATGCATCCAAAGTTCCAGAGCCAAAGCAACTTGAAAAGTTTCCTATTTTTTCCAGCTTTATTAAAATATAATTGACATGTAACATTGTATAAGGGTAAAATGTACAATGTGATGATTTGATGTGTGTGTATGTGTGTGTGTGTGTGTGTGTGTGTGTGTGTGTGTGTAGCAAACCATCTGTCTGATAAGGTATAATAACCAAAATATATGAGCTCACACAATTCAATGGCTAAAAAACAAACAATTCAATTAAAAACATGGGCAGAGGACCTGAATAGATAGTTTTCTAAAGAAGAAAGATATATCAACAGACAACATACATATGAAGAAATTCTCAACATATTCTAATAGCCAGGGAAATGCATATCAAAACCACAGTTAAAAAAAAGAAAAAGAAAACACAATGCAATAAAACCTCACACCTGTTACAACTGCAATTATCAAAAAAAAAGACATAGTAAGTATTAACAAGGATATGGAGAAAAGAGAATCTTCATGCATTGTTGGTGGCATGCAGATTGGTGCAGCTACTATGGAAAGCAGTTTGAAAGTTCTTCAAAAAATTAAAAACAAAACTACCATATCATCCAGCAATTCAACTTCTGAGTATTTATTGGAAAAAAATGAAATCACCATCTGAAAGAGATATCCACCCATGTTCACTGCAGCAGTATCCAAAGCAACTTTCAATGGGAACTTATTTTCTATTCTACTCACAGTACAAATTTTAATGATTTTTAAAAAGGAAAGAAATATATATTATATATTTATGAATCCAAGAGTTCCTGATAGTTTACCTTCAAAACCATTGCTTCCCTAGCCAAATTAACCTCTTTCTTCATGTTTGCATGTAAATTTTTCTGTAGCTGTTTGTGAACTTACTGGCAGATAGATTTATGTGTCTTTTTCCCTCAATGATTTAATCTTTGTGGAAACTATCAAGCAGGTACTATACCAGTGTGCTGGTTTTCTCTTCATTCCTGGAGACAAGAACTGAAATATTAATCATTATTCTCCTTGACTTGGGGATTTCACAGCCAGCAAGCACCTTCTTTTTTTAGATATATGTACTTTTCTGGGTGGATTCAGAGAGCTAACGGCTGGGGGAAAACCCTTTTAAAATAGAGATAGATAATGTAAGGTGAGGGTTTTGATATTTATGTGACAAAGAGATGTGCTCATATTCATGACGTTACTCAACAAGTTGGTACATGTAAATATGTACATACACCAGAGAAGGATAAATTCTTTAGAGCAGATAGCTTAGCTATGGAGACTCTGCCTCCCTGTGCATTGTCAGCCAGCAATCTCTGGATATGAATGCAGACTGGAGTAGGCGCTGGTTTGCATAAAGCATACTGACTTCAAAAGTTCCTCAGAATTCAGATAGTTCTTTCAACATCCCTCTATTCACTTTTCATCTTTCACATTCTTCTTTTTGCCCTAAAAGTGCAATTAAACATATGTTCTCATTTTATGGTCAAGTGAAATTTTACTATATATAATTTTTAGCACTTAGACTCTTCTGTTAAAATAAAAGGCAAAGAAATGATAAATAAAACAAAAGGTCCAATCAATTTATTTTCAGAACTATTATCTAATTTTAAGTCCTTTGAGTCTAAAATTTCTTCAGTCCTTTGGTCTGAATTAAGAATTAATTATCTAATTATAGAATTTTGCACTCATTCATTCTTTCAGCCATAAATATGGATGGTCTTCTACATGCCTGGTATGGTATAGACTTTGCACATACAATGGTCAGAAAAATAAATACATCAAAGGAACAACATGATCCTTGCCCTCATTGACTTTGCAGAAGTTTAATCATATACATTAGTTATTTGTGCTTTTGAGATTATTTGCAAAAATAAGTGTTGAATTTGCTACATTTATAGAGGAGGTCCTTATATTTGAAATGTATGGTTTATAACCTTGAAGAATAAAGATGAATTTTATGCTAGAGTATTATACGATGAAAGCAGGTAAGCTGTAGTTCCATAATGAAATTATCATTCCTTTGAGGAGAGGAGAATGCAGCTCAGGGCCTTTTCCTTGGTGTCTGGCCAGACTCCAGGAGGATATGATATTTAGGGGAAAGCATTATTCTTTGAAGTATTTCCTCAAATAATAAAGATATCAAGAAAACAATGGAGCAAAAGGAAAGAAGAAATAGAAATAAAGAGGAAAATACACAAAGAATAAACGGACAGAGGAAAGAAGGGAAAGAACCAGTTAGAAGGGATAAGAGGGGAGAAGAAAGAGGAGAGGGAAGGGGAGGGGAGGGCAGGAAGAGAATGGAGAGAAGGAAAGAAGTCTGGAAGAAAAAAGGACTCAGAAATGACTCTGGTTTCCTGAGACACATGGAAGGAAAACAGACACAAAAAAGACAATTTTTTTTCCTTAAAAAAAGAAGTAAGCCACGTAGCCATTCTCCCCTCCATGTTGCCCCCTATCTTGCACCACACTCCAGCCCCACTTCTGTTTGAGGTATTTTACAGGGAAGCTTAAGTCCCCTTGGGCCACTTGCCTGGTTTTTTTTGTTTTGTTTTGTTTTTCTCCAAAGCATCTTACTGGAGGCTTTTACCCTCCTTCTTAATGAACTGTAGAAATTCTGGCTTAGTAAGTCTTTGGGGAGAAATTATTTCTGACCCAATTCTAAAATAGATCTAATTAGTTAAAATAAAAAGTCTTTTAAAAACATGGCTTTATTAAAATCAACTGCTTCTTTATTTAAATAGCTTTTCACTGAACTTCTTCTACAAGGGAAGATGCAACAACAACAGAAATCACAGAGAAGGAATGAACACATTTTCATGAACATCTCTTATTTTGGTAATTAGAATTTACGGAGTTACAACACAAGTACTGAATGCAATTTTCAAGATATTTTTATCCCCAAACCTAGTCTATATATTTTGTTTCTAAATAATTTTTTTATGAGAAGCCCATTTGGGAAGAAGAAAATGTTGTCATACAGATGTAAACATTAACCCCTGTGATTATACTCAGTGGGGACCCTGCCTAGGTCTGGGTGTGTTACACGGTGTCAGGCATATTACTCAAACTCTTAAACATTATTGAGAACTCCAAGGAGCTTTGGTTTAAGTGGGTTATAGTTGCCAAGATTTAACATATTAGACATTTAAGTTTAGACCTATTACACGTGAAGGTAAATAACATTTTTATGAGAAATAACTGTACTTTCCAGAAATTTATGAGGAGTGGCACTGTTTTACACATAGATTCTTATACCTGATTCTGTATTTAATCTGTTGTAATATGTCATTCAAATATCCCATGGAAAACCCCCTGTACACTCATATGAGAATGAGGGTGAAAAAGCCAAATAATATCTTAGCATTTGCCCAAGTTTTCTATTACTGCTGTCACAAACTACTGCCAACTTCGTGGCTTAGAACCATACAAATTTATCTTACGGTCTTGGGGTTAAGAAATCCAAAATGGATATCATTGAGTTAAAATCAGTGTGTTGGTAGGATTTTGTTTCTTCTGAAGGTTCTTGGGGGAGAATCTGTTTTTTTTTCTGTTTTCTAGCTTTGAAAGTCCACCAATATCCTTGTCTGTGGCCTCTTCTTCCATCTTCAAGTTCAGCAACACTGGGCTCAGTCCTTCTCACACCACTATCTCTCTGGGGCCCTCTTCAGATCCCCTCTTCCACTCTGATGGACTCTTATGATTACATTGGACCTAACCATATAATCCAGCGTAGTATCTTTATTTTAAGGTCCCTTGATTAACAGTTTTAATTCATTACAGTCTTAATTCCCTTTGCCATTAATGTAACATAATCACAGTTTCCTGAAATTAGAGCATCAGCATCATTGGGATAGCATGATTTTGCCTGTCACAGTACTATTGTTAAATTCACTTTGACCTCATGGGTACCCTGAAAGGATCTCAGGGAACTTCACAGGTCCCATGATATCCCTAATAGGTAGCATTAGGTACAAGGTACTTCACAAAGCAGCCTTTTTAAACAAGTAGATAAAATTTAAAACTTTTAAAAAATGTATCTTCTGTAACTCCTTCCCAGTAATGCTTTTCTATCCCCTGGAGCTACAAAGAGTTAAATATACTCCTTATACAATATTTAATAATCTTTCAAATATTTATAGAGTGTTATTGTGCCCCACATGATTTTTCTTTTCATGTTAAACATGGACAGATCCTAATAGAAAAACTTAAGATAACATTAACAATAATATTTGTCCAAACTCTACCTACCCTTCAATGCCTAGCCTAGTGTCAAATTTTCCACAAACTACCTTTAATAAATTATTTTTGCATCCTCTGATCTTCCACTGCTTATTACTGGAAAAGTCACTTATATTCAGGGATACTCAGTGTGGTGATAAGAGTGTAAATTTCTTAAGGGCAAGGTCTTGCACTCATTTCTTCTCATATTACATACAGTTTACTATCTATTGGAGAAGGAACTAATTAAATGATTTTGAATAAAAGAATTGGAGTAAAAATTCTCAGGGAAAAAAAGAAAGCAGAAGGCATAACTCTCCCAGACTTCAGACAATATTACAAAGTGACAGTAATCAAAACAGTGTGGTACTGGTACCAAAACAGACATACAGACCAATGGAACAGAATAGAGAACCCAGGAATAAACCTAGACAACTATGGTCAATTAATCTTCAACAAAGGAAACAAGAACATAAAATGGGAAAAAGACAGTCTCTTCAACAAGTAGTGCTGGGAAAACTGGACCGCTGCATGTAAATCAACAAAACTAGAACACACCTTCACACCGTGCACAAAAGTAAACTCAAAATGGCTTAAAGACTTACACATAAGATATGACACCATAAAACTCTTAAGAGAGAACATAGGCAAAACATTTCTCTGACATAAACTATACAAATGTTTTCTTAGGCAAGTCTCTCAAGGCAACAGAAATAAAAGCAAACAAACAAATAAAAAAACCAAATGGGAACTAATAAAACAAGCTTTTGTATAGCAATGGAAATCATTAAAAACAAACCAACAAAATGAAAAGGCAACCTAAGGAATTGGAGAAAATAATTGCAAATGATGCAACAAACAAGGACTTAATGTCCAAAATATACAAACAACTCGTACAACTCAATAACAAAAAAACCCAAACAACCCAATTAAAAAGTGAGCAGAAGACTTAAATAGACATTTCTCCAAAGAAGACAGGTGGCAAAAAACACATGAAAAGATGCTCAATATCACTAATTATTAGAGTAAAGCAAATCGAAGCTGAACTGGTCAGAATGGCCATTATTAATAAGTCTACAAATAACAAATGCTAGAGAGGATGTGGAGAAAAGGGAACCCTCCTATACTGTTGGTGGGAATGTAAATTGATACAACCACTATGGAAAACAGTATAGTGGTTCCTCACAAAACTAAATATAGAGGTGCCATATGATCCAGCAATCCCACTCCTGGGCATATATCTGGACAAAACTATAATTCAAAAAGATACATGCATCCGTATGTTCACAGCAGCACAATTTACGATAGCCAAGACATGGAAGCAACCTAAATGTCCATTGACATATGAATGGATTAAGAAGATGTGGTACATATGGAAAACTACTCAGCCACAAAAAAGAATGAAATAATGCCATTTGCAGCAACATGGATGTAACTGGAGATTATCATCAGTGAAGTAATTCAGAAAGAGGACAAATACCATGTAACATCACTTATAGATGGAATCTAAAACATGGCACAAATGAAACTATCTACAAAACACACAGACTCACAGACATGGAGAAGAGACTTGTGGTTGCCAAGGTGGAAGGGAAAAGGAGTGGGATAGGCTGGGAGTTTGGGGTTAGTAGATACAAAGTATTACATTTAGAATGGATAAGAAATGAGGGCCAGCTGTATAGCACAGGGAATTATATCCAATCTCTTGGGATAGACCATGATGGAAAACAATGTTAAAAAAATATATCAACATGTTTGACCGAGTCACTTTGCAGTACAGCAGAAATTGGAACAACACTGTAAATCAATCATAATTTAATAAAAAAATTTAAAAGAGAATTGGAACAGGGGTCCCAGCTGGAGCCATGTTTACCCATGGTCCCAGGAACCCATGACATGGCTGAGGGTTCCATGCAAGAGGCCTGAGAATAGAAGTTCCTGCCTGTAGAGCATCCATCCCAAGGGAAATGAGCACCAGAGTGCTCTGACGTGCGAAGTACACCTCAGGTTTTGAGGGAGGAATCACTGAGCATAACACAGTATCTGCCACTGAAGCTACCTTGAGTGCTCGGGAGAAAGGACTCAGAATGAAAACGGAAAGCACTGTTTCCTGAAAATCTCTACCAGAGTAGGTAACATAGTGCAGCCTCATTCCAGGGCCCATGTTCTAGTGAGTATCACATGATGACACAATGCACAGTTTCTCTAAGGCACAGACTTGTTATCATCGCAGCAGGACCTACTCAAGACTTCTGCCCAAATTGTTAAAACTCTTTCCTTTGATCCCTGTTTCCCTCACCACTCAGCCCCAGTAAACACTCTACTCTCTACTTTTAGGAGTTCAACTTTTTTAGATGCCACATATGAGTGAGATCATGCAGTATTTATCCTTGTGTTTCTGGCTTATTTCATTTACCATAATGACCTCAAAGTCCATCTCTGTTACTGCAAATGACAGGATTTCCTTCTTTTTTAAGGTTGAGTATTTTTCATATATATTCAATATTATTCATATATATTCATTTACATCACATTTTCTTTACCCCTTCATCTATTGACAGACACTTAGGTTGTCTCCACATCTTGGCTATTGTGGAAAATGCTGCAATGAACATGGCAGTGCAGATACCTCTTTGAGATACTGATTTTATTTCCTTTGGAATTTCATGTATAAACTGATGAATAATTTGTAGAGATCTAATGTATAGCAGTGTGGCTAAAGTTTAATACTGTAACATCTACTTGAAATTTTGCAAAGAGTAGATCTGAATTGTCCTAAAAAAAATGGTAACTATATGAGATGATGGATATGTTAACCAGCTTGATTGTGGTAAAAAATTTATATTGTATACATACATGTATCAAAATATCACACTGTGCACCTTAAATAAGTACAAGTTTTGTCAATTACACTGCAATTAAGCTGAGGAAAAAAACTTTCTTCAAGAATCAACACAAATATTAATTTTTATAATATGAATGAGAGGAGAGGCAAAATAGAGCAGCAGCAGCTTCCTTACCTCCTGAGCGAAAGCATTTCCTCCTCTTCTGAACTCAGACAGGGAGGCAGGTGCTGAGATGATCATTCGCTGTTTCCAGAGGTAAAAAGTAACAAGGCACCTTGGTGGAGACAAGAGGGCGGGGCCATCCTGTGATAGCTCAGGAGCTGGTGCTTATCTTCAAAGACACAATATAAACAGAAGGAATTGGGCTTTGAGGGGGCATGGAGCCCCAGAATTGTGGATAGTGTGGAGCCAGAAGGAAAGCTCTACTTGGACTCCTGTTGTTACCCTCATAATGGTATGGCCCACATTTCATGAGCTACAGCTGGCCATCCTGGCCTGACTTGTTTCATGAGCTACAGCTGACCATGCTGGCCTGACTTGCTCACAGTTTTGCTTCCCAGAGGAAGAACTTTCGTCTCTCCATCTTCCACTCATTTCTGCTGTTATAGAAGTTCCTGAAATGTTGGAATAATTCCAGTGATGAAATCCAGCACTTTGCCATAGGGTTAATACTTAGCTTCTTCTGCAAACCCTTGGGGCAGCTCTTATTAGAACTGTTTTTCCCGTTGAAATCAGATCTGCTTATTATTAACAACTTACAAGCAATTCAGATACATTAGCTTCAAACTAATTAGAATCATACATACTGTGAAAAAGCAAATAAATATTGTATTCATTCCTTGTTTGTTCATTAAAGAAATCAGATAAACATGCTGATTTTAGTATTCCGGTGGTGAAGTACATACGTGGCACCAAATATCATAATGACCTCAAAATTAAGTAATCACGTTCTCATCCAACAATTGTATAACACTCATTCTGGTCCAAGGTTAGAGATATCAGGAAAAACACAAATGTTGCTCTGTAGCAGAGGAGAACTTTGGTTCCATTTCCTTACTCTCCACATCTGGACATCTGTTTCTGCACTCCACTCTAAATTACTGGGTTCTCTACCACTTGCTGAATGCTTCCCATGGCAAGTACTAAGGCATCCCCTGTCACACTGGCCTTTGCTGTGGTGCAGTTCCTCTTCCAGCCTGAACAATGGGTGATGTGCTCTGGTATCAGTTGAGATGTGGTTAGTCGTACCCGGCTTTCAGACACCGGAACTGAAATGCCACTGCTGCTGGCATTGGTGACTAATACCCATGGTCTCTGCTGTTGTTGTCTTGGGTCATAGTGTCATTTAGTGTCACACTGATACCAGAATCCTGTGGGTTCCCTCACTCACCCAGCCAGCTTTTTGTTTGCTCTACCTTACTACACGAAGTCAATCTGCTAAGATTTTTCTTTCTGTGTTTGATCACCCATTGGCTCTATTAGACTTGAAGCTTAATTCCTAGGCTTGCATCCTCTCAGGATAGAAGAGCGGATGAAGAATGTTGTCTGCAACATCAGTAACAATGGATGTTTCAGCCATCAAGCCATTAGCCACTGCAGCTGCCCCTCAACTGCACACCCTGAGGGAATTCAGGATAGAAAAAAACAGAATGCTGGCCCTAGATAGCTAAAATGCACATGAAAGGAATGATTTCAGTGCGCATCTTCCTGTACATGGAAAAGTGCTAAATTAATTAACTTGAGATGGCTTCTTTTTCTTTTATTAATAGTAAAACGACTACCTGGTTTTTGTTGCAAAAACTGTGTATCCTGGCTTCTCCCTTTTACCTCTTTGGAACATTCTCTCAGAGTAATCTGAAAGGCCATCTTCTGGGCTTAAGTCCTCAGTTTGCCTGTCAAATAAAATATAATTCTCAACTTTTATGTTATGCATTTTTTAATTGATAGAAGCAGGGCACAAAACTATCTGCTGTAAGATTTTCCCTAATCCAGTGTGAGTTTCTATGGTGTTCATGAAAATGTGCCTCTCAGATAATGGACTTTGGAGGGTGTAATTGACCCACAGCTCTACCTGACATGCTCAGAAATGCAGCATGTTGTTTTGAATGAGGCCATATTTCTCAGGGACTGCTTCCAGTCAATGAGTAGCATGGCCAGGATATAAAGGTCAGAAAACTACCGGGGAGGCAACAGGGTTCTTCTGAGGAGTATCTTTGGCTCAAGGACTCACTGTAGGCTCTTCCAAAGCCTTCTAAGAACTCTACTGCAGTCCTTATCCTCCCTCAATTCCTCTGTTCCCTACTTTCTTCACAGACTCAGACCTTCATCACAGTCTGACATCGCTCCTGGCTTCCTCCTCACTTCCTCTCCCCAGTGTTTCACCCAATAAATCTCTTTCATGTCTAATCCCATCTTGGCATCTGCTTCTTCAACGGTAGACTACAACAATTTAGAGCGACTAAATTTTCATCCTCCTGCCACATTTCTTGGGGGGTTTTATGATCTACTACCTCTAGAATCTAAATCCATTTCTCTTCCAATTCTCCTCTTCCTACTTTCTAGTTGATCTTTTCTTTTGGATAGGAGAATGGCTAACCCTATAATTTTGCAAAACTTCAATTTTATTTTTTATATTTGAAGCTCTAAAATCTAGCTTTTAGCTTTCTCCTTGCTTAGAGAAGTTTTTAAATTTTAGAAAACAAAATCTTTCACCAAACAAATCAAATCAACAGAACAAATCAACCAAACAAATCTCTAACCAAACAAATCAAACAAAAATCTCTTCTCTTCCCACAAAACTTGGCTCTTACTATTGCTTCCAAAAGTCCATGTGTTCAACAAAAGTCCATTCAGAAATTCAATCTGTCCCTTGGTTTTAAGAAGTACTCACTTTTTTTTTTTGTAACAGTGCAATGAAAAATGCTATCACTGCTAACTAAGTGGTAGGAAAAGTATAAAAGCATTGCGAGAAAAGAACATAGAGTAAAGTGAATAGAAAATAACATATAATTTAGAATAAAAATCACTAAAGTGTTATTTAATATAATTTACCATCCAAAGATTTTTTTTTTTTTATCTAGGCTCCTTCTCTCATAATTTAGGACCCATGGAGAGGGACTGAGAGTTCTGTACTAAAAATAGTTTGGGAAAATATTACACCTATTTTTGCCCAGTCCATATCTATTTCTTTTGGGGCATCAGACTACAAATTCAAAAATTCTTGTGCATCATGAGCTCTTACAAACCTACATGAGAATTGGAGCAAATCAGTTTGAGGTCAGGATTTTGACAATAGGAGAGATGCAGAGAGGCTTCAGATTTTGACTTTATAAGAGTGGACTTAATATTTCTCTTGAAAATATACATTAAATGGTTTAAATTCTCAAGAAATAATCAACAGAAGTGAGGGATCAGTGACACGAAAAATTAAGCCTTCTACATCAGACTGTGAAGTCTGAAAAGATTCAAAGTCTTGCTTAAAAAGAAAAGACTGATTCCAATGATATTAGCACAAAATATAAGAGAGAAGGATCTTGGGAGGGAACAGTCCCATGATGACAATTAAGAGTTTAAAGTTGTACTATGCCCTACTTTCCGGTTTTTCTTTTGGTATCAAAATAGAACTTTGGCAGTAGTTTTACTGTAAAGATAATGGGTAGCTCAGCAGAAGCTAATGGGAGTCAGAGTTCTCTGAAGTGATCAGGAGACCAAAGGATGGAGCCCAGGTCTTGCTTGGGTCAGGCCAGGCTCTGCTGGTGCCTACTCTCTTCATAGGTCAAGGCCAAGATCCAAGAAGTGACCTGTTCACTTCCCGTTATTGAAGGCTCACAGAATAGCAGAGTTACAGTCACACACAGGGAGACTCCTAGTGCTCCTGAGGCCACCCCTGGGGATGAGGGCGGTGGGAAGCATTGAGGAAGGAACCCTGATGCCACTTTTGCAAGGAGGTGAACATTTCATCCAGTATACAGACCCTGGTATAAGAGCTCAGTGAACTTGGTATAATATTCTAAAGAAACAGATTCTAGGAAGAGTCATAAACTCATCTGCTTAGAAAGGGAAAATTTAGATGAGAATAAACATTTTTTTGGTCATAGCTAATGGAAAAAACTTAGAGTAAATCTTGTTAGTAAGATGCATATTTCCTCATTCTCTTTTTACATTCTATTTTTTTTTTTTGTCTTTTTGGCTTATCTAGGGCTGCACCCGTGGCATATGGAGGTTCCCAGGCTAGGGGTCTAACAGGAGCTGTAGCTGCTGGCCTCCGCCACAGTCACAGCAATGCGGGATCCGAGCCGCGTCTGCAACCTACACCACAGCTCACGGCAATGCCGGATCCTTAACCCACTGAGCAAGGCCAGGGATCCAAGCCACAACCTCATGGTTCTTAGCTGGATTCATTAACCACTGAGCCACGACGGGAACTCCTCTTTTTACAGTCTTGCCACCATTTAATGGTAGTGAAGGTTTTCTACAGCCAAGACCATCAGGAGGATGGTGATGACACAGAATAAAAATAAGATAAAATGTGATAGAAATCTCTGGATATGTTTGAATCTCTAAAAGTTGATGGGTCTTGTGTCCAATTTTATATCTAAAGTTGTACGTGATAATATTGTAGGGTTAAGTATGTTTCTCTCCTGGTCCTTTTTAAAGAAAATGAAGAAACACAAAAAGAATAACAGATAGCATCTTTAGATAATGCCTTTGAGTAGCATCATTCTCGTGGTGGGAGCTGTCCTGTGCATCATGAGATTGTGGCATATTTAGAGCATCCCTGGTCTTTATCCAATAGGTACCTCCCCCAAGATGAGACAGTCAAAAATGTCTCTAGAATTGTCAAATGTCCCCTGAGGGGCGAAAATCATGCCTGGATAAAAACCACTGTTGTTACAGTAAATTAGAGCTGGTAAATTAGAGTTAGATTATTCCCTTCCTTGCTATAGGAACCAGGATATCATAAGACAGGAAGGACACTGGGAATGGAGAAATTGCACTGAAGGGAATGGGGGTCAAAACACCAAACTTCCTTTGCCATTATTTTGTCCTGGGTTAGGTCTTTGTTCAGTCTTTAGATTTTTATCGGGATTTTTTAAAACAAAATGCCAAATCTAAAGAGTGAATTCACCTCTATAGGAGCTTATCCAACTATATGGGAAGGAGAATTATTCCAAATAACAGGAAATAAAAAAGACAACATGTGTGTCTAATGGCCTAAGGTTGGTCAGGTTGCAGCGAGCAAGCTAGTTTCATTTAATGGCTCGTTAGTGGGTTGCTGAAAAACAGTGTAATAGTCCTAAAACAAAATCAGCAGCTAGAGCAGCAAGCAGCTCGCCCCCAGACATACATAAAAGTGTCTTAGGCCGAGAATAATAAGTTAAAATTCATTTGGCAAAATATTAGCTAATGCATTTGAAAAAAAAAAAAAAACAAAACATAGCACAGATACTCTGATGGGAAAATACACCTGGTGAGTAATATTTCCAAAAAAGCCCATGAATGTGTACACAGAATGAATTCTGCAATCTGATACCAAAATAAGGAAGAACAATTTTTAACTGTGAGAGGCCTGGAAAAATCTTTAGCTTCATATGCTCTGATTCTGAGACTCTTGGTGGTAAATTTATCCAGGTGAGGTCACACCTGGAATTTTCATTTACTTTGGCTTATTCCAGGTCTGAATAAACATGAATTATTTGGCAAGCATTCAAGAGTGAGCAGTGACAAAGGTGGGCGAGGAGGTGGATGGAGAAAGAGAGAAGGTAGAGGAGACAGAATGTTACAAAGAGCTTTCCCTCAGCACCAAGAGTGGATACTATGCCAGATAAACACATTGTCAGAGACTGATTTATGGTGGAACCATTTAAAGTAACTCATACTCCAGCAAGTGGGGTGGTCATTAACAATGTACTGCTATAACCTGCAGTTGATCTCAATTGGAAAGTAACCTTGTTAAGCCGGAGATATGCTTATCTGCTTTTATTCATTTGGGGCAGCAGAATTAATTATTACAGGTGAGTTTCCAAGCATCCCCACGCGCTGTCTATATCATTACTGGGAGGAGGTTCTTTAGACTGAGACTTTAAAGAAAACAAAATGATACTTCACTATACATTTTCTCTGACCTCAACAAAATGCTAATAATGATCTATGTACATGTACATATATATGTATCTACCTATCTATCACTTATCTATCTGTCTCTCTATCACCTATCATGTATTTTGATATATATATATCTTAATAGAATTAAGGAAGTATCTATTTGATAACTAAGGAATTAGAAATAACTAGCATAATCAGGAAATAATTTGCATACTTGTCTGATGTAGATCCTAGACTCTGCATCTCACGATGTGTCCCCCTTAAGCAGTCTGTGCTGGGGTATCTTATTTCTTAATGAAGGACCTTTGAATTAACCCTAGTCAAAGCACACTGAATGCACACTGTTCTTCGGAGGTGAGCTGATAAATTTCCTCATAGCAGAGATTTTACTATGCTTTGAAGATACTGTTTTTTATGGAAATACACCTGAAAATTTTCTTTCTAAAGTTAAATTCATAAATCATAACTTTGTTTTTAAGATCATCCTTTCAGGAACATGTATATTCTATATGTATTAAAAATAATTGCTATAAAGTAAAACAATTTCAATTCTAATTACTTTGTCATTTTTACATCCACAAAGAACCTTACAAAAATTTAATTATGTGAATCACCTTAAAATGGTCATCTCCATTTCATGTAGTCAAGTAGGAGCCTAGAAAGCCTAAATTACTTCCCACTTTAATACTTTGGTTTCCCTTGATAAATACTATCCTGTCCAGGTAACTGCCATGGCTCCCTTCTTAGAGCGATAGGAAAAGAGAGGAATCCAATAGAACTCCCCTCTTCAGGTTCTAACTCTTGCCTCATCCCCTTTTCCTCTCAGACTTTCCTTTCAAACCCTCATGCTCTGGTATGATTTCCCCAGTTTCTGTACTATTGCCTAATCAAAAAAAAAAAAAAAAAAAAGCCTGGCATTCATTTAATTGTAACTATTAACATAGCCTAATACTTCTAATCAAACTACATAAAAATATCCTTGGCTCTTCACTTTACGAAATCTGCTGATTATTGTAACTTATACCAACCAAGACTAAAAGTAAAATACTAAAGGGTTCAATCCACAAAATGGTTCATAAATTGGTTAACTGGGGGCAAAATATATTTAAATGAGAAGGAACGGAGGAATTTACTAGTCAGTGAGCTGAAGTTTGGTGGTCTTTCTGCTGAGCAAGTCTGCCTGACTTATTTAGTATTTGAAGATAGGCTGGCATGCTTTAGTATTAAGAATATTTCTTTTTTTTTTTTTTTGTCTTTTTTCCTTTTATCTAGAGCCGCACCCGTGGCATATGGAGGTTCCCAGGCTAGGGGTCTAACAGGAGCTGTAGCTGCCAGCCTTCGCCACAGCTACAGCAACGCGGGATCCGAGCCGTGTCTGCAACCTACACCACAGCTCACAGCAATGCCGGATCCTTAACCCACTGAGCAAGGCCAGGGATCGAACCCACAACCTCATTGTTTTTAGCCGGATTCGTTAACCACTGAGCCACGAAGGGAACTCCAAGAACATTTCTGATGAGAATTCTGAGAAGGTGATCCAAAGAATTTTTAAGGAAGTCAAAAGATCACCCCAGAATGCGGCTGGTAGAAGGTTCTAAAAAGAAGCTTCTTTGGCAGAATGGCAATATTGTTTTATCATCAGCTAATTAGACCTTTGTTTCACAACTGAATTTTTGAAGTCACTTGGCTTACTTAAACCTGTTCTTCAATGGTTGTAACGTCTGGTACACCAAGCTGTTTCATTCTGGTTTCCCCTCATAGGTACTTGAGCCTGAAGCCCAGGAAATATTGATGTTCTACCACCTTAGTATCCTTTTACATTCACAGATGGTCATTATATTGTGACTATAAAATGAAGTGCAAGTCTGTACTGTTATGTGAAGATGAAAATATGAGTTCTCCCACTTCTGTGAATCACAAGAGTTTATCCATGTGATTTTTCACCAGGCCTACTGCCTCATTCCTATATCTCTAATGTTAATGAGCTCTCTGAACTTCCAGACTCCAACCTTTATAAATATCTGGCTTCTGAGAGAACAGACATTTCCACATAAGGGTTATGTGATTTTAAACAATAGGTTTACTATTTTCATTAGTTATAGCATTTCCTTCTATCCGAAATGGTTAATGATTGAGAGTTGCTAGCATTTGGTGGCTTTGTTGCACTGTTTTTTGACATACATGAAAAGAGATGGAAGATACAATGTCAATGGCTGGTGATGTGATTTTTGAATTCTGTATCAATATTTTAATCCATCAACTAAATCTACAATTATCTCTTCCCCAGTAAGATTAAAACTGAGGTAGGTAGTACAGTGTGATGGATGTAGTGTAGTTTAGAGATAAAGTGTAGGATTATCTTTTATTAGGGGCACTTGGGATGACTTCCTTTTACATCTGAGTGCCTGTTTAAATTGCCTTTTATACTAAAATTATCTTATTAATCTATAGTCATTTTAGCATTTTCAATCCAACAAACATATTCCTTAGCTCTTTAATTCAGTGCTACATCTCAGGTTGGGCTTCTGAATCTGCAGCTAGTGAAAACTATGATATGATAATAAAATTGTAGCAATTTGAAAAGAAAAATATCTTTCCAACTTTCTCTAAGAAAAAGCAATACAATTTCATAACTGCATGAGGCCTTAGAAGTATTTAATCCAATATCTTCATTTTACGTAGAAGAAATAAGACTTAAAAGAATAGAAAAAGTATCTATCTCACAACCAGCTGGCCCTAAAACCTGTTTACTTATTCTGGGCGCAGAGCTGGTCTCCCTGTGCTGTGGTTCTAGCATATGAAAGACTACTCTCATCACGTATCCCTGCCAGGTGTGCTGAGAGCTAAGGAAGGAGCCTCTGCAGAGACAGAACAGCTTAGCGGGTAAGAGTTTGAGCACTAGACTGAAAAGACTCTGGCTTGCAGATCTGGCTATACTGGCTGTTATTTTAGGCAGGTGACTTAACTTCTCTGACCTCAGTTTCCTCATCTATAAAACAGAGTCTATAATCTCACTAAATCTATAGATCATTGTAAAGGTCAAACAAGGCCCTGACACATATTATGAACTAAACATGTTTCAGAATAAGTATTTTAACTCTGGTTTTGATAACCATGAGTGGAGTTCAGTACTTTTAGCATTGAGAACTTGATCTCTTGATCTTTAGACCACAGGTTTCAATAAGCAGAGGGTAAGAAACATCCAAACCAATTCTGACTAACAGACTCATCTTAATGTCTTGATTTGTCAAATACAGCTAAGATACATAAACTGGAAACCTGAGTCTTTCCCAAATATTCAGATCCTTTTTACCACAACAATTCCAGGTGACAGAGCATTTATCTCAACTTGTAATATCTTCAGGGATAGAGACCTGAGAGCCCTCTAGTGAGTCCAATGCCCATCTTCTTCTCAGTTTACCTCCCTAAAAAAACAGGAAGAAGAGAAGAAAGTCAAAACTGAATTTACTAGATGCTTTAGAAATATGTAAAAATATCCTCAGTGTGTGATTTGGGTTCCCCCATATTTGAGTGTGAGTAATTTATTTAGGAAGTGGTCTTGGAGGGTATAATTAGGGGAGCAGAAAAAAAGTCAGGGAAGTGAAGGAGGTGCATTATCAAGCAGGTTATTGCTGTGAGCAGCTGGGATTCAATCTCTCTGAGAAATTAGATGTAAAACATATCAAGGTTTATCATACCTGAAATGTGAAGAAGCTAGGATATTTACCCTTCAGCTTCAGTCAACCATGATTGAGAACTGTTCCTAGGAGATTTAGTTCCCTGACACTTCCAGTCTGTGACATACATGGGCTGAGAGGAAGCCATGTGGCAGGATACTGCAGTAGAATGCTGCAGCATAAACTTGATCAGTAACTATGAGCAGAATATGGGTGATGTTCAATGTAGTATATCTTATGATAAAAACAATAACAACTGGGAAGTATCTGGTCTTAGAATGTGATTTATAAAATAAATAAGCTGATATATAATCTGATATATTTATCTAATGAAATATCTTTGAAGAAGTAATAATAGACCATATTTCGTCCTTCTTAGAAAAAGCAGGGGAAGGTGGACAACAGGTGTCCTTTTGTACCTAAGGATGCTTACATCTAAGCTCACATCCTTATGATCCCATCTTGATTCCTCATTTCACTAATCCTTTTTAGAAATATGGCTTATTAGAAATCATTCTAAAACAATAATAGGCTGTTATCTCTGTGATGCCTGCTTTCCATTCAGCATGCAGTAACAAGGTGTTTATCAAGTTGGAAATATCAACAGCTGAACACTTGGCTCTCCATTAAGAATTCTATTCCGAAATTTCAGGAGAGGACTAATTATAAGTGGACAGAAGGATAATATAGATAACACTAAAATAATAACAATATAAGGAAAGTTAGCATGAATCTAACTGAAAGTTCAGAATAAGTTCAAGTGTTGCTTTGGCATATGCTTTCACTTGGGACCAGAGTGAAGGGTGGGAAATCTCAAAATTACCCAACATGATTTCATATTGTACTTGGAAAGACGACTAGAGTTTTTTCTTTTCTTTTTCTGTTTATGAAATAAGCCCAGTTGCTTGTGTTCTGGGATGCATTCACACAATGAGAATTAAAGCACCATCTTGGGCTTTTCTTCTTCTCTATCTACGCTCACTAATCTGCTAATTAGGAAAAAATGCTGATAACATATATTGAATTTACTTGCATGTCATGACTTGCTGTAACAATCTTTCCCCTTTCACCCAAAGTTTTAAACAAACAAACCTTGTTAACAATGTCTTATTAATAACTTTTGATAAAACAGAATATCAAAACCTACTCTGCAGAGACAGCCTTTGGATAAGAGTTGTACATTAGAACAGCAGCTAAATGATTGTTGCAAGATCCACAGCAGCAGAAGTAAATTAATTTATATTTTGGTATGCTCTGTGATATCGTAAAAAACAGTAAACCCAAACTTTTTAAAAGTATGTCTACGCAGGCAAAATATTTGAATATTCGCTTCCATTGGAAGTTACAGCAGAAAATTAGGCATAAAGTTGAGTTTGGTCAACACTATACTTTGGTTGATTGCTTACAGATCAATGACCAGAAAAGCAGAATAAGGACATTGGATTTTGGGGGGCTACTTCTAATGATTGCAATTTAATTAATACATTGTTAGTGGACTGGCATTAAATATCTGACTAATGA
This sequence comes from Catagonus wagneri, assembly GCA_004024745.2. Classification (NCBI taxonomy): domain Eukaryota; kingdom Metazoa; phylum Chordata; class Mammalia; order Artiodactyla; family Tayassuidae; genus Catagonus; species Catagonus wagneri. Next base: position 14,963,279 of record PVHT020000009.1, on the reverse strand, counting down.
CTAAACAATCAACTAGGAAATGGTTACATTTTTCATTTTAATTTTTAAAAATGGAAGCGTTATAAAGCAGGTTGGCAAATTATGCCCCATAGACCAAATCCAACCCACCATTTTGTTTATAAGTAATGTTTTTTTGAACTCTAGTCATGCTCTTATACATATTGTTTAGGGCTGTTTTTGCATTGCTGTGGCAGTGTTGAGCAGTTGTGACAGAGAGCAATGGCCCCCAAAGCCTAAAATACATATTATTTGATCTGCTGCAGGAAAAGTTGACTGACCTCTGCTACAGAGATGTAACTTAACTCTATTTGTAGAAAAAATGCTTGATAGAGTGCTCCCTAAAGAGACCAATGATGTGGGTTTCATTGCCATGTGCACATGTTAATATCACCTTTTCATGCTGACTCTGATCTGCCCTCTAACAAATAAATGTGATTAGTCATAAGAGAGATTATGTACCAAAAATTAGAATGTAAATTATTATAACTGGGAGCAGGCCACAGAGATCATAAAGTTTGAAGTTCTAATTTTATAGTTGAGGAAAATGAGATCTAGAGAGTTCAGGAGGTTTGCCCAAGGCTATTCAGCTCATGGCAGAGGAAGGACACCATTTCTCCTAGAACAAACAGACAAATAGCAAAAGCCCTTCTGACAAAGGCAGTCCCTTCTGGTGTACGTCAGGATATATTAACTTTGTTCTTTCAAGAACTGTCCTATGTTGGGTACGTTGTTACTCTAATACACTGGTTCTCAAACTCCAGTGTGTGTCAGAATTATCTAGGGAGTTTTTATAATGATGACTTATGGGCTTAACCCCTCCTTTCCCTTAGCTACTGATGCAGTTAGGTCTAGGGTGGGTCTCAGGTATTTGTATTTCTAAAAATTTCTGCAAGTGATGCTGATGCTGCTGATCTAGAGACCACCTTTGAGATACACTGCTGGAACATACTGAGACTGATTAATTTCTGTCCTCTCAAATATAGGTATTTTTCCCTAAAGCTGAAACAACTGTTCACCTGCTCCTGGTTTAGTACAAATAGTAATCAACAAAAGAACTACCAATAATCTCATTACATTTAATTGGTATAGAACATTATTGCACTATACCAATTAAAGCAAAAAGAAAGCACAAGTGAGACTAACCAGTCTTAGTTATCCAGCTATTTAGGAGGGAGAAGGGACATATATAAAAGACAGATGCATGTAGAAAGTTTTCATTCTGTGGGCGTGCAGCAATTGAGAGTAGAACGTAGGAGTGTTTGTGAGATTAGGAGAGACGAGAAGAGACATTACAAGGTGTTGAGATGTCAAAATGTTCTCAGCATTTTTAAGTGCATGATTCATTAGGTAGTGAATCATTGAATTTATGCTGTAAGAGATCATCTAATACTATTTTGTTCCCCGCCTATGAATTTAAGATGTATGTGTGTGGATATACATAAATATCTATTCCATAAAACTTTAATGTTAAAACTGCTCAATTGCCCTCATGTTCATAAATTCATAAAATCCCTTTATGGTCAAAGATATACTTTACAACAGAAAAATAAGAGACAAATTACATTAAACTCCTAATATCATATAACAAACCACTAGTAAAACAAAGAAAAATGCTAAGTCCCGTTGATTCTTGGTGAATATGGCAGTCATCAAAGGAAATAAATAAGGAATGGGAGTTTATTTTCCTTGGATATTTTGTAATTTAAGTTGTTTTGATTTTTTTCTTGAGGGAAAAAAGTGGGGGGAGAAATTTAATATTGAAAGATTAAATTTGAGCTGGGCAGTGGTGAACAAATACAGTTCACACCCTACTCTCTCAACAATCATCAGTAAACATGATTAAATGGCTTCTTGATTAAAAAAAAAAACAACTCTAAAAGTTCAGAACTGGGAAAACTTAAACCCGATGTTTGTGACTTCCTTCCAACTTCTCCTGTGTCTGCTGCAACACTTGACTTTCCCTCTGCATCTGTGCCCATGGGTCTGTGGGTTGCTGGCACTGTGGTCTCTCTGGCTATTATTTCTCCTGACATTATGAGGCCCAAGCTGGGCATGTCTGAAACTGAGCTCCCCCTGCCCTTCTCTTCTTTTGCCCTGCTTGATCCCTCTTTGCAATTTCTTCCTTCTATCAAAGTTATCAGCTCTCCAGGCACACAAGCCCCAAAACTCAAAAAAAAAAAAAAAAAAAAAAAAAAACCCTGTTAACTCCTTCCCTCTCACAACGAGCCTGTTCCCAGGCTTCTCAATTCTTTTCATAATGTCTTTCACACCTGTCCCCTTGTCTCTCTCCTTCTCTCCCTCTCTTCCACTCCCATCAGCCCACTCCTCACCCCATTGAGGGCACAGTGGTTAAGACACTTTGACTTCAGTGCCAGCACCCATGCCTCTTAGCTGGGTGACTTCTGACGTGGATGTGTCTGAGCCTCCGTGTCATCATTTTATTTTAAAAGTGGGAATAATAATATTTGCCCATAGGGTTGTTCTGAGGATAAAATGAGATACTCATAATGAATGGCATAATGTCTGGCATACCGTTAAGTGCCTCCCAAAAGAGTAACTATAAACGTTATCATTCAAGAGGCAAATTACTGTGTAGCTTCAATTTCTTTTGTCCCTTACATATGAATACTCACTTTCATATGTAATCTTCTATTCCAAATTTTATTTTATTTTCTCATGTAAAATCTTTATTGTCTTTCATGAAAGATCATCTTCCACCCTGGAGGAAAGGACCCTCCAGGGAGAGAAAAGCAAGAATTATTTCCTTTAGCACTCACTGTGTAGGGAAAGAGGTGAAAATTTCTTCCTTTGTGCAAATGTCAGAAAATCAGAGAAGCCTCTCCCCACCTTCCCCCAGCAGTATTCACAGACTGTGTTAAAAAAAAAAAAATTATGGGCTTTCATATTTGCTATTTCTTTTGAAACCTGCTGTTATGGATCAAATTGTGTCACCTCCAAATTTTCATTGAAGTCCTAAATCCTAGTACCTAAGAATGTGATCTTATTTGCAAATAGTTATTATAGATATAATTAGTTATGACAAGTTTACACTGAAGTAACCCCTAATCCCATATGTCTGGTGTCATTCTGAGAAGGGGAAGTTCTCCCTGTGACGCACACACAGGGAGAATATTGTGTGAACATGAAAGTAGAAATTAGGATGGTGCAGCAGAAGTTAGGGAATATCAGAGATAATCAGCAAACCACCACATGCCAGGAGAGAGGCATAGAATATATTTTCCTTTGCACCTTCAGAGGAAGCATGGCCCTGTTGACACCTTGATACCATACTTCTAGCCTGCTGAATTATGAGATGATAAATTCCTATTGTTTAAGCCTCTCAAGTTTATGGTCATTTGTTATAGCAGCTAGCAAACTAATATACTTACAAAGATGCTATGAAACAGAGAAGTGGTGAGTCTGCTCAGACTACGGTCTGGAGTCACTTTCAATAGCTGCTGAGGGCTGTGGTAACTAAGGGGAAGGCCAAGCAAGCAAAGAGTTACTGTCAGGTAGAAGTCAGGGGACCCAGGCTGGGTCCTCGTGTAGCACCCCGGCTTGCCGCCTTGCTCAAGCCCAGCAAGGAGAGGAAGAGGAAATTAGATCAGAATATAAGGCCTGAATTAGCCTCTGGAAATCCCCAAAGTTGCAGTTAGCCATTTTCCCATTGTGAAGATTCATTTCCTAAAAGAGAATGGAGTCTTCCAGGATGATTAAAATGCAGAGTTTTATGCTTCCAGCCGAGGCAGCTTGGAATGGTTTCTAGTTGGTAGAATTTTCCATCTAACACATTTTCCCAGTGTATTGAATTCTTATAACTGACGCTGTCCCTGCTCTATCTAATCTGCCGACCAGAACAAATGATAATTATACTTTTTAAGGCAAGAGGGGTAAGCTAACTCACAATCCCATGCCAATAGGTATAGAACATGTGCCAGGGCCATTTATTTTCTCTGAGTTTTCCCCTTTAATTGCGAATTTACAGCTATTTAATGGATAACAGAGTTGGCTGGAAGTCTGATATCAAGATTAAGTGGGATTTTATTTTAATCACAAAATAAATCCCTTCCAAATTTACCATCAGAAAAACATCCAGATCTACCCCTTGGGAGCTAATTTTGGCATCTTCATGGTGATAAGAATGGCAGTTCAGGAAACAGATCATCTCCTAGGTAACAGGGAGCATGCTAGGGGATTCTATCTCAATGCCCTTCGTCAGACTGAGCTACACTCACCTGGAAGGGAGCACCTAGCAACATGTCTGCCATGAATAGTACAGATTTTGTTTCCTGTGGTTTTCTTTTTCCTTCTGTGTTTGGATTTTGAAAACTTTTGTAATAAAAAGGTGCTATCATCTTCCCTTTATAATGTCTAGTCAGGTCTAAACAAATATGAGTGCAATCTAATACCCATTGAATTGAAGCCTGATTGGCCTCTCTGTAATAAGCTTACCAGATGAAAATACTACACACCTAGTTAAGTTTAAATTTCATTTAAACAATGAGTAATTTTTTACTATAAGTGTCTCCCAAATATTGCATGGGAAATACTTATAGTAAAAAAAAAAAAATCATTATTTATTTGAACTTCAAATTCAACTGAATGTCCTGTATTTTTACTTACTGAATGTCCTGTTTGCTTAATCTGCCAACCCTTCCCTGTCAGAGATAAGGGTTTTCTATCCCTGCTTTTCTATTCTTTTAATCAAGTAAGAAAATGTTACTTGGTTCTTTTTTTTTTTTTTCCTTAGCAACTAATTATTTTGCCCTAGAACAGTTGTTATTTTTTTTTTATTCTCCCTGATCACATTAAATCATGTGGATACTGGTTAAAATGCCAATTTGTGATGTAAGCCATGTTCAATAATCAGATTCACAAGCTCCTTAGGAGAGCCTTATACACTGAAAATATGAGAAGAAATGATCCCTAGAATGTGATCTCAGTTAAAGCCTGGTGCAGGTATCCTTTCCCACTGTAGAATGTACCACTCTAAGAACAACTCCTGCACCCTGGAAAGTTCCTCATGCCAGTGAAAAGATCAGCTGAGACAGAGGAGGATATTTGGAGTATTGGAGGAGAACACAACTGTCAGTAGAAAGCAGTTGAAACAGAAATGGTCCTCAAAAAATGGTCAGTCTCACTGCCCTGCACTTCCCAACCATAGGCCGATGTGATCAGGGTCCAGAAATGGAAACTCCAGCTTCAAAGACCAGACTCAGAGAGAAAGCGCTGGGGCTGGCTATGTGGGGAAAAAACTAGGATTGGTCGCATAGAGACAGCCTGAAGGAACTAGAATATGGAGTGACCACATTTGAGGCTGTAAGCCAAGGAAGCCTGGTCAGGCTTGGAAGCTAGACATCATTGTAAGGGGGTGCCGGAGGGAAGGGGCCAGATCCACAATTAAAGTCTTATCCCCATGCAAGTGCTCTCAGGTTGCAAGATACCAACTGTCCCAGCTACAGGATCTACTCCCTAGCAGCAGCTGCTTATTAACAGTTGGGGAGCAGCCCACTGCCCTTAAGGCTACAGAGAAAGTATAGCAAGTAGAGGGAACTCTTAGAGCAGGTGGAGGGACCTTAGGAAGAGCACAGGCCCTGAGACCCCAGCCACAGCCAGTGGGGGGGGACACTGAAGCTATTGCTGTAACAGTGAAAATGATCCTGGGAGTCAGAAGGGGCCTCCTAAGTGGGCCGAAAGCCACTATTTGTCTAGGAAGCAAAGGTGAATTTGGAAATAGTGTGGACTATGAAGGCATTTGCTTGGGGCCTCCTGGGTGGGTAGAGAGCTTTGATTTGCCTAGGGGATGAAGAAAATTATTTCTGAAAGAGCACAAAGGATCCTTGGAAATAGCACAAGCTCGGTGATTCCAACCAACAATCAAGTAGGGATTATGGAATCATCATATATTGCATGGCTAGACAAAGGAGTTGGGAGGGCCCCACTGGAGAATGTTTTACTTTGCAGCTACTACAGGGAGCACTCTGCCACCGGCTGGTAGGGGGAGGGACCACAGGAATGGTGTAGGACCTACAGCAACAGAGAGAGACTTTTAGCAACAGATAAGGAACAACCCATGCCCTTGGGGCTACAGAGAATGCTCCATAGACTGGCCAAAGGTAGTGACCACAGGAAGGCACTTGCCCTTGCAGCTACTGAGAGTCTCCTTGACAAAGGGAGGAACTGTGGGAGCAGGTGCTGGCATTGCCAGCTGCAGGAAATTGTCCTGAGAGCTACCTAGAAGTAAGAGGGATCAGTCCCCTGCCACAAAAGCAATTCCATGAATCATGAACTAACTCATGGACCCCATTCCTAGTAGCCACCTGGCTCCAGAGGAGGTAGCATAATACCACAGATCCCATCACAAGCTCTAGGTATACATGAACTGCTTCCACCCCTGAAAACTAAAGACTAGGCACCAGCTGCTGCATCTACATACCTGCCATCCAGGGGACAATGAACACAGAAAGTTAGACATTGTGAGATGACAAAGAAATAGCTATCAGACAAAGGAAAAAGACAAAATCACACAAAAACAACTAAATGAAGAGGAGGTAAGTAATCTACCTGAAAAAGAATACAGAGTGAGGGTGGTAAAGATGACCCAAGACCTTGGGGGAAAAAATGGAGGCACGGACAGATAATTAACAAGAAATATTTAACAAAGAGCTAGAAGAGCTAAAGAACAAGCAAACAAAGATGAATAGCACAATATCTGAAATGAAAAATACATTAGAAGGAATCAACAGCAGGATAATGGAGGCAGAAGAAGGAATAAGTGACATGAAAGACAGAGTAGTGGAAATCACTGCCACAGAAAAAAAATAAAGAAAAAAGAATTAAAAGAACAGAGGAGAGCCTATGATATCTTTGGGACAACATCAAATGTACCAACATTTATATCATAGGGGCCCCAGAAAGAGAAGAGAGAGAGAAAGGTCCAAAAAAGATATTCAAAGAGATCATAGCCAAAAACTTCTCTAATATGGGAAAGGAAACACTCAAGGAAGCACAGAGAATTTCACACAGGATAAACCCAAGGAGAAACACTGCAAGATACATACTGATCAAACTGAAAAAATTAAATACAAAGAAAAAAATACTGAAAGCCACAAGGGAAAAGCAATAAATAATATACAAGGAAATCCCCATAAGGATAACAGCTGATCTTTTAGCAGAAACTCTGCAAGCTAGTGGCAAGATGTATTTAAGGTGATGAAAAGGAGGAATCTAGAATCACAAACACTGTACCCAGCAAGGCTCTCAATCAGGTTTGATGGAGAGATCAAAGGTTTTTCAGACAAGCAAAAGCCAAGAGAATTCAGTTCCTCCAAACCAGATCTACAACACCTACTAAAGGAACTTCTGGGTAGAAATGACCAAGCCACAATTAGAAACAAGAAAATTTCAAAATGATAAAAACTCACTGGTAAAGAAAAAATAACGTAAAGGTAGAAAATCACCCACTGGCAAGTAAGGTATGAAAAACAGCAAACATGAGAAGACAAATGAAGAACACTGAAAATAAGAAAACCTCAACCCAAAGCAATTCTGCACATACATATTTGGTTATATCCAAATCTCATGGGAATCACAAACCAAAGAATTATAATGGACCAAAACAATTAACAAACTGGCAATAAACACATAATTATTCATAATTACACTAAAAGTAAATGGATTAAATGTTCCAAGCAAAAGACACAGACTGGTTGAATGGATAAGAAAACAGAACCCATATATATGACGTTTACAAGAGACTGACTTCAGACATAAGGACACATACAGACTGAAAGTGAGGGGATGGAAGAAAATACTACATGAAAATGGAAATCAAAGGAAAGCAGGAGTAGCAATACTCATATCAGACAAAGTAGATTTTAAAATAAAGTCATAAGAGACAAAGAAGGACACTATATAATGATCAAAGGATCTATCCAAAAAGAAGATATAATAATCGCAAATATATATGCAACTAACATAGGAGCACCTCAATATACAAGGCAACTGCTGACAGCCACAAAAGGAGAAATTGATAGCTACACAACAATAGTGGGGAACATTAACACCATACTTACAGCAATGGACAGATTATCCAGACATAAACTCAACAAGGAACCACAGGACTTATATGACACCACTGACCAGACAGATTTACCTGATATTTGTAGAACTTTCCAACACAAAGCAGCAGAATATACATTCTTCTCAAGGGCACACGGAACATTCTCCAGGATAGATCACATCTTTGGCTACAGATCAAGCCTTGGTAAATTAAAAAACGTTGAAATTATTTCAAGTATTTTCTTGACCATAATGCTATGAGACTAAAAATCACCTACAAGAGAAAAATGGCAAAAAACCCACAAACTTCTGGAAGCTAAACAATATGCTACCGAATAAACAATGGATCATTGAAGAAATAAAAGAGGAAATCAAAAGATATTTAGAGACGGAGTTCCCATTGTGGCTCAACACTAATGAACCCAACTAGTATCCATGAGGATGCAGGTTCGATCCCTAGGCTTGCTCAGTAGGTTAAGGATCTGTATTGCTATGAGCTGTGGTGTAGGTCACAGACTCTGGTTGGATCCTGCATTGCTGTAGCTGTGGCATAGGCCAGCAACTGCAGCTCCCATTTGACCCCTAGCCTGGGAATCCCCATATGCCATGGTTATGGCCTTAAAAAAAAAAGGACATTTAGAGACAAATGACAATGAAGATACAATAATCCAAAACCTATGGAACACAGCAAAAGCAGTTCTGAGAGGGCAGTTTATAGCAATGAAATCTTACATCAGGAAATGAGAAAAAGCATAAAATTTAAACAACTTAACCTTACATCTAAAGCAACTAGGGAAGGAGGAACAGACAAAGCCAAAAATTCGTAGAAGGAAAGAAATCATAAAGATCAGAGCAGAAATAAATGAAATACAGACAAAAAAAAACAATAGAAAAAAGTCAATGAAACTAAAAGTTGGTTCTTTGAAAAGATCAACAAAATTGATAAATCTTTAGCCAGACTCATCAAGAAAAAAAACAGGGCTCAAATCGATAAAATCATAAATGAAAAAGGAGAAATTACAACTGACTCCACAGAAATATGAAGCATCATTAGAGACTACTATAAGCAAATATATGCCAATCAAATGGACAACCCAGAAGAAATGGACAGTTTCTTACAGGCACAATCTACCAAAACTAAACCAGAAAGAAATTGAAAATATGAATAGGCCAATCATGAGTACTTAAATTGAAAATGTGATTCAGGAGTTCCCATTGTGGTGCAGTGCAAATGAACTTGACTGGTATCCATGAGGATGAAGGTTCTATCCCAGGACCGCTCAGTGGGTTAAAGGATCTGGCTTTGCCATGAGTTGCAGTGTAAGTCACGGATGTGGCTAAGATCTAGCATTGCTGTGGCTGTGGTTTAGACCAGCATCTGCAGCTCCAATTCAGCCCCTAGCCCGGGAACTTCCATATGCCACAGGCTTGGCCTGGAGGGGGGGGAAGAAAAAGAAAAAAAAAATGTGATTAAAAGACTTCCAAAAAAGAAAAGTTCGGGACCTGGTAGCTAAACAGGTGAATTCTATCAAATATTCAGAGAAGATTTTACAACTATTCTGAAACTCTTCCAAAAAATAACAGAGTAAGGAATACTCCCAAACTCATTCTATGATGCCACCATCATCCTGATACCAAAACCAGACAAGTATATCACATAAAAAGAAAATTATAGGCCAATATCACTGATTAATATAGATGCAACAATCCTCAACGAAATGTTAGCAAACCAAATGCAAATATATATTAAAAAGGTCATACACCATGATCAAGTGGGATGGATCCCACGAATGCAAGGATTTTCAATATCTGCAAATCGATCAGTGTGATACACAATGTCAACAAACCAAACAGAAAAACCACATGATTATCTCAACAGATGTAGAAAAATCTTTTGACAAAATTCAACACCTGTTTCTGATAAAAACTCTCCAGTAAGTGGGCATATAGGGAAACTACCTCAAAATAATAAAAGCCATATATAGCAAATTCACAGCTTAAATCATTGTCAATGGTAAAAAACTAAAAACATTTCCACTAAGATCAGGAACAAGACAAGCATGTACACTTTCACCACCACTATTCATAATAGTTTTGGAGGTCCTAGCAATGGCAATCAGAGAAGAAAAAGAAATAAAAGGAATCCAAATTGGAAAAGAATAAGTAAAACTATCACTGTTTGCAGATGGCATGATAGTATATTGGTATCCCTAACTCTAAAATCAAACCAGAAAACTGTTAGAACTCATCAATGAATGTGGCAAAGTTACAGGATACAAAATTAATACACAGAAATCAACTGCATTTCTATATACTAACAATGAAAGATCAGGAAGAGAAATCAGATAAACCATCCCACCTACCATCATAACAGAAAGAATAAAATACTAGGAATAAACCTACCCAAAGAGACAAAAGACCTATACTCTGAAAACTATAAGACACTGATGAAAGACATCAAAGATGACACAAACAGATGGAAAGATATACTATGCTCTTGGATTGGAGAATCAATATTGCCAAAATGACTATGCTTCTGAAGGCGGTCTACAGATTCAAGGCAATCCCTATCAAATTACCAAGGACATTCTTCACAGAACTAGAACAGAATATTTTACAATTTGTATGGAAACACAAAAGACCCTGAATAGCCAAAGCAATACTGAAAAAGAAAGATGGAACTGGAGGAATCAGTCTCCCTGAATTCAACAATATTACACAGCTACAGTTATCAAAACAATATGGTACTGGCACAAAAGCAGAAATATAGATCAATGGAACAGGATAGAAAGCCCAGAAATAAACCCAAACACCTATGGTCAACTAATCTATGACAAAGGAGGCAAGAACATACAGTGAAAGCAAGTGTCTTCAATAAGTGATGCTGGGAAAACTTGAAAGCTACATGTAAAAAGAATGAAATTAAAACACTCTCTAACGCCATACACAAAAATAAACTCAAAATGGATTAAAGATGTAAATATAAGGCTAGATACTATAAAACTCCTAGAAGATATCATGGGCTGAATGGTCTGTGACCTAAATCATAGCAACACCTTACTTGATCTCTCTCCTAGAAAAATGACACTCAAAACAAAAATAAACCCCTGGGACCTAATTAAACTCAAAACTTTTGCATAGCAAAGGATACCACTAAAAAAAACAAAAAACAAAAATGAAGAGACAGCTCACAGAATGAGAGTAAAATCTTTGCAAATGATGCAATAGACAAAGGCCTAATCTACAAAATATATAAACAACTCATACAACTCAACAACTAAAAAACAAAACAAACAACCCAAATGAAAAATGGACAGAAGACCTAAATAGCTATTTCTCTTTAAAAGACATATCAGTGGCCAACAGGAATATGAAAAAATGCTCAACCTCACAATTATTAGAGAAATGTAAATAAAAACTACAATGAGGTTCCATCTCGCACTAGTCAGAATGGCCATCATTAACAAGTCAACAAATAACAATGTGGAGAGGGTTTGGGGGAAAAGGTACCCTCCTTCACCATTGGTGGGAGGGATTTGGTACAACCACTGTGGAAAACAGTATTTGTGCTACCTCAGAAAGCTAAATATAGAACTACCATATGGCTCTAGTGGTAATGAACCTGGTTAGTATCCATGAGGATGCAGGTTTGATCCCTGGCCTCACTCACTGGGTTAAGGATCCAGCATTGCCATGAGCTGTGGTGTAGGTCACAGACATGGCTCAGATCCTGCATTGCTGTGGCTATGGCAGCTGTAGCTCCAGTTCGACACTTAGCCTGGGAACTTCCATATGCCAAGGGGGTGGCCCTAAAAATACAAAAAAAAAAAAAAAAGCTAACTACCATATGATCCAGCAATCCCACTCCTGGGACTATATCCAGAAAAACCCATTCAAAAAGATACATGCACCCCTATGTTCATTGCAGCACTATTCACAATAGCCCAGGCATGGAAACAACCTAAATGTTCATTGACAGATGAATGGATTAAGAACTTGTGGTATGTATATACAATGGACTACTACTCAGCCATAAAAAAAGAACAAAATAATGTGGCAACATGGATGGAACTAGAGATTCTCATACTAAATGAAGTAAGTCAGAAAGAGGAGACAAGTACCATATGATATCATTTATATGTGGGATCTAAAATGTGGCACAGATAATCCTATCTATAAAACAGAAAAATATTACATACATGGAGAGCAGAGTTGTGGTTGCTGGAGGCAAAGAGGGAGGGAGTGGGATGGACAGGGAGTTTGGGGTTGGTGGATACAAACTATAATATTTGGAATGCATGGGCAATGGGCTCCTACTGTACAGCACAGGGAACTGTGTGACTGAGTCACTTTGCTATACAACAGAAATTGAACAAACATTTTTAATCAACCATACTTTAATAATAAAAAATTTTAATAAAAATTAAAAAAATATATACCCACACACTTGTTGTTGTGCTCATCTCCAGACCCAGGCCTAGGGACAAACTGTCATTCACAGTAGTTTTGTATTTCTCCAGGTCTTCAAAACATATGGGTTCAAGCACTGCTTGGAATAATAAGGAATCAAAAAGCTCTGCTATAATTCAATAAAAATTTATTATATTAAGTGATATATGATGTGGTTTTAAATATCACTCTAGATAGTTATTTATTTATTTATTTATTTATTTATTTATTTAGGCTTTTTAGGGCCGCACCTGCGGCATATGGAGGTTCCCAGGCTAGGTGTCAAATCAGCTGCCGGCCTACACCACAGCTCATGGCAATGCCAGGTCCTTAACCCACTGAGTGAGGCCAGAGATCAAACCTGCAACCTCATAGTTACTAGTCGCATTTGTTTCTGCTGCACCTTGATGGGAACTCCTACATAATAATTCATTTTCTTCTGCAAGATACTGAATTCTCTCAATTTACTTTCTCATCCGGAAATGATAATAGTAACAGTACTTCAGGGTTTGAGGGGAATGAACCTAAGTGATACATGTAAAGAAATTAGCATTGCTGCTTGGCATTTATACACGGCAAAATGCTCAATGAATATTAGTTGCTATATTATTATTAAAGGCATTATTTCATTTATAAAAATCAAAAAACTTCCAAAAGACATGTAATCAAAGAAGCCTTTCCCAGAGGAGTTCTTTCCTAATTTTGAGTCTTGAGGATACCATTTCAAAACCAAACCACAATGCTATGGATGTGATGAAAAGATGTAATCTAAATCTTTCCTTCTTTTCCTCTACCATCTACTGCTGGGAATTTTGACTCTTTACTGTAAGTATTTTATGATGGCTCCACTGTTGTTTTCCATGTTACCTGAGGGCTCTTTGATGCAGTAAACCCAAAAAATGCAATCAGGAATCACTTTAAGAAAAATGAAAACAAAAACAAACAAAAAAAACCTCTATAATCAGACCAGAGTAGCTGAAGAACAGTGAATAGGAAGATTTGAAACTAAGAGTTGGAGATTGGTTTGAAATACATTTCAATTAACTAATTTTATCCTGAGTGTGATAGGGAACCACCGGAGGGGTGTAAGTAAAGTAGATATGTGAGCAGATTTGAATTTTGAAAAGATCATTCTGGCTCCTCTAATTCCCTCAGGCAATAAATAATCTTTCATTCTTCTACTGTATCTTTATTATTTATGCTTCTTTGTTTTGTTTTCTATGTATATCTTCCTTGATTAAGTGTAAACTTAATGAAGATAGGAAATTACCTTATTTATCTTTATAACCCGTACATTACAAGGTGCTTTGCAAATAATGCCCCATATAACTAGTCAACAATCAGTTTTTAAATGTATGACTGGATGGATACATAGATGAAATGACAGGAAAAATGTGCATTTGATATAATAAGTGCAAGTAAATGTTGATGCTATAATGAATTAGTGCACAGATAGGACCAAAGAAAGCAACACAAAAAATATTCAAAACAGGATAAATGATAGAAACCCCGGTATTTACCCTTCTCCAAGGATGGCAGGTTTTACTCTCAGTGTGGCTCACTCTGCACTGTGTTAGAACAGAGCAGTTTTACTACAGGGCTTTTGATCCATCTAAAGTAAAAGCATTTATTATCTCAGTATCGGTTTTGTCTAGGGACCATCACAAAGAAATGAGACAAATTGTGAAGGTGATAGTTCTTGGATGCATGTCATATGAAAAGGAGATTCTTTTGTCTGTATAGGATGCACATGCTATGCTGTTGCCTATGGCCAACTGTCATAGGTTAGTGTACTTACTGCTTTTCTGCATTTAGGTCAGAATCTTGGGAGCAAGTTGGAAGAATAACAACACCTTAAATTTTCATATCACCAAAATTTTTAAATGTCCCAAAATGTTCCATAAATGTTCAAATTTATGGGGAATATGTAGCACTGAGCAGTTAAGGGCTAGAGGTGTCCTGATTCTAAGCTAAATTTTTGTTAATCAGAACAAGGATGCAGAGGATGTTTCCCACTTTTCTGCTTATACATGCAAAACTTTGGACAAAAAAATTTATCAACCAAAGTTCCAGTGGGGTATAGAAGATGTCAAGTCCACAGGACTGCTGAGAAAGAAATGGAGGACAAAGACTGGATGAGAATTTCCAGTAGGCTGTTCAGGAGGGTTGGCTGCCTGGGGTTGAACATCTTAAAGACTACGGGGCAGAAAGGATTTAGCCAAGAAAATGAAGGAAAGAATCAGTGAGAATACCTCGGATTGGTATGAAACTAAAAGGGACCTGAGTGCAGAAAAATATATATTGAATAGGATGTTTATTGAATGCTTTCTCCATGGTGTTTAACATAAAACTACTTCCTGAAATATTTTCCCAAATCTTCAGTAAAATATACATTGCTTAATATTGCCTTTGAAGGGAGTCACTTCTTAGGAATGAATGTGAGGAAGTGCTCAATCCAGCTTCAAGGGTAGGTGTGGGCAAGACCAGTGCTTTCCTGAAGCCAGGATTAACTCCAAAATCAAATGCCAAATTTTGCCTGATCTGGGAAAATTCTTGCCACAAGTTTCAGAACCAACAACAAAAAGATGAAATTTTTTATTCTAAGTTTTTATATATATATATATATATATATATATATATATATACATATATATACATATATATATATATATATGGCACGTGGCATTTAAACTGGTGGTAAATTCTTAGTTTGTACTTTCTTAAGATCATTTTTTATTGAGAAATCATTCATAGGCCACTGTTCATTAAACAGGGTTGGACAGTATACATATAATCTTTGTCTTGCTGTCTCACAAATTGTTTTTGGAAACATGATTAGACTCTAAAAACCATTTATCTGACTTGCAACCTTTGGCAGGCTGACTGGCTTTTCCTGTATCATCCTGTTACAACCAGGCCTATTGACAGCTGCTTCCTTACGTTTTCCTAAAGTATTGTATGCTCTGGGGAATAAGAGAAAAATAAAAGGAAGACAAAAGGAAAGCATAAAACCTGTTCTGTATGAGTTCCCATGATAAAGTGGGGATTGGAGGGCTTTATTTTATCTCAGCCCTGCAAACACTTCTGGTATCCATTATTTACCCTTCCCTGATGAGTTTGATTTTTCCTGTTTATTTTTTAATACATTTTAAATTGATGTATAATACTTACTGAACTACATATACCATAATTCTAAAGTTTCCATATAGATTTTCACAACAGTAACACTCATGAAATAGATCATGAAATAGAACACCAGCAGAACCCCAGAAATCCAATTCATGCCTTCTCCTAGTCATTACAAACTTCCTTCCTTGACAGGAGTTAACCTTACTTCCAATTTCATAGATTAGGTTTTTCTTTCTTAATACTTGATATATGGTTGGAATCATAGTAGTCTGCTCAGACTGCCATAACAGAGCATCACGGATGGGGTGGCTTAAATAACAGAAATCTATTTACTCACAGTTCTGAAGCTGAAAGTCCAAGATTAAGGTGTCAACAGGGTTGGTTTCTGGTGAGAACACTTCCTGACTTGTATATGGCCACCTTCTCACTGTGTCCTCACACGGTCTTTCCTCTGTGCACACACACTCCTGGTGTCTCTTCATCCTTTTATAAAGACATCAATCTTATTAGATTAGGGCCCCACCCTTATGATCTCATTTGATTTTAACTATCTCCGTACATGCCCTATCTCCAAATATAGTCATATTTGGAGTTAGAGCTTCAACATTTGAATTTTCGAGAGTGTGTGGGTATAGGTTAGTCCATAATATACGGTATATACAATTCTATGTCTAAATTTTTGCTCGACATTATACCTGAGTCATCAATTTTGGTTCTGTGCAGCTTTCAATGCTATAGTATTCCTTTGTATGGGTAAAATATATTAGCCATTCTATTGTTGATGGACCTTTCAGCTGATTCCAGTTTGAGGTTATTATAATGGAATAATATGAACATTGCTGAGCATATTCTTAGTAAATATGTGCACACACTTCTGTTTGGTATTTCTTCTAGTAGTGGAGTAATTGGGTTATAGCATATGGGTATGTTCAGTTTTAGCAGAAATTGCCAGAGAGTTTTCTAAAACATTTGGACTAGTTTACACACCCATTGGCAGCATGAGGATTCTAGTTACTCCATATCCTCACTGACATAGTTATTGTTGGCCTTTTACACCTTAGCCATTTATCTGAGTGTTTAGTGGTATTATATTGTAGTTTCCATTTACACTGATGACTAAAGATTTTGAGCACTTTTTCCTACCTACTGACTTTCTGATATACTGTTTTGTGAAGTGTCTAAATATCTTGCCAATTTTCTTTTGCATTAAATATTTCTTCTATAGATTTATTATGGTTCTTGATAAACATGTATGCTTTATTTTTCTCCAGTTCTGCAGTTTCAAAGAACAATTTCTAGATTCTCTAGTCAGCATTGACGTAGACATATTTTACTCACATATACAGATGAGAGCTGTCATTAGACTGTTGGTAACAAAGGCCAAAAACAATAGACTTATAGCGGCATCTTGGGAGCTCTGGAACACAGGTTGGGTCCCTGGCCTGGCACAATGGGTTGGGGATCTGGTGTTGCTGCAGCTGAGGCTTAAGTTGAAACTATTGCTGGGATCTGATCCCTTGCCCAGGAACTTCCACAGGTTGTGGGGCAGCCAAAAATTAAAAGAGAGAGAGAGAGAGAGAGAGAGAGAGAGAGAGAGAGAGAGAAGAGAGAAAAGAGGAAATCTGCGGACAGTGTGAGCAGTCTGGAGAACAGTAAGTTTTGTTCTACCCTGGTTTGGGGTAGGAGGAGTCAATTGATATCGACAGGTGTATTCTCTAGCAGTAAACACTGAGATGGAACTCAGGCCACAAATGTCTGTGAGGGGAAGGGGAATAAAACAGGATTAGAAGAGTTCCTGTCATGGCTCAGTAGTTAACGAGCCCGACTAGTATCCGTGAAGATTCGGGTTCAATGCCTGGCCTTCGCTCAGTGGGTTAAGGATGTCGTATTGCCCTGAGCTGTGGTGCAGGGTGCAGACGTGACTCAGTTCCACATTGCTGTGGCTGTGGTGGAGGCCAGAAGCTACAGCTCCAATGTGGGCCCTGGCTTGGGAGCCTCCATGTGCCATGGGTGATTCCCTAAAAAGCAAAAAGACAAAAACAAACAAAAAAACAGTATTAGACAGAGGGAGAAGTCTAATGGCAACTCAGGAAAAAATGGAGTCATTGCCAACCTTGCAGGCAACAGTAAATTTTGTCTTTATGTATTTCGAGGTAAACTAATAAACTTAAAACTACCAGAAGAGTCAGTCTAGGCACTTTGCCCTTGAGCAGGCTGGGTATATAAAAAAAATTTATTAGGTTTTAATTCTACAAAACCTTTTAAGAGTTTAGCTGTCCTGTGGCATATCTGGCAGTGTCTTTCTATTACCAGTCCCATCTTAGAGCAAGTCTGTAGATTACCCTATCAGAGTTCTTTAGTGGCTTGTACTTCCCCTCCCTTTCTAGTGTATTTAGATTTGTGTTTAATTTTAGTTCTTTAAAGCTTCTGAGATTATAGAAAAATATCTTCATGACCATAAAATAGCAAAGTTTTCTTGAACAAAATATGAAAAATAATATTAAAAACAATTCATAAATTAGACCGCATTGAAAATAAGATATCTACTAAGATGTATTATAAGAGTTAAAAGAATATGAGAGAAAATATTTTCCCATACATTGTATCAAATAAGGTTAACTTTTTCTTGGTGTTTGAATATCCAATTGTCCCAATGACATTTCTTTGTTTTTAGTCATTTTGCTATGATGCTCCTGGGTGGATTTTATTTATATTTTTCCTACTTACTGACTGCAGTATATCTCAGATCTGTGGCTTGATATCCTTCACTAATTTTATAAAATTCTTTTTTTTTTTTTTTTTTTTTCCTTTT
>PVHT020000009.1:14891075-14944728 GCA_004024745.2 Catagonus wagneri | reverse complement strand
CAAATTTTATAAAATTCTTGATCATTATCTCTCTGGTACTTCTTTCATCCATTCTCTTTCCTTTTGCTGGAAATCCAATTAGATATGTTAAGTCATCCACTGTTGCCTATATGTCTCTTAAATGGTTTTCTGTATTTTCATCATTTTTCTCTGAATATTCTCTTCCCATTTTGAAAACAGTTAGAAAATGCTCTCCCAACTTTGTCTGATATTCTGTTAAAAATAATTTGAGTTTTTTAAATTTTTTTTCAGTTGTAATATTTCAATTTCAGTCTTCTTCCTCTAATAGATTCTAGTTCTCTGATGAAATTATACATCTATAGTAGTTTTTCCATTATGTTTTCTTCTCTTGGTTTTAGATTGTTTATGTCTTTTATACTCTGTAATTGAAAGAATGTTGAACATCATGTATGAAAAGCTGAGAATTAATTAGAGATTCTAGATAACATTATCTTTCATCAAAGAGGATTTACTTTTGCTTCTTAAAGAAAGTTAAATTAAGGAAGGTTACTTCATCTGTTCTCAAACCGAACTAATAAAGACTGGATTTCAGCCTTCCCGAAGACTGGTCAATTTCATTTACTATTTAGGTTTTGCTACCCAGGAGTCCAAACTGAAAATCTGAAATATTTACCAGGGATTCTTCTCCTTGGCTGACTTTGATTTTTTTTCTTTTTTCTTTCTTTTTATCCTTTGACACTGCGCCAAACTCTGACCAGCTTCTCAGGTTCTTAGTTCTACTTATCAATTGTCAAATCCATGACAAAGCTAAAAGAAAACTTACGGCAATCATTTTGGAGAATCTCTCAGAACATACAAGGTAACTCAATCCATGGAAATGGAAAAGATGCTGATGTCCCATTAAAAGAAAAGCAGAACTAGATGTTGCACTCACTTTTCTGAACCTCTTTCTGGAATCATGAGCTTTCAAGTCCTTGGTGCTTTGATGTTCCTTTAATGTCTTCAAACAAATTTTTTAAAAATATTTTTGAGATTTCTAGTTGTTCTCAGCACGATATAAAGTAGGATAGTCTACCGGTAGTAAAAAGTGAAAGGTGTTTTCCTGTCCTTTAATTAGTACTCTTCATCTCTGCGTAAGTCATTCCTCTCCCATCTTACTGCCCTCCTCCCTTCCCTTCCCCCCTCCCTCCCTGTTATCTCTTTTACCGTAGCTGCAGAAGATACATACCTAGTTCTAAGGCATCACTTTTGACTTCTACTTTACACCACAATATTTCGGAATCTGCACTTACATATTTCATTTTAGGTATCACAGACCCCCAAGACTTACCTCTGCCTGGGTCTAGAAAAAGTATCCCTACAATCACTTTTTGAAGGTGAAGGCATTTAACAGTGCCTCATGGCTAATATAGTAAAAAAAATTAAAGGTGACTAATCCTTCCCAGGTACTAATAAATACTTATTTCAAAGTGTTGTTTTTATAATCTACTAAGACTATTTAGTGACTTTTAATTCTTATTCCTAAGCTCTATTATGGATTCAAATATATTTCTCCAATGCTTTCATAAAGAGTCAATGGAGAATTATGAGAGATGGAGATACCTGAAAGACTGAATCAATTTTTTTTCTTAGTTCAGAGTTGGGGGGAACAAACCTTATTATAGGAAAAAAGTAACTGATGTCCCTACTGTGAGTGGACCCTTTTTTTTTTTTAGGGCCGAACCTGTGGCATAAGGAGGTTCCCAGGCTGGGGGTCGAGGTGGAGCTATAGCTGCTGGCCTATGCCAGAGCCACAGCAACACCAGATCTGAGCTGCATCTGTGACCTATACCACAGCTCACCACAATGCCAGATCCTTAACCCACTGAGCTAGGCCAGGGATCAAACCCACAACATCATGGTTTCTTCATTCGTTTCTGCTGCACCACGATGGAAACTCCTGAGTGGACATTTTTCTTGCCATTATTTTTTTTTGCCTTTTTATTTATATTTTATTTACTCTTTTATACTCTAATAAAAATTTTATTATTTTTTTAATGGATTTTATTTCAATTATGGGTGTACATAAATCATCACAAGTCAATTTTACAGATTTTGTACTCCAAACCCACAGTTCATTATGATCAATGATAAATCCCTTCCTACTGAAGAAGGTGGGTATCTGAGGCTACACTGTAGTATGATTAAGTGATGAACAAATTAGGGACAAGATCATTGTGATAACTGGTAATAAAAACACCTTCAACCTCATTAACCATAAAAG
This sequence comes from Catagonus wagneri, assembly GCA_004024745.2. Classification (NCBI taxonomy): domain Eukaryota; kingdom Metazoa; phylum Chordata; class Mammalia; order Artiodactyla; family Tayassuidae; genus Catagonus; species Catagonus wagneri. Next base: position 14,942,504 of record PVHT020000009.1, on the reverse strand, counting down.
AGAACTTACTACGGGAGCTTCTCATGAACACACAAAGTAATGGATCCATGGAAAAGATGCAGCCACTATTAGATTTGTCATCTGAAGCAGAGAGCAGTAGAGAAATACTGTGATTTTTGTCTTTCCTGCAGAGCCCTGATGTCCTTCCACAGCCTCTGACTGGTCGAACTTAATCGGAAAGCAAGAGAACCTTGGAAACAAAGAATGTAACAGCACTTGGGGAAGCAAAGAGTGTTTATGGAGTGGATCTGAGGACAAAATGTAAATGACATACATTGTTATCAGAAGATAAATTATGAATTTATTGTAGGAAGAATATATGGTAATGGTGACAGAATTTCTAAGGAAAAATTTAAAGGTCACAGTGATTTTAAAGACAGAAAGATACCTATATGAAAATAGATACACCAGGAGCAGATTCCTAAACTACTGGCATAGGTCATTTTATTGTGCTTTACCTATGGCACTTTGCATGTATTGTGTTTTTTATATTTGAAGGTTTGTGGCAACCCTGCATCAAGAAAGTTTATTGTTTTTACAACAGCATTTACTTACTTGGTATCTCTGTGTCACCTTTTGGTAATCCTCACAATATTTCAAAAATTTCCATTATTATTATGTTTTTATAGCGATCTGTGATCAAGGATCTTTGATGTTACCAGTGTAGATTTTTGGGTGCCATGAACGTCACTCGTATAAGACAGAAAATTTGATTGATTAATGTTACGTGTTCTAACTGCTCTAACTACTGGCCATTCCACATCTCTCTCCCTTTCCTTAGGCCTCCCTATTCCCTGATACACAACGATGTTGAAATTTAGCCAGTTAATAACCCTACAATTACCTCTAAGTGTTCATGTGAAAGAAGAGTTGCATATCTCTCACTTTAATTCAAAAGCTAGAAATGATTAAGCTTAGTGAGGAAGGGATGTCAAAAGCTGATAGGCTTCTTGCACCAAATAGCCAAGTTGCCAATGAAAAGAAAACTTCTTGAAGAAAATTAAAGTACTACTTCAGTGAACGCAGTGATGATAAGAAAGCAAAACAGATTTATTGCTTACCTGGAAAAATTATTAGTGGTCTGGTGAGAAAATCAAAGCAGCCATAATATTCGTTAAGCCAAAGCTGAATCCAAAGCAAGGTCCTAACTCTCTTCAATTCTTTGAAGGCTGAGAGAGGTGAGGAAGCTGCAAAATAAAAATCTGAATTTAGCAGAGATTGGTTCATTAGGGTTAAGGAAAGAAAACATCTAAAACATAAAAGTACAGGCTGAAGAAGCAAGTGCTGATGTAGAATCTGCAACAAGTTACCCTTCTCCAGATAAGATAATGAATGAAGATAGCTGCACTAAACAACGGATAGTCAATGTAGCTGAAACAGTATTGAAATAAAGTAGATGAATATTGGACAGTGTAATCTAGGATTTTCATAGCTAGAGAAGAAAAGTCAATGCCTGCCTTCAAAGCTTCCAAATATGGGATTAGGAGCCCTCTTGTTAGGGGCGGATGCAGCTGGTGATTTTAAGTTGAAGCTGATGCTCAATTAACATTCCAAAAATCTTAGGGCTCTTATGAATTATGCTGTCCCTACCCTGTGCTCTATAAATGGAACAACAAAGCCTCGTGATAGCACATGTGTGTACAACATGGCTTACTGAATATTTTAAGCCTATAGTTGAGATTTACTGCTCAGAAAAAGAAGATTCCTTTTAAAATATTACTTCTCATTGACAATACACCTCGTCATCCAAGAGCTCTGATGGAGCTATATAATGAGATTAATGCTATTTTCATGTCTGCTAATAGAATATCCATTCTACAGCTTGTAGATCAAGGAGTAATTTTAATTTTCAAGATTTATTGTTTAAGAAATACATTTTGTAAGGCTATTGCTGCCACAGACAGTAATTCTTCTGATGGATCTGGGCAAAGTAAATTAAAATCCTCTGGAAGGGATTCACCATTCTAGATGGCATTAAAGAACATTTGTGATTCATGGGAAGAGGTCCAAATATCAACATTAACAGAAGTTTGGAAGAAGTTGATTCCAATCCTCATGGATAACTTTGAGTTATTCAAGACTTCAATAGAGGAAGTAACAGATGATTGAAATAGAAAAAGAACTAGAATTAAAAGTGGAGCCTGAAGATGTGACCAAATTGCTACAATCTCATGATAAAATTTTAACAGGTGAGAAGTTGCTTCTTATAGATAAGCAAAGAAAGTGGTTTCTTAAGATGGATACTGCTCCTGGTGAAGATTCCATAAAGATTGTTAAAATGATAACAAAGCCTTTAGAATATTATGCAAACTTAGTCAAGAAAGTAAAGCAGGGTTTGAGAGGATTGACTCCAACTTTGAAAGAAGTTATGTTATAGATAAAATGTTATGAATGGCATTGCACGCTACAGAGAAATTATTTACGAAAGGAAGAGTCAATTGACGAAGCAAGGTCATTAAGAATTTGCCACAGCCACCCCAGCCTTCAGCAAACACCATCCTTATCAGTCAGTAGCCATCAACTTCTAGGCAAGACCCTCGACCAGCAAAAAGATTATGACTCACTGCAGGTTTGGATGATGGCTAGTAATTTTTAGCAATAAAGTATTTTTTTAGAGCAAGGTATGTACTTTTTAAAGGACATATGCTATTGCATACTCATAACTTTTGTATGCGGTGGGAAACCAAAAAAATCATGTGGTTTGCTTTATTGCAATATTTGCTTTATTTCAGTGGTCTGGAACCAAACCTGCAATATCTCCAAGGTATGCCTGTAATGGCCTCCTTCAGTAATGATATGTGTGTTGGGCATATGTTCATATAAATGCATATTAGTGCTTATATGAATTTTCACACATTTTTATATAATTATCTTACTCAGATAATTTCATGACTTAAATAAAAATATTTTCCATTGCTGCACATCATGTTGAACTGTATTTGTGCAGGAACCTGATTGTCTGATTCCTCTTAAGACAATGAATCTATCTGGCTTATATTTACTGTATGGAGAAAGTTCATCTCCTGTGGCTGAAACATATTGAATAAAAGCTAGTTTCTATCTACTGAAATGCTTCTCAGCTACTTTTTAAATTGTGAAGAGATTTAATACTACAAAAGAGGGACCTCTTTTGTAGGATTAGCGGAAAATAATTCTAGAATTTATTTTTCCATGTTTTTTTTTTTTTTCTGTTTTAAGGCCATACCTTCAGCTTATGGAGGTTCCCAGGCTAGGGGTCAAATCAGAGCTGTAGCTGCTGGCCCACACCACAGCCACAACAACACGGGATCCAAGCCGCGTCTGCAACCTACACCAAAGCTCACAGCAACGCCAGATCCTTAACCCACTGAGCTAGGCCAGGGATTGAACCTGTGTCCTCATGAATCCTAGCTGGATTTGTAAACCACTGAGCCACGAAGGCAACTCCCAGTTTTTATTTTACTCAAATCAGAAATAGATAAAAGTCCGACATATTTCCTTTTAGTCTCGGGGTGATATCACAAAATGGAAGACTTCACCAACGGACCCATTCCACTGTTCCAGCCAAGAAACACCATCAGCATAACAATAACAAACAACTCAACTCTACAAGCAGTGGGGAAAATAAATACTTTGAACTTGGAGTTAGGATAAAGAGTTTCTTCACAGAATGTCCAAACGTCTACCACATTTGAACGTTTGGGTGTGTCTCCTCTTTCCCTTATCTTGGTCTACCATTTGATTCCTGAAAAACTTGTATCAAATAAATTTTTAAGCAAGATCACACCTACTGCTTTGGACAGTCTTCTTGGCTACTACTATTGACAATGAGGTTTGGAATTAAAGGGAGGATGTTTAGTTTAGCTTTACTAAATCTCCTTTGTGGTGGGCTATATGGGGTAAGTCAAAGATCTCTGTAACAACACAGTCCAATGCTGTTGGGTGGAAATTTCTCTAATAATAATCTGGACTGTCCAATATGATAGCCACTGTCACAGGTTGCTACTAAGGACTTGAAATAGGATAGAGTGAAACATTAATTTTTTTTTCCTTTGGCCACACCTGTAGCATATGGAAGTTGCTGGGCCAGGAACTGAACCTGTACCATAGCAGTGACCCAAGCTGCTGCAGTGACAGCAATAGATCCTTAACCTGCTCCACACAAGAGAACTCATAACTTAAAATTTAAAAAAATTCAATTAATTTGTATTTAAATAATCACATGAGACTAGTAGCTACCTACCTGAATTAATTTTGTATTGTTGCAGTAACTAATTACTTTCTATAAATTTAGTTGTCTAAAACAACATAAATCTTATAGTTGCAGAAGTTAGACTTTAAAATAGACATTACGGGGCTAAAATCAAGGTGTTGGCAAAGCTACATTTCTTCTAGAGACTCTAGGGGAAAATATGTTCCTTTCCTTAACCAGCTTCTGGAGGGTGCCCATGTTCCTTGGCTCATAGCCACAGCACTCCATCATGTGCTTCCATTTTCACATCTCCTTCTCTGGTTCTTTCTGAACTCTCCTGCCTTCTTCTAAGGATCTTCATGATTACAATGGGCCCACCTGGACAGTCCAGGCTAATCTCCCCAACTCAAGGCTCTTAATCACATATACAAAGTTCCCTTTTGCCATCTAAGGTAATGTAGTCACACACATTCTTGGAATTAAGACTTAGAACACGTTTTGGGGGAGGGGGCTGAACATTATTCTGTCTTCCATACTACCATATTGTGTGGTGTGGCTACACAATAGTAGTCTGGACAGGTAGGAAAAAATTTGGAAGAATTGAAGGCATAAAGAGATATGTCAAAGATTTCTAATTACAAAGATAGAAATTAAGCTGTGAAAACTATCAAATGGTTGCTAGAATTCTAAGGAATCCTAATGGAGGAGAAGGGGTATTTGATCTAATAAACAAGCATACAGATGCATTAATTTACCTCAATAAACTCTATTATAATAATGATTAGAAACAAGGACCAATAGTATTTGCTTAATAGCAACTTATCTGAAAGTTCTACAAGGTAGGTTTTCTATTATTTACCAAAATTTCTATGTTTGATGATACCCAACTCAATCAACTGCGCCAGTCAGAGCAAGCCGAGATGGATTATATATTAGCAGAAAGTTGGCTGCCTATAAAGAAATGGGTTGGATTTTTACAAAGATGATACTTAAGCTTCCAAAGTCCTGAACTCTTCAAAGTAGGGGCTTATTCCAATGTTTGTTTCTGTCCTTCCTCTTTAGACTTGCCTTTCAAGTAAGCTTGAGAGAAATAACAACTGTCATTATTTCATTCTAAAGTATCATTTGTAATTAAATTTGTATCATACTTGGCTTGTAAAAATTTTAGTTGTTTTCTAAAAATAGGTTCATCCTCAAAGAATGAATATTTCCCAGCACTAAGGATAGTCATAAAAAGATGACACATCTTTAAATAATTTCAAAGTTTCACAGTCATTTCAATCTATGACAACATAATTTACTAAGCCACTTTAAATATCTTTAATATTTTTTGTTTAAGTGAAACAAAATGGACACCAGACTTGAAGATCTCTCCAGCAAACAAAACCAGTTAAGCCACATAAGCAAAATTTAGCGTAGTTTATTTCATGAATGTAAACAAAACTTAGATTATTGCCTGTTTTGCAGATGCCTCTGATAATCATAACTGCAACTTTAATCATCTTTCTAAAATGGTGTAAGATAATCAATTTTAACCAAACTTCTGCTGTCTGTAAACCCCCATTTTAGTAACCAATCATTGTAAAGGTTAAACAACTCCCTCATTTTCACTTTATAAGCCATCATGAAATAGTATGCCTCTGAGCTTCATACTAGTTTTGGGTCTGAAGTACTACCCCTGTTTGCTTGTTTCTCACTCAATAAAATATGCTTATCAAGTAAAGCTCTCTGAATTTCTTTTGATATCGCATACCAAAAAAAATCAAATATTCCAGTGAGACTTTTAGAGAGGAACAAGATGAGTTAAGCCATAATTTTTAGGTTACAAATAATCAGTGCCAGTGTGATCAGGTCTTGCATCCACTTCAATGAAATAATTTAATTTTATGAACATGTACTGAATACTCTTTATGTGCTGATATATAGAAATGCACATGATACAGTTGCTGTCTGAGCTCATTTTCTTTTAGTCCAGTGCTCATTTAAGTAAACAAGCAAAAACCTGGAGGATATTAGATGTTTCCTCAAGTTATAAATCTCTACCAAGTACCATACAAATGTTAGTTTTCATTCCTTTAGCATTTTATAATTTGCGGAGACCTCCTGTGCTCCCAAGGGGCAACCATAGTATAAATGAGAAAGCTACCACCTAGAAAAAGGAGAGGCCTGCTAATGGTCATGTGGGCAGTAAATGGAGGAAGAAATTACTAGCTACTAACAGTTTATTACATCTAAATATAAGAAATCTTGGGCTCCTATTTTGTATATGGCCACTCAAGTGATAAATGGAAGAGTTTAGGATGCATTATTGTGGGAGTCTGCAGGAAAGAAGGAAGACTTGACTGGGAGAAACCAGAGAAGATGTTACAGCTGGGCCTAGAATGGTGAGTAGGAGCTGGGGCTGACCAAGGTGGAAATAATAGCTTAAACAAAGGCTCTAGAATGGGCTTCTGAGTCTCTAAGCTCATTATCCCTTTATGCCTACATTTTCCTTATTTCCCACACACTATATTCCCCCCATATCAAACTACTTGCTATTTCCCCAAAATACTTTGCTTTCTCATACCTTCTTTGAAGTCATGTAGTATCTTCACCTATACATCTAAGCCACCTCCCCCTAGTTCTTTGTTTTTCTGAAAAGTGCCTATTTACCTTTTATCAGCTGAATCTTTTCTTTTTTCTGTGAAGCCTCCCCTGACCAATACCCACGCACCTTCCACCTCCTCCCTTCCCCCTAGACAAACAACAGATGGAGGGGCTTTTTATAGTTTCTCATATCACCAAGGATAGAGAGGGAAGCCTCTGCAAAGGCAGTTCTGTAAGAGAGCATGTTAAGGGCCTAGAGAGTTCTAAGACAGGTTAGGCTCAGTGAGTTCAGAGAGAGGAGTGAGAGACATCTGTGCAGTAACATGCAAAGGACAGGCAGCAGATGAGGTGAGAAGAGGGGGAGGAAAGCCTTTACATGACTCTGATTTTAATCCTGGCTGACTCAGAGTAGATGTGAGCAGACTTGTGTTGTAAAGCTTCAGATGATGATGGAGATGATGATAGGTCTTTGTGGGGCCATAAGGTCTCTGTCACAACCATTCCACTGTGCCACTGTGGTACAAAAGCCATTATGGACAATATACGGATTAATTCATTTGGTTGTGTTGCAATAAATTTTATTTATAGGAACAGGCTGAATTTGGCTTGTGGGCTGCACTTTGCAAACCAAACTGCGAGGATGGTGGTTCCTTTATCAGAAATAAAGGATCCAGGAGCTGAGGCTTATTTGCAGACAATGGAAAGATGGCAGAGGTGGGGCTTAACTGAATTTGGATGTGTTGAATCTGCAATGCTGGCATGGATTCCATGTGAAAGTGTACAACAGGCAGTTTGGAATATACACTTTCAAAATTAGGAGGGAAATACAGATTTGACATAGTTTTACTTTAAATTTTTAATTTCTTCTATAGGAGTTTAACCTATATACAGGATGTGAAGTTCTGCTAGTTACAGTGTCCAGAATTCAAAGGCACAGCTAACTTCAGTGTGTAGTTCATTTAATGGAGGCCTGAAATTTGAAACTAGCAAAGAAGGAATCAGGGGGCCCCCTCAATGTCACTGACTAGTCAGTGACCTAGAGTAAGTGACCCTAAAATACTGTCTCCTGTGGCAACTTGAAAATAAACTTGAAAATAATCAACTTTGCTCTTTCTCCTGTATCCTCTGTCCTCCTTAGCAGTAAACAGAGCTGGACATGAGACCTATCTGAGATTTCTCATCATTGCTTATGAGCTTCTTTCCATTCATCTGGTTCATTCCATGTATTTAATGTTTCAGATACCGATCTTTCTTCTTCCTTAGTGGAAGCTTATTTTCAGCCCTCCACAGTTTTTGCTTGAATTGTTGCAATAATCCTTTTCTCCTAATAATTGACCTTACACTATACTACCAATAATGAATTTTTTTTTTAGGGCCACACCTGCAGAATATGAAAGTTCCCTGGCTTGGGGTTGAATGGGAGCTGCAGCTGCTGGCCAACACCACAGCCACAGCAATGCAGGATCTGAGCTGCGTCTGTGACTTACACCACAGCTCACGGCAACACTGGATCCTTAACCTACTGAGTGAGGCCAGGAATCACACCCACATCCTCATGGATACTAGCTGGGTTCATAATCCACTGACCCACAAGGGGAACTCCACGATAATATAATATTATATACTAATAACCTCTATACTAATCCTTATTATTATGCATTCTTATACTATGTTTACCTTTGATTTCAGAGATGCAGTTGAAAATTTTCTGCTTTCCTTTGCTGCAAGGCTCTACTGCTCCAAAGAATCTGTTCCAGGGAAGGGAGAAGGCTTTCATGGAGGAACATAAGTAGGTGCCTCCTGGTTACTTTTGCTTCCTTAGGCAAGGAAAAGATGCCATACTAGTAGTGGCAGTGGACCCTGCTGATCAGGAAACAGACCGTAGGACTACTGCTACATAATATAGGCAGGAAAGAATATGAAAAAACAAACATATATCATTCTCAGATGACTCGCTAGGGTGTTTCTTGCTCCTCTCATAATTTTGTGACTAGACAAGCACAGAAGCTAGGTTGTCTATTGTCCAATAATGACAGTAAATAGACAAGTTAGAAGCCATATTTTAAGAAGGTCATGGGGCTCTAAAACTCAGAGCTAAGAGTTAGAGTCACTGTATCACATAAGCCCCTTAGGCCAGTAGACATACTAGCTGAGGGTGAGAGTAATCTAGAATTGTTAGTTGAACAAGGGAATGATAACCATTTATTGCAGCCCTGAGACTACCTGTAATCATGGCTCAGTTCACTCTGTTAATTCTCCTTATGTAAGTTTTCCCTGGAAAATAGATCATCCAGAATCCTGGGGGAATTTTTCTCAGATGGGAGGAAGAAGTCATATCTGAGTGATGCTGGGGTGGAGTCCTATCTTAGTGGATGCTGAGGTGCACAGCCCACACCTGTTTCTAGGACCAAGGCACCCACACACTCACCTGTTGGGAACACATTGCTCAAGCTGAGGCCTCCTCAGGGTAGAAAGGCCTTAGCCCCCTTGCTTCAATTTGGGACATACCTTGAGAACTAAACCAACCCCAGGACTCCCTGCAGTAGTGACTGAGGCCTCTCTTGCAGATGCATCACAGTTCAACTTCTCCCCATGCCCAGTTCTGCCTCCCTCACTCCTTTACAGGTTTTGTTCCTGAGGACACTCCACAACAAACCACCCGCTTGCAAATCTCCATCACATTATCTGTTTCCCTGGGATCTCAACCTATGACATCCATTATTACAATACTTTCCACATTGGTATCTTGGGAGTTACCATTTCAGATCTTAAAATCAAGTGAGCGCATTATTTCATTATTTCTTGATTATTTTGACATTCAGAACATATAATGCTTATTATCTATCGTGGCCTCTCTGTCACAGCCCTGGCTAATTCAGCCACTGACTCACGGCCTCTCCTCGGGCACGTCATTTAAGATCCTTGGTCTCATTTTAAATCAGCCAGGAAATTGTGCCCAACTCCAGACTGGAGACCTTTGAAAATCATGTTAAAACCATATTAATTCAATTTCTGTTACTTTGGTTGTATTTCATGCTCCATTTTAAGCTGTCACTTTTTAATCTCCCTGATTTTCATTGTTTATTCAAAGATGAATGTTGCACTATAACCTTGATTATATCAACTGAACCGAATATGTGAAACGAAAGCCATGTAATGTGGAAAAGGCTGACGACCAAATAAAATTTCTCAGAGTACAAAACAAGTGGAATAAAGAAGTCCAAGTTTTGCCTCGTGGTCATTTTACTGCAATAGTCAGTGATGAAGATAAACATAATCTGAAATTGTATCCATATTATGCATTCAATCAACATATCCTAATATGGATAAACCATGCCTATGAGATAAATATGACCCTGTGCTTTTGGATGGGTGACATGGCAGTAGAACTCCCCCAGTACTGGCTATAAAATAGCTTAAAAACTCACTCAGTTCTCTAGCACCTACATCTAAGATTTAAGGAGACTGACTTGAGTTATGAGATCCTGGTCTATTAATTTTACATCATATCTAAGCCTTAAAAGTTTCTGCGTTTCTTTAGCAAGATATTTGTTTAGAAATAAAGATCTGGAATTTTGGAACTGTCTTACATTATACTTAGCTGTCTGGTTTGTCTTGCCTTAATTTTGAATATCTTCTTTATCCTATTATTAAATATAGAAAGTCAAAGTGAATTGATATTGCTAGTTATCTGGGACCTGGTTAAATGAGATTTAGTGGAATATATTGTTGGAATAGGTACCAAAAATGTCAAATTTGCATATTTTTGTACAGAATTCTTAGATGAAAGGTATGGGGTAGAGGAATGAGATTTGGAGAACATGGAGCATAGGGAAATAAAAGGAAGAAACTGATAATGCGCAAAGAACGGTAAGCCCTTGATACCACCTTATAATTTAAGATTTAAATGAAATTCACTCAATCACGTGTGCATTAAGAGACTCAACTTTCCTCCTATTCTCTCCAGGGATTCCTTAAAAGAGAAGAGGGTTAGGTTTCCAGAGTCTCTTTGTCCTGAGATCCTGCTTCTGCTAAATCAAGTGAGTTTGAAGATTAAGTCCTCAAATACTGTCCCTTTTCCATGCTGTGGCCCACTCTTGTGAGGACCTACCCACACAAATAGTTACAGATTTTAATGAAGATCTGGGATGTAGGAGTGGTTAAGCTTCTCACATACACAGTTTGATATTAATGTATTCTCATTCTTAAATGTCCGGCCATTCAAACAGGGGGAATTTCTTATCAAATAACGTTTCTCCTTGAGTTCTAGCTGCCTGCCATGTTACTCTGTTCCCTCTCTCCAACATCCATTCCCTAGTCCTTCCTATCTCACTATTTACCTCAATGGCTGAATTCTCTCTCCTTCCAGACTACGAGCACATTTCTATGGCCTCACATTAGTTTCATAAATAAAAATAGTTCTCTCCAGGATAGGAACTCTGGTGAAAACAGAAAAAAAAGACTAGGAAATACATATTACCCTAAATTAAAACTGTACGGTATATATAGTTCTTTGATTGCTACCCTTCTTCAAATTTCTCTTCATTCTTTCCTTATCCTTCACCTTTCTATAACATTTCGCTTAATCTTGGAAGAAAAAATTGTTGTGACCAGGAAAAAATTTTTATGAAAAATTTTCTTCTCACATTATAGCTTCACAAAATCAGTTTTTTCAAACCACACAGATAAGTGTTATATAATAACAAACTTGTAACAGTAAATTAGAGTTTTCAGAGTTAAAGACTGGTTTCTTCTGTTTTTCACTCATTTTATATATTTCATTTGTTAAAGCTTTTTATTGAGTTATGATTGACATTTGAAAAGCCATACATGTTTGAGGTCTACAATGTGATGAGTTTGGAGATAAGTGCCTACCCTTGAAGGTATCACCACATCTATGCCATTAACATATCCATCACCTCCAAAAATTTCTTCCTGAATTCCTTTATTTATTATTTTTTACATGTGACAAGATTACATCCTCTTAGCAAAATTTTAAGACTACAATTCAGAACTGTTAACTATAGGCACTATGATGTATAGTAGATCTCAGGATTTACTCAACTTTTCTAACTGAAACTTAGGACCATTTGCTGGTACTTCCCCATATACCCCAAGCCCAAGCCACTGGCAACCACCATTCTAACTTTCTGCTGCTTTCAGTTTGAATATTTTATTTTATTTTTTCAAAACTATTTTATGTATTTATTTATCTTTTTTTTTTTTTTTTTTTTTAGGGCTGCACCCACAGCATATGGAGGTTTGCAGGCTAGGTGTCGAATCAGAGCTGAAGCTGCTGGCCTATGCCACAGCCAGAGCAACGTGGGGTCTGAGCTGCATCTGTGACCTACACCACAGCTCACAGGAATGCTGGGTCCTTAACCTGCTGAATGAGGCCAGGGATTGAAACTGTGTCCTCATGGATACCTCATTTTGACTATTTTAGATTCCTCTCATAAGTGGTATTGTGTAGAATTTGTCCTTCTATGTCTGGCCTATTTCACTTAGCATGATATTCTCCAGGTTCATCCATTTTGTCGCAAATAGTAAGACACACCTCTTTGTTAAGAGATTTTTATCTGAATGAATATTGAATTTTCTCAAGTGCTTTTTCTTCATTATGAAAATTATCACATAATTTTTATTCTTGATATGCCTATGTTGAATCTTGCTTCCCAGGGATAAGTCTTACTTGGTCAGGTGTATGATCCTTTTAATGTGCTGTTGAATTCAGTTTGCTAGTACTTTGGTGAGGGTTTTTACATCTATGTTCATCAGGATATTGGCCTATAGTTGTCTTTTCAAATAGTATTTTTGTCAGGCTTTGGTATTGGGTGATACTGGCCTGATAAAATGAGTTTGAAAGTGTATCCTCTTTTATTTTTTTGGAGGAGTTTTAAAATGATTGGTACTAATTCTTTAAATGTTTAGTATAATTCCCCTGTGAAGCCCTCTGGTCCTGAGCTTTTCTTTGTTGGGAGGTTTTTGATTACTTATTCAATCTCCTTATTTATTATTGATTCAAGCTTTCTTTTTATTATATACATTCATTTTAATTTTTATGTTCCACATACGTGATAACATGCTGTATTTGTCTTTCTCTATCTGACTTCTTTCACTATGCATAATACCCTATAGATCTATCCACACTGTTGTAAATGGCAGAATTTTATTCTTTTTATGACTGAGTAATATTTCACTGTATACATGTATCACATCTTCATTATCCATCCAACTATTGATAGACACTGAATTGCTTCCAAATCTTGGCTATTGTAAACAATGCTGCTATAAACATTGGGGCACCCTTCAAATTAGTGTTTTTGTTTTCTTTGGATATATGCTCAGGAGTAGAATTGCTGGATTATATTACAGTTCTACGTTTAGTTTATTGATGAACCACCATAATGTTTTCTATAGTGGTCAAACCAATTTTCATTCCCACCAACAGTGTACTAGGGTTCCTTTTTCTTCACATCCTCACCAAATATTTGTTATCTGTAGACTATTCTTTTCTTTTTTAATTTTTATTAGAGTATAGTTGATTTACAGTGTTGTGTCAATTTCTTCCGTGCAGCATAGTGACCCAGTCATGCCCATATATACATTCTTTTTCTCGTACTATCTTCCATCATGTTCTATCCCAAGAGACTGGATATAGTTCCCTGTGCCATACAGTAGAACTTCATTGCTTATTGATCCTAAATGTAATAGTAGATTTTTTTATGATAGCCATTTTGACAGCATAAGGTGATCCCTCATTATGATTTTAATTCATATTTTTCTGATCATTAGTGATGTTGAGCCACTTTTCTTGTGCCTGTTGGCCATCCATATGTCTTCTATGGAAAAATGGCTATTCAGATCTTCTGGCCATTTTTAAATTGCATTGTCTTTTTGATACTGAGTTGGATGAGGTCTTTATATATTTTAAATATTAATCCCTTATTGGTCTTAACATTTGCAGATATTTTCTCCTATTAAATAGGTTGTATTTTTATTTTATCAATGGTTTATTTTGCCGTGCAAAACTTTTAAGTTTAATTAGGTCCCATTTGTTTATTTTTACTTTTGTTTATTTTGCCTTAATAGAAAGATTCAAAAAAACTGCCATGATTTACGACAAAGAATGTTCTACCTATATTCTCTTCTAGGAGTTTTATGGTTTACAGTTTTACATCTATGTCTTTAATCCATTTTGATTTTATTTTTTATATGCTAGGAGAAAATGTTCTAACTTCATTCTTTTACCTGTAGTTGTCCAGTTTTTCTATCACTGTTTATTGAAGAGACTGTCATTTCTGCATTGTATATTCCTACCTCCTTTGTCCATTCAGTCTTTCTATCTCTTTTTCAGTCTATCTAGGTAGGTGTAAGCTTCCAGGAAATCATCCATTTCTTCTAAATTTGCTTCTGTATCATTTTTTCATAACAGTCCCTTATGATTTTTTAATTTCTGTGGTATCAGGTATAATGTCTTCTCTTCCATTTCTGATTTCCTTTATTGGGGTCTTCATTTTTTATCTTGAACGCTCTAGCTGAGTTTGTTGATATTAGTTATCTTAAAAAAAAAACTCTTTGTTTCACTGATATTTTTATTGTTGTTTGTTCTCTATTTCATTTATTGATGCTCTAATGTTGATTACGTCCTTCCTTCTGCTAATTTTGGACAGGTTTTGAAGCTTTTTGGAAGGGAAGAACACACAAAAATTTTATTTTAGGGATATTTATACAGTGGGAAATTAGTGGCACAAGAATTATATATCATTGAAGGTGAGACCCTTTGTAAGTTATGAAAACTTGACAGGCAATATGCAATATTGGTTCCCTAAAATATTTTTAAAAAGAAAAACTGGTGATATTTGACCAAGTTTAATCTTCTCTGAGGAAGTACTCCACTCCCACTCCTGCCCAGTGACGTTTTCTGGCTCTGTTGGTGTTTGGGCAGAAGGAGAGGGATACACAATGACATAATAACTTAACACACTTTTAAGAGACTCTTGTGAAATACTAAAGTATCCTTCCAAACAAGAGGGGGTTAGTTACACATTGTTCACGTCAATAAGAGCACTTAAATGGAAACTTTTCTGAGGATCCAGATGGATACCTCATGAAAAAAGAAATCTTAATTCAGTTCTAATGGTTTTCACATGGCCAAGAGGTGCATTTTATTTTATTTTATTTTATTTATTTTTGTCTTTTTGCCTTTTCTAGGGCCGCACCCACAGCATGTGGAGGTTCCCAGGCTAGGGGTCTAATCGGAGCTGTAGCTGCTGGTCTATGCCAGAGCCACAGCAAAGTGGGATCCAAGCTGCGTCTGCAACCTACACCACAGCTCACAGCAACCACCGGATCCTTAACCCACTGAGCAAGGCCAGGGATCGAACCTGCAACCTCATGGTTCCTAGTAGGATTCGTTAACCGCTGAGCCACAACGGGAACTCCATGACCAATAGATGCATTTTAACTTGAGAACAGTGTAAAATACTGTAATGCTCAAGGTCGAGTGATGATCAGTGATTAGAAAAAGGGAAAGGCAGAAACATGTAAGTCTCACATGAGGAGCTTTTCAAATGAGCAGATTCCCCAGCTTCTGCTAGAGATTGTGATCACTGTGTCTAGAGAGGGGAAAACCACATGCAATAAGCACAGCATATGGATTTTATGCAAATGGTCCACACTCTGAATTACACCAGAAGAAACTCTACCTGGTGAAACTGGTACAAAGAGTGTCTGTTTTGCTTTTCCATTCAATTTTTTTGGATCAATTAGCATAGTTTCATCCTCTTCTTCAGAACTATTCAATCAGAACATTCATGGATGTGACCTCTAAACAGATCATTTTATACCTTCCCCAGAGGGAAGGTATAATAATTATAATAATCCATTGGTTTCCTGCTGGATTTGGAATCCAGTGCTCCAGAGCAGTGCTTCTCAAAGTTGGTTCAAGAATCACTTGTATCAGCACCATCTGAGACTTGAACAAAATAGTAGATTTCTGGGCTCCTTCTCAGGCTTATTGTACTCAAAATCTCTTGGATAAAGCCTAAAATATTTTTTTTTAGTTAGCTCTATCTTTGATGTTTGAGAATATACTGGAAAACTAAGTTTGTTCCTGGTAAAACAACAGAAGAGAAAAGCTGAAATAAGAGATGTATGCCAGATTCAGATCATGCAGATCATGAAGATGAGTAGATGACAGGTTCATATTAGAAGAGTATAATAGAGACAGGCTTACTTTACAGTCTGCAATGCAAGAGTAAAGGCCAAAGGGTTAGAATCAGCATTCAGTCATAAGAAGACACAGGCATCTCCCTGGGAGGTTCTAAAGGCTGTGATCTGAGAAGAAGAATGAATTCAATAACTGTAGGGCTCACTCACAAAGTCAGAGGCTAGTCATAGGATAATGAGATGAAGTTTTTAAGATATCTTCCTTGGCATTGTCTTAATCAGAGCTCTTTGGTTTGAAAAGCAGAGGGAACCATTCAGTCTAGTTTGAACAAAGAGAAGATTACTGTAAGGATGCTCATAGAATGAAAAGTGGATGAAATCTACAAAAATTCAAAGGCTCTGTATCAGAGATGGATGGTATTTCTGGATTAAATGAGTCTCTAAATGACTGCAAATAGAAACTTAAAGACTGGTGCTTTGCCATTAACAACACTCAGCTGCTCTCCACCTATCTGCATTAATCTAGTTTTTCTGCTCAAAATAAGTATTTCTTTCTTTGATTTCCATTCAGTTTTTCAAACTTGGAATCTAAACTGGCTAAGCCAATTGTTGGTGTTTGTTTCTTCAAGTTGGTCACCCTGTGGATCAATTTATCATCACTGGTTTCATCAGTTTGTTGACAAAGGGTGGAGGCATAGAGTAGGGGGCCTAGCCACATGGCTCAAAATGGCTTCCTTAGAAGCAAAGCGTGCCAGGAGAGACAGATTTCTTTAAAACACAGAGAGTGAGAAACAGACAGGCAGAATAAACATGTTTGGGCCTCTTGTTAATTGAATCACTTCCATACATACTAGTTTTCAGCTGGGGATATAACTTTGCTTGACCTCTCACACTGGAGCACATGAGAAAAATGGAGAAAGTAACCTGGCTAGGAATTCAGAGAAAAAGCTGGAACCCCCTGATATCTGGACAGGATACTTTTGTGACTATGACTCAGGAAGACAGTCAGAGCCCATTGTTTTGGCCTATATGGCAACAAACTTGTATACCTCAGGATTAGGTCTGCACAATTTGATAGGTTCACACCATACTTTTTTTTTTTTCTTTTTGCCTTGCTTACAGCATGTGGAAGTTCCTGGGCCAGGGATCAAACCCATGCCACAGCAGTGACCTGGGCCACTGCAGTGACAATGCCAGATTCTTAACCCACTGCACCACAATGGAACTCCTTCTTATCTTTTATTTAATTATTCTGCAGAATTCAGGTATGTGTGATTTCAGGCTATGCTTTAGTTCCCTTCTGCCAATTGCAACACTCTGATGGCTTTGGGATCTCAAATCTTGCTAATATTAAAATGATTTTTTAAGAATATGTTTCAGTAGATCTACATAGCTTTTGTAGCTGGTTGGAAAAAGTCTATATGATGTGAGCAATTCCCATGTCTCAATATGACCGATGCTTCCTTCTGCTCACATTCTATAGTGAATCTTTTTGAGACACAACAAAGACCAGCTTCATTTAGGCTTGTGAAATGTGAAGATATGTAGCCACTGGTCTTCTCATTTTATGACAAATAACTTTCCACTTCTATCATGATAAATTTTAATACAGAATTTTCTATATCCCTTTGAGAAAAATCGGTGACTGGCTTTCTGAGGTCATATAAGAAGACTGATAATTATTCAGTTATTTCAAAGTGTTCTATAATGAAGGAAGGAAAAATGTATCTGAAAGTGTAAAGGTGAAACATCTTAGAAGTAAAAATATTGCATCGTGTGTCTAGGGACAGCGATGAGTGCCAGCTGTGGCATTAACGCTATCTTCTTGGATATAGTCACATGAAACTCCTGAAAAATTGAGTTGAATTGGTTCTGTAAACTACATAGTATTAGACATTATTATATGAATAAATATATATATATGTGTGTTATAAAAAGTATCTCTGTGTGTGTATATATATATATATATATATATATATATAGTTTTTTATGTGTACAATTGACATCAGAAAATTCAAATTTTATATTTGATTTCATTGTAAGCTCAGGCTCATTCTTTGGAAGGCCCAGAACTGTGTACTAAGGACTTTGAATCTCAGGCAATAGTCAATGTCCATTAATCCATCCATCCAGCTATCTACCTATTCAGTGCCCTCCAAATTTTAAGGTCCTAGATAATGACATGGTGAAGTTTATATCTAAGTGGAGAATAAATAAGAAATTATTCCAATTCCATTTTTTTGTGATTTTTTTCCTCATTTTAAGTCCTGGTTTTCATCATATAGAAGGGATGTTAGGTAATGAATCTCTTAAAAGAAGTAGCATGTACCCCTTATCTATGATGCACACAGTATTTGAAAGCATGAATATGTGAACATATGCATGAATGTACTTCAGAGATAAAAATGCTAGAAGTTTCTCTATGATTCATGCCCTTTGAAAAGATCCTGTCCAAGGTTTATTATGAAAGATAAAGTTGGGACTCGAAGAATGTAATATTTCTTCTTTCATTCAAACTTCACTAGATTTGAGCAGTAAAGGACAATGGTGAGAGGAAAAAGAGAAGGAGGAATTGAGAAAAACATCCTGGAATGCTGTATGCATGATGAAGAGAGAAAAAAGATAAGACACATGCACACATATATTCGTTGCAGCACTATTCACAATAGCCAAGACATGGAAACAACCCAAATGCCCATTAACAGATGATTGGATTAGGAAGATGTGGTATATATATATACGATGGAATACTACTCAGCCATAAAAAAGAATAAAATAATGCCATTTGAAGCAACATGGATGGAACTAGAGACTCTCCTACTGAGTAAAGTCAGAGAAAGACAAATACCATATATCACTTATATCTGGAATCTAATATATAGCACAGATGAACCTTTCCACAGAAAAGAAAATCATTGACTTGGAGAGTAGACTCATGGTTGCCGAGGGGGAGGGGGAGGGGGAGGGAGAGGGATGGATTGGGAACTTGGGGTTAATAGATACAGACTATTGTCTTTGGAATGGATAAGCAATGAGGTCCTGCTGTACAGCACTGGGAAC
Organism: Catagonus wagneri; assembly: GCA_004024745.2. Classification (NCBI taxonomy): domain Eukaryota; kingdom Metazoa; phylum Chordata; class Mammalia; order Artiodactyla; family Tayassuidae; genus Catagonus; species Catagonus wagneri. Next base: position 14,923,516 of record PVHT020000009.1, on the reverse strand, counting down.
TATGTCTAGTCACTTGTGATGGAGCATGATAATGTGAGAAAAAAGAATCTATACATGTATGTGTGACCAGGTCACTGTGCTGTACACTAGAAAATTGACAGAACACTGTAAATCAGCTATAATGAAAAAAAACTCATTATGCAAAAAAAAAGGTAAAGATCCCAGATGCTGCATCAGAGTAGCATCACCACTAGCTCTCTCAAGACTTCCACCCCCTCACTTCAAATCTCTTTAAATAATAATGAAAATGCTGTACTGATGACAAGGATGAAGACTAATCCAGTTTAAACATCAATTTTGCAAAGAAATTTTAGGATTAAAAACAATTCTATCTAAATTCCTCATTCCTGTGGCAAGTCAAACTAGATTTAAATTATAGCACAGGAGAGAGCAATATTTACAGCTGACTTCATTGTAGGAACACATACAACCTCAGCCTCAAGGGATGCTGGGACTTGAGAGACAAGCTGGCATAAGGGAACTGGAAAGAAATGTGAAACAGGCTACTTGTGGTTGTGTTTGCAAATGCATTTAGGTTTTAGGTCATCTTTATTGCAACTAGCATCAAGTTACAGTGATGTACCATGGGGAGTTTAAGGGCTAAAGATTGCCATTTGATTTTATTATTGTTGCCTATATGATGTAAAATGAATAAGTTTAATGCCCAGACCTTTCAGTATATGATTTCTTTTGGAGGCATGATAGTTTCAGATCCTTTCATAAATGCCATCTAGTCATTCTCATTCAGGCATTCACTAGATGCCTATAAAATTATGAGATGGAGTTAAATGAAATACACATTGGATTTTAAAATCTGCACCTAATTACCCATGAATATGTCCCCAAGGGTCTCTTTTTAGTAGCACAAGAAATATCTTTTTTAGGCTTACGTATAATAGTAGCAGACATTATAGTTCATTATAGAGCAAAACTAGCACTTAGGTAAAATTTGGTCATTTTTTATAGAATCTTAAGGTGACTATAATGTTTCTGGTTTCCAAAGAAGATTCTGCAAAGTCATCTATGCTGTTGATACCATGGACATAAAATGTAGCTAGACTTACTACTACTGTAAATACAGCAAACTGAAATCGTTTTAGAGGTATAAAAAAAAAAAATACAAGAGGGAGTTCCTGTTGTGGCTCAGTGGTTAAGAACCTGACCAGTATCGATAAGGATGCAAGTTCGACCCCTGGCCTTGCTCAGTGGTTAAGGGTCTGGCATTGCTGCAAGCTGTGGTGTAGGTCACAGATGTGGCTTGGATCCCACATTGCTCTGACTTGGCAGAGGCCAGCAGCTGCAGCTCTGGTTAGCTCCCTAGCCTCGGAATTTCCATACGTTGTGGGTGTGCCACCCTCCCACCAAAAAAAGAAGAAAAAGTTGTTCCCAAGTTTAAACGTAAGAAAATTTAACAATTACTACAAAAGAAAATTAAGAATAGAAATGAGAGTTTGATTTTGAACATAACATGAAGAAGGTAGCTCCTGAGAAAAAGTGGCTTGAATTCCCCTCTTTAATTGCTCAACGAATAGAAAATACTACATTTGTGAGCAGTTGGGAAATAACAACAATTAAAAATTAACCCTAGCATTTAAATAAGACCTGATCAAATCCTACCATTGCAAATCCAGGACATGCCTTTGGAACTCCTTCTTTTCAAAGTTTAATTTTAATGAAGGGTTGGATTCTTAGTATTCCTTTGCAGAAACAGTTCAAGTGAGGATAAGAATTTGTGCCTTTGCCTAAGTTATCCCTGATCTTTCTAAATTAAATCCATAGTAATAGGAATAGCTCTTTCTACCCTGGAACATATTGAAACTGGAGGCAAATCCTGGTTTAAATCTAACACCCTAGAGTAATTCCAAAACTTTTGTCATCTCTTTGAGAGACAGATAGAGGCAAAAATAAGAATGAATTTTTAGACAATAATTTGCCAAAAAGTTTCAAGGACCTTGAAACCCCTCAGAACCTAGATGAAAAATTCCCTAAATAGATCCTTGTTCCATTAAAATGTCTATATGCCCAGTTAGACACATTAGCTATTGCATTTGACTCAGCAGTAGTGGTTCCTAGAAATGGAACTGCAAAAGAATTATGTCTCATAAATCTAATGTAGTGTTGAAGTCTGTCCAGTTTGTTGTGCTCAAAGGGATAACAAACAATTACAATGTTAATTTGCTGTGACTTTTTTGTAATTTGAGGAGTAGTTTGGTTTGCTTTAACTCCGATATCCCAGCAAACTCTAAATGACAAAATGTTGCAGAGGCCACAGAACACATCTGTCATATTTGGAGCATGATAATAAGTAAAAGATACCTTCTGGCTACCCAGTGAGTATTTTCTGTGAAAACTATATCATATTACCCTTTGAGGTCATTTAGCCCAATTCATGACCAAATCCGGGGATCCTCTCAACAGCAACCCTGGACCCGTTTTTCCAAAGCTTCTGCTTAGATCCCTCAGTAAAGGGGGGTTTATTTGCACCTCAGATGATTTATTGTACTTTTGTAGGGCAGAGAATATTAATATTAAAAAATAAATTAATAAATATTAATAAGGTAAATTTTATTTGTTAATTTGTGTTGAGCTGAAATCCTCCTCCTGCTAAGTACCATCCTATATTCCTTACAAGAAAATGAATGGCGTATAGTTTTCAAAAATGCAGGCAATATTATTTTTGTGCTTGCTCCTTCTTAGATTTCTTGCAGACATTTAATTTGCATATAATACCTGTGCAATTAAAGATTTCATTAAAATAAATGCCAGATATTGATAGAAAGAGCAGTATGGCAATGCATCTCAAAGCTAGAGGGAGAGAAATTTTGGCAATATGTACAATTCTTAGAAGCAGAACGTCTTGGGCAAAGCCACTCGATTTTAAACCCCAGCTCAACTCCTAACTGACTGTGATGAGTTAACCTCTTTGTGCTTCAATAAAATGGAGCTATTACTATCACTTCATAGTGTTGACAGGATCAAAAGAATTATACCTAAAATATTTAGAACACCTTGCTTGTAAAAATAATACTTTGTCTCCGTGTGAAAAAAATGGAACAATAAAAATAGAAGAGTACATTTCCTGGCACAAATAGAAATTTGTGTAGGAGTGGAATACTGGGTTTTTGGGGTTGAGGTATAGTCCTATACCATGTTCCTATTTTAATTAATATTGAATTAAGTTGTCTCTCAGATTTAAGATCTCAATTTAACTATAACTAACTCAAGGCAAATTCATTGAAGATCAGGTTTATAACACGTGCCGTATAATGCTTTAAAATATGGCAATAATGGCATCCTATCTATAGCTATAGTTCTATCCCATGCTTTAGGTTCTCTTCTTTGGAGTTTGTGATAGTTCAGATATTGAAAAAAATCCCTGATGATGGGAAAGAGTGGCTTTAGAGCCAAGCTCAGTGCATGCAAATAAGGAAGTTCACGGTGTCTTGATGTGGAAATGGTAAATGGCCACATCTGTTCACACCAGCAGGCCTGGCAGCTATGAAATTAAATGTTCTGAAAGAAACAAAGCTTTATTTCTTTAAGCAAATTTTATAATTCATCAACTTTGTCACTGAATTTGTTTTTTTTTTCCTTCCCAGAACACAAAAACAGCAATAATATTATTAATAAAAAGTATTCCAAACTGTCCTTTTTTTCCCATGCAGCTTCGGCAGACTCTGTGGACATCCTCTTTCAACAACTTGTCTAAAGCTCTCAACATTTTCAGCTAATTTAATACTCCCATGTGGAGCCCTTGTAGTGTCATCAGGCTGATTTCTTTTTCTTGCAGCTGCATTTCCACATAATCCCATTCATTCACTAAATTCGCCTGGTGGCTTTTGACTTGATTTCTCAGATTTGGAAATAGACCTCCTGTGAGATAATGAAAGATCCCATGGCTGGCTGCAAGTTTCTCTTTTAACAGTGGATTCTTAAGATTCTAAAATAATCTTCATGATTTGACATAGTAGACAGTCTACAGCAGTTATCTGGTTTTCTAATCAGCAGAACTTGTTGTTTCAGTGTAAGAAGGAGCTCTGGTCTGAGGTTGAGTGTGAAGTTTATTTTCCATTTGCTACTGAGAGATGAATGAATGAGAATGAAAATTTAAGCCCTACAGCTTTTCTATTGAATTGCCAGTCTGTAACCTTTTCTAGAAAAAGATATTATAAATTAGGAACCTGCTTTTAATTTTCTATGGTTTATTTTCTTCTCTCATGCCTGTCAAGAGAGAACTTTGGAACTTATAAATTGTATGGATATCTTTAGAGGAGATAAAATGATGAAGAATCCAGATTAATCCTTCTTCTTAGAAACCAGGCAGAAGGAAGGCAATCTGCAGTGAGCCAACCTTGGTTTCTAGATAATATGAAGTTCATCTGAAGTCTAATTTCAAATAGCTGCAATTAGCAGTACAACTGAAGACATGCCTGTGGAACACAAAGCTATGTCCCTTTAGAGTCATTGCTGCAATTTGTATGCACCAAAGGCACTCAAGGACACTCTATGGGGTCCTGTTTTTAACCATGCCAAGATTAATAATGCCAGATTAAATGTCATGAAAAAGTAACACTGGATGTTGAAAAGCCACACACAACCCAAGATCCCTGGTATGAGAGAGTTGATGGCCTAGGAAGTCTATTTAACAACTCAGTTTTATGTTTTGTTTTATCTTCAAAAATAGCATAATGTGAGGAGAATAATCTTTCACTAACTAATGCACAGTAATTTTCTTGATTCCCATTATTTCCTCTTTTGTCACATGCTTATCCTTTTGTCTTTATACTTCAGGTCTGTCTCTGGGTTCAAGTGAAGATCATGAAATAGCAGAATTTCCCCTGTGAAAAATCCCCCCCAAAAATCTGATAGCATACTAAAAAGAATAATGAGTCATATTATGAAAATTGGTTGGTTATAACTGGGAAAATAATTCATTTAGAGAAATAATGCTGTGATGGGTGGTTGGTCAGTTGCTAGCCCAATCCACAAAAGCCTCCCTTTTATATTTCTGAGCTACTTTAGTAACTCATTTGATGCACAACTAGTTCTTGAGTATTTGTGGTGGGCCAGGCACTGTGCTGAGTACTGAGGACAATATGATGAGTAAAAAACTGCAACTGTTCTCGAAGATTTTAGTTTACTGGGGAGACAATAAGTCCCAGACAATTGGGGAATAGTAAGATTAACTGTATTTCAGAGGCAGATTCAAATTCTGAAGCCTGTCTTATTTTTATAACATAGTGAATCAAAATGAGTCTTCATTTCCTTTCCCAAGTGCATTGCTTTTTAGAGAAAATGGAGAACAAACTTGTGACACTGATAACCTCTGCTCATAACCCTTGAGCATCATGAAGACCAGGAATATATTATTCAAAGACTCAAGACAGGGAAATGGCATCAGGTTATCCAAAAGATTAAGATGCCATGTCTATAAAATATTTCTTTTTGTCTTTTGTTGTTTTAGGGCCACATCCACAGCATGTGGAGGTTCCCAGGATAGGGGTCTAATCAGAGCTGTAGCCACTGGCCTACGCCACAGCCACAGCAACACGGTATCCGAGCCATGTCTGCAAACTACACCACAGCTCACGGCACCGCCAGATCCTTAACCCACTGAGTGAGGCCAGCGATCGAACCTGCAACCTCAAGTTTCCTAGTTGGATTGGTTTCCGCTGAGCCACGACAGGAACTCCCCATTTCTATAAAATATTAACTAGTAAGGTGATATCAACCTCAAGTCAACCTCTAAGAAAGATGATTGAAGAAATAATTGGTGAACACCTAGTAGTGAAAGTAGACATTACTAGGAATTTATGAAAAAGTTATGGACTCCTATTTTGATAAGATAACTGGATTAACAGCTCAGAGGAAAGGAACTGATGGAAATATAGGAAACTGATAGAAAGATACTTGACAAAATCTGTCATTATAACATTGTATATAAAAAAGATTTAAAGTATAATTCAAGGACTCAACCCCAACATTATTTGAACTGATCAACAAATTCAGCAAAGTAGCAGGATATAAGGTTAACTTTCAGAAATCAGTCGCATTTCTGTATACTAACGATGAAATATTAGAAAAAGAATACCAAAATACTATAACTTTTAAAATAGCATCACAAAAAATCAAGTACCTGGGAATAAACCTGACCAAGGAGGTGAAAGACTTATATGCAGAGACTAAACATTAATTAAGGAAATCAAAGAAGATACAAAGAAATGGAAAGATATTCCATGCTCATGGGCCAGAAAAATTAATATTGTAAAAATGGCCATACTACCCAAAGCAATCTACAGATTCAATGCAATCCCTATCAAATTACCCATGATCTTCTTCACAGAACTAGAACAAACAATCCAAAAATTTATATGGAACCACAAAAATTTATATGGACCAGAATCACCAAAGCAATTCTAAGGAACAAAAACCAAGCAGGAAGCATAACTCTCTTAGACTTCTGGCAATATTACATGGCCACAGTAATCAAGACAGTGTGGTACTGGTACCAAAACAGAACTACAGACCAGTGGAACAGAATAGAGAACCCAGAAATAAACCCAGACACCTACGGTCAATTAATCTTTGACAAAGGGAGGCAAGAACATAAAATGGGAAAAAGATAGTCTTTTCAGTAAGTATTGCTGGGAAACCTAGACAGCTTCATGCAAATCAATAAAACTAGAACACACTCTCACACCATGCACAAAAATAAACTCAAAATGGCTTAAAGACCTAATATAAGACAAGACACCATTAAACTCCTGGAAGAGAACATTGGCAAAACATTCTCTGACATCAACCTTACAAATGTTTTCTCAGGTCAGTCTCCCAAAGCAACAGAAATAAAAGCAAAGATAAACCAGTGGGACCTAATCAAGCTGACAAGTTTTGCACAGCAAAGGAAACAAAAAAGAAAACTAAAAGACAACTCACAGAATGGGAGAAAATAGTGTCAAATGATGCAACTGCAAGGGCTTAACCTCTAAAACATACAAACAATGTAAACAACTCAACAGCAAAAAAAACCAACAACCCCATTGTAAAATGGGCAAAGGACCTGCATAGACATTTCTCCAAAGAAGTTATGCAGATGGACAACAAGCACATGAAAAAATGCTCAACATCACTGATGATTAGAGAAATGCAAATCAAAACTACCACGAGATACCACCTCACACCAGTCTGAATGGCCATCATTAACAAGTCCACAAACAGCAAATGCTGGAGGGGGTGTGGAGAAAAGGGAACCCTTCTGCACTGTTGGTGGTAATGTAAGCTGGTACAACCACTGTGGAAAACAGTATGGAGGTACCTTAGAAAGCTATACATAGAACTACTGTATGACCCAACAATCCCACTCTTGGGCATATATCCAGACAAAACTTTCCTTGAAAAAGACACATGCACACACATGTTCATTGCAGCTCTATTCACAATAGTCAAGACATGGAAACAACCCAAATGTCCATAGACAGATGATTGGATCAGGATGATGTGGTGTATATATACACAATGGAATACTACTCAGCCATAAAAAAGAATAAAATAGTGCCATTTGCAGCAACATGGATGGAATTAGAGACCCCCATACTGAGTGAGGTAAGTCAGAAAGAGAAAGACAAATATCATATGATATCATTTATATCTGGAATCTAATAGGCTGCACAAATGAACCTTTCTGCAGAAAAGAGGATCTTGGACGTGGAGAACAGACTTGTGGTTGCCAAGAGGGTGGGGGAGGGCATAGGATAGGATGGAGTCTGGGGTTAATAGTTGTACACTACTGCCTTTGGGATGGAAAAGCAAGGAGATCTGGCTGTATAGCACTGCGAACTATGTTTACTCACTTGTGATGAATCTATATATGTATGTGTAACCGGGTTACCATGCTATATAGTTGGAAAATTGACACAAAACTGTAAACCAGCTATAATGGAAAATTAAAAAACAATAAAGTATAATTCATTCGATTGAATCAATTTTTTAAACAATTAATGTCTCTAAGCTTATAAAAGGGCTCCGTCTTAGCCAATGTTTGTCATAACTTGGGAAGACATAAAAGGTAAGCTCATTTGGTTTGAGGATGAAGAAAACCAAATCTGAAGAGATAGAGTGTATTGAATAACAGACTCAGGAGCTCCAAAGATTTATCACAGTCTATCAGGAAACAGACCAATCAAAACTATTAGAAATAAGATGGATAACAGATTAAAATTATCTACTATAAAGATGTTATCCTCAGTGTAGAAGCTGCAATAAGTGTAAAAAAAACATATGTAGAGCGCTAAATTGTATAGCTCAGTTCTTGAAACGAGAAGTTAAACTTTTTTTCAGATTATGTGCTAGGAAAAACTTAAGCAGAAACTTGAACACTAAAACACATTCTAATTATTTAATGTCAAGGTTAATTTCAAGAGGAAGTGAGATATCAAAACATAGTCTATTTATTGAATTTCATAAAAAGTAAGCCATATTCAAGTGGGAGATTCAGGTTGGCTCAGTTTTATCTCTAGAGATGCTCAGTTTTCAAAGACAAAGTCTACTTGTCCCCAAATCTGAGGAAAAACTAGTGACCCAAGAATCTTAATTCTAGCCAAGTTTTGAAAAAGAATAAAGGCAGAGAACCTTCATTCTCAGACATGAATGATGTCAAGAAAACTCAAATCTGTGAGCTCTTCTTGAAAATAAAATTTAATCAACTAAAGAATAATTTAAAATAGAGAAGCCTATTTGGGAATGTGTGAGAAAGGATTGAGTGTGAGCACTAAATTCATTTAATGTAAAACCTATGAATAACACATTGGTGGTTGAAAAATAGACTATAAGTGTAATAAACTCTGTAGACTTAGGAAAATAAGTTATAAAGACTTGGAATTAGAGAAAAATACATAATTGTAAATTGAAAGATACATAATCTATTTTTATTTTTTAAATGTTTTAGTTCTATTTTTGTTAGTTTTTCATTTTAATTAATGGCCTTTTAAAAAAAGTAGTTTTATGTTGTTTCCACATCTCAGCTATCTTGAATAGTGCTGCAATGAACATACATGTATGCATGTATGTTTTTGAATTATATTTTTGTCCAGACATATGCCTGGGAGTGGAACTGTTGGATCATCTGGTAGTTCTATATTTAGTTTTCTGAGGAACCTCGATACGGTTTTTCCGTAGTGGTGGTACCAATTTACATTTCTACCAACAGTGAAGGAGGGTTCCCTTTTCTCCACACCCTCTCCAGCATTTTTTATTTGTTGACTTATTAATCATGGCCATTCTGGCCAGTGTGAGGTGGTATCCCATTTTATTTTTGATTTGTATTTCTCTAATAATTAGTGATGTTGAGCATTTTTTATGTGCCTATTGGATATCCATATGTCTTCTTTGGAGAAATGTCTGCCCATTTTTTTGATTGGCTTGGTTTTCTTATTGTTGAGTTGTATAAGTTTTTTGTGCATTTTAGAGATTAAGCCCCTGTCGGTTGCTTTGTTCTCAAAGATTTTCTAAATGTCCATCGACAGATAAATGGATTAAGAAGATGTAGTACATATATATAATGGAATACTACCCAGTCATAAAAAATAACAAAATAATGCCATTTGCAGAAACATGGGTGCAACTAGAGATTCTCATACTAAGTGAAACAAGTTGGAAAGAGAAAGACAAATACCGTATGATATCACCTGTACATGAAATCTGAAACATGGCACAAATGAACCTATTCACAAAGCAGAAACATACTCACAGGCATAGAGAACATGGCATAAATGAACCTATCTACAAAACAGAAACATACTCACAGGTGTGGATACGGGAGGGAAAGGGATGGGCAGGGAATTTGGGATTGATAGATGCAAACTATTACATTTAGAATGGATAAGCAATGAAGTCCTGCTGTACAGCACAGGGAACTGTGTCCAGTCTCTTGGGATATGACATGATGGAAGATAGTATGAGAAAAAGAATGCATATATATGTATGACTGGGTCACTATGCTGTACAGCAGAAATTGGCACAACACTGTAAATCAACTCTAATTAAAAAAATAGTTTTAGGTTTACAGAAAAATTGAGACAAAAATAGTGTTCTCACATATGAGAACACTATTCTCCTATTTTTAATATCTTGTATTAGTATGGTCCATTTTAAGTGTCAATTGATGAGCCAATATTGATATATTATCATTAATTAAAATCCATAGTTTATATTAGGGTTCACTCATGTTGTACATTCTACTGATTTTGACAAATATATAACTATGTGTATCTACCATTACATAATATCCCATATGCCCTCTCCATTCTTCTCTACCACCCTCCCTTCCCTCAGCCTCTTGGCAAACACTGATTTTTTCACTGTTCCATAGTTTTGCCTTTTCACATAATATTTTAAAGCAGCCACTTATTGGCTGCTTTAAAATACAGTCAAAAATTGAAACATGTAGTAAAAAATTCATATGGCCTACATCCCAAAAAGTTTTCATTTCCTTTTCTTAAATTCAGAAAAAATGTTTTGTATAAAGAAATACTTATTTGAAGTTTACAATTAATTTCAGTTTTAATTCTTTTTCCTTTCAAATTTCAAAAACATGTTTATATTGTTAATTTTAAAATATTATGTATGATTACCTTTCTATTAATTTTTTTCTAAACGTATTTAACTATCCATTTCTCACACTGCATATATACAGAGATACATTTGGAATCATGTTTTATAAATACAGTAAAATTATTCCAATGTATTAAAATTTTGGGTAATTTCAGTACCCCAGAATGCCTTTATGATATTGTTTTTTAGGTGACTTATAGATGTTTTTATTCATATATATGTCATGTACATCCATCTTCTTCATAAAATTATTACTTTTAGAGGAAAACAAAATTTATTGAAATCAATGTGATGAGATTATGTAAAATTTTTCATTTGGATCAAAAAATGCACTTCATAATTCCAAGGCTGGGAAGCTTAAAAATGCTTTCCTTACAGATATAAGTGAGTTTAATGAGGGTATTTCAAAAGTTTAATAAAATAAAAGACCATATTAATAATGCCAAAAGAAGGGAGTACGTAGTGTTCTAAAGACCACATCTGGAATTCTGAGTTCAGTTTTGGATACAAATTCAAATGTTTTCAGAGGAAGATTTAACAAGTTGTTAATAACAGGTAGAAAATAGGGAAAGAAATAATTTGATTCGGTGATACAAAATCTTCCGGAAAGGATGTCTAGGTATAAATTAGCCCACCTTTTGGCAGGGATGTTGTGGTAAAAATTCAAACCTTAGGTTGGTTATGAGAAAGAAAGATCTATAAGTCTCTAAAATGTTATCAGTTTTAAGACTCAAGTCTGAAAACAGCCAGAGATGATGTGATGAATGCAGCTTTTCCACAATCAGATAAAGCCATTGAAAGCCATATTGATGCTACACTGGGAATCATGCCAAGTATAAACCACCAATCACTGCCAAGCATTTCAATAAGCAGTTGTTAGACTTAATCACTCCAAATATTTGGGAAAAAATTTTTGGTCATGGCTATAGCATGTAGAAGTTCCTAGGCTAGGGACTGAACCTGCATCACCACAGCAACCCTAGCTGCTACAGTGACAACAGCCAGATCCTTAACCTGTTACACCACAAGGAAACTCCAAGAAGATTTTTTGTTTTCCTCAGGAGTAAGAGGTAGAAGAATGAAGAAAGACCACGTGCTAAATAAGATGTTTATTTTTTGAAGAATGAGAGTCTATGGTTGATGCAAAAACAACTGTTTACATCCTCGTATTTCTTCTTAGATTCTCAAAGCTCAACTGAGGAAAACTTTATAATTTGTGTGCACTTAATATAAGCAGATATATGATTAAAGGCAATGCTTGTTAAACTAATATGGAAATGTCAGCTTCTACATCTCTATCTTCTGCACCCCATACCTCTTTCTTTCTAGATTGTGGAGATTTAGAGCCCAAAGGGGTCTTTTCTTTCTTTCGCAATTTATATTTTTTCTATTATAGTTGGTTTAAGGTGCTCTATTATGATTTTTATTTTTTATATTATAGTTGGTTTACAGTGTTCAATTTTCTACTGTACAGCAAAGTGACTCAGTCACACATACATATATACATTTTTTTCTCACATTATCCTCCATCATGCTCCATCACAAGTGACTAGATATAGTTCCCAGTGCTATAAAGCAGGATCTCATTGCTTCAAAGGGGTCTTTTCAATCATAATACAACCACTGCATTGAAGCAATAAGGAAAGAGAGGCTCAGAAAGATTAAGCAACTTGCCTAAAGTCACATAATTAGTTCCTAGAGTTGATGATGCTAAACCTCAGTACTCTTGCCTCCCAGACCTGAGTTCTTTACCTTACTGAAATCTTTATCAAGTACTGAAATATCTATGCCCTCACTTTCTCTCTTCATATTGGCTTCCTGTTATAGTGCAAAACTTTCGGCAAAAGCCTTTTTAGTACATAGCTGTTGCAGATATTTTGGAGAGCTAAATTTTTTTCCATTCTCCAGTTTCTGTGTCAATGTACTAGAGTGCTGTACCTGTCTGGGGTCTTTACTTGAATCTTGAGTTTGCAAAAACTGTTTGTCTTTCATCTTCCTGTGTTCAAGGAAACATATTCTTTAAAGAACTTCCTGGAGGAGAGGGCTGTTTGTGTTTTGAGAATATTGAGTAGAAGAGAGGAGGCCTTCATAGGGCAAGCTTCTGGTTTGCAAACAATAAAATCCATTCTATCTGATTTAAGCAGGTTTAAGAAGTAAGAAATTTATTGTAGCACATTAATTAGCTCATATAATCTCCAGGAAGACTAGAGAACTAGGCTTGTATACCTCATAACTAGGAACAAAGAAGCCAGGAACAATGCCTGCTAAACAAGAAACTTTTTAGTAAAAGTCATGCTGCCACTGCGCACAACTTAAACTCTCCATCTGCCAGGCCTCTATTACATAGGTGACAGAGATCCCATCTCTTTATGACCACCAGAACCACTTTCACTGCAGTAAAAGTGCTCCCCTCAGGACCCTCCAAAGCAGTTAACTCTCATTTTCAAAAGGTATTCACAGCAACTTCAGGACCTCTGCACAGAGCATGACTCTTCGAAGCACAAAATAATGGTGCCTAAGAGTCTGGTTCTGGGCCATGAAATCTCATCATGAGTTTCTCTTGATTTATTCGATCCCCTTCCCTGAAGTCTGGATCAAGTATGTTCCTTTCTCAATCCCATCACATTCACAAAGGATGTCCTTTATGGTGCAATGGAAGGGCCTCTGTCTAGACGGGTTTCTGTTTTATTAATAAAAAACATTCACTAGCAGTGGTATTGCATATGCCTAAGAATTCAATGAAGTTTTTCTAATGACATTGTTTAGTTAAATAGGGACTTTTGTAAATTCTTTGGTGGAGGGGAGGTTTAACCTCACAACATTTTCTGAATTAAAATAATAAGCATATTTCATAATATCACTATTGTTTTCCCAATTTTGATGCATTTATATGAAGTTCCTATCATTCATGGTTAGAGGAGAGGATTGAAAAGATAAAAGATAAAAAGAAGCTTTTCTGAAGTCAAGGGAGATTTCCTGGTCACAATGTTGTCTTCTGAGGGAAAATCAGGTGATCCACCAAAGATGATAACATCATCATAATACTACACATTTAGTGAGACTTGAAAATAATACAAAGGGATATGCTTATCCTGGGTTGGATTTCATTCAAACATCATGCAGATGACACATCTATTGTCTGAAATGATTGTCAGCAAAGAATGATGCAGATCTTAATCCATTCCAAATGGGAACAGGGTTTATTTACTGGACTGACAAGCTGAAGAGAATTTAAATATGCTTGTTCAAAAAAAAGGAAGAAAAGGAAAAAGACAAGAAAATATGTATGTAGAGTAAAAATCTGGGGCTGAATTCATACAGAATTTCTGTTGTGAACTAAGTATACATTTAAAAAAAAAACTGTCAACCACCTAGTCATATACCTATTGTCTTTATTCAATCACTTTTTGACTGACTGACCCTTCAAAATTTGACCCAAATTCCAAAAGAATGTTTTGATTTGCAGTCATAACCTCAGATTACTTGTTTTTTTCTTAACTTGGCTGTTTCTTGAGCTGGGAATACAGGAGGAAGCTGAACTTTTTAAAAAAGAAATCATTACTATTCTTTTCACTGATCCAATTTATTAGAACTCATTCCATCCAACTGAGAATTAGGTTGCCTCATTATTAATGGCTTTATGTTAGAACACAGGATAAAACTGCCGACATATAATCAGAATCCAATACGCTCTACAAAGAGTATAGACTGGAGTGAAGGTAAACACGTGGATATAGACAAGCAGGTAAAACCTAATTCATCTGAAGTTCTGCTGAATACATTTTTTGATAGAAGAAAGAAAAGAGTGGAAACAGTTGGTGAGGTAAATTCATTTCTAAATAAAGAATGTATTTACCTCTACACACAAGGCATGTCACCAACTCATTCCAAAAATATGTCATCTCATAGCCCACAGGATTACAAATGGAAACAGATTAACACAGATCCAGAAAGACACATGAAAGGACATTTGTACAGATATTGAACATGGGAGTTATTAAATACTGTGTTTCTAGGAGTTCCTGCCATGACACAGTGGGTTAAGAATCCAACTGCAGTGGCTTGGGTCACTGTGGAGGTGCAGGTTTGATCTCGCCCTGCTGTGGTGGGTTAAAGGACCCGGCGTTGCCACAGATGTGGGATATGTTGCAGCTGTGGCTCAGATTCAACCCCTGTCCTAGGAACTTCCATATGCCATGGGTGTAGCCATAAAATTAATAAAATAAAATTAAATAAAATAAGACAGTGTGCTTCTATTATGTGAAGCCATTAGTGGGAGTCTGGAGATGTATGGGCAACTGTTGGTTTGAATAGTAATAGAAACTTTATGGAAAGTGAAGTTTTCTCCCTTCCTGTTATTTGTGAGAGGGCTTGAATTTTAAAGAGAAATTTTAATGAACTCACGAGGGTGCAAAAGTATTCTAAGTCTAGCAGAGAAACACAGTTGGCTCAGAAACACATACAGCAGAAAATGTGTGTATTAGTCAGTTTTGTTGCAGTAATAAGCAACCTTAGCAATTCAAAAACATTTATTTCTTGCTTTTTATTACATACGGGCTACAGGCAGGCTTGGCTTGGCTGGGCTTAGCTCCATGAATTTTCTCATCCAGGCTAATGGAGTATCTACCATCCAGGACATATTATTCTCATGGGCGAAGAGTAGAAGAAGGTGAGTAGAAACATGTGATGCCTCTAAAGCCTCTGTTCAGAACTCACACACTAATATTTTGACCTACTTTCTATTGGTCAAAGCATGTCACATAGGCCAAGCCCAAATTCAATGGGTAAGGATACATATTCTACCCACCGGAAGGCATAGAAAATGGTGTGGGCGAGTATATTTATCACGGGGAGGGAGATAACAGTTGGGAACAATAGTCTAATCTATTACAACATATCAAGAAGAATTTTTTTCAATAGTTGATCAGACAGGAGGGGGCAGTAATAAAAAAAAAATCTGGACTTATAGAAGGACATTGTCCTAATTTGGAAAACATCAAGGAGGGTCAGTCAGATAGAATCATAGTTAGAAATAGGTGATTTTTCTTGGATACCTCAGGTCTCATCTTTCTGCATTCTTTCCTTGTCTCATTGTAAAACTTCCAGCCACTTTATGAGCTCCCAGCTCACAGCATCAAACCTTACTTAGGACGAGGACCTATCAAAGTGGGGCATTCACAATGGTCTTCAAATTTATCCTCTTTTTGTTCCTTCCAAATGACAGTATATATACAGTTACATTGATGATAGTAAACAGTTAATATAATTTTGACTATATCTTGAGCAATTTTTTTTCAATTTTTAATGTATTAGGAGCCTCTAAAACAAAAGGACCTGTCTCAACTTCTGAAACTCTCAGCCTAGGAATATATTTGATAAGGTACATCTAATAGAACAGAATTTTCTTCAGTGAAATTTTACAGGGATCCCCAATGGATAGAAGTGATATGTTCTGATTTAGGCGGCCCATAAAAAGTCCAGAGTTACCTCCACCTTCATTTCTGTCCTTCCCAGCAACATTTGTGGAACTGCTGAGGAAGCCCTATTACTTTTGAAGAACTGTGGGAACACCACTGCTATAGGTATATGATAAGGCCTAATGAGTCACACCTTTGGGAATTTTTAAACAGTCCCCAGTTTGATCAAGACAGGGAACAGAGCTCTAGCTCTGGAATACATAATTCATTTGTTGATTGGGGAAGTATCTGAGAACAGAGACTATTTCTACCATCTCAGAAATCATGCCACATAGGATGCCACTACTCATAAGGTAAGCTAATGGAAAGTGCCAGGGTGGGAGTGCAGAAATCTTTTCTGAAGTAAGAGAGAGAGAAGTGTCTGCTTAATATATAAGAAGAAGCCAAGGAGGAGAGAAAGGTAGAGGAAATTAGAGCAGAGTTGACAGTTTGATTAGTGTGGAGTGAGAAGAAGGTTCTGACATTGCCACACTTAACAACTGTCGAGCTCTTCAGCTCTGCTCTCCATGCTTCCATGGAATGGATGCCTCTGAGATCCTCAGCTCAGCAGCTCAGTTAGTTCTCCATAAACTAATAATGGTGAGACATTTACATACAGGGAAAAAAAGATTTCTAACTGATGTGTCTTTGAAATACAATCCTGACTTTTACAACGGCACATAAATATCTGTATTTTTCTAGTATAAGAAAAGAAAGAAATATAAGCTCTAGTGCCAGTTAGGAACTCTATCAGTGACCTGCTACTAAACATAATTATTTGTTTCCTTCTATCTTAAGAATGGCTAGATTCATTTATTACAATTTATTGAAACCTGTAATGAAGATGATGTTTAAGATAATGTTAGCTAATGATTATCAAGCACTTATTATGTGCTTAGCATTTTACACTGATTAACTCATTTAATCCTCACAATTACCTTGAGAGACAAGTGTTGTCACCGTCTCCACCTACAGATGGAGAAACAGGCTAAGAGAAGTTAAAAGATGTCTCAATGACATATTATCACCAAGTAGCAAAGTGTGGATTTAAGTCATTCTACCCCATGAAAACTTTAAAACAATGCAGTAAGATGGATGTTTTTATTCCTATTTTACAGACAAGGAAGCTAAAGTTAAGCAATTTAACCAAAATCCTGCAGCAAACTAGTAAGTGGTAGTGCAGAAAGGTAAATCCAGAATTGCCTAACTTCAAAAGCCATGTTCCATGTTACTTATCAGAGTAAGTAAAACATTTTAAAAATAGAAAAACAACAATCAGCTTATATGTACATCTCTTCTCTGCATACATTAGCTAGGTAATATTTACATTAAATTTCTCACCTGTAAAGTGAAGGTAATGGTATACATATCATACTTCAGTTTCTTGTGACAAATAATTTAAATAATGACATAAAGTCTTGCTACAAAATCTTTATAGTGTTAGTTGCTCTTCTTCCTAGCATTATTCTCCCCCAGCAGTCCCCTACTACATATGTTAATTTACTCTAACAAGATTTTACTAAACAGATGTACTTTACATCTCTGCATATAACTTTAATTTACCTCCCTGTGTCCTTCTTCTAGACATTTCATGGCAGTTTGGAGAGCCATGATTTTTAGAAGAATTGCATATTATTTTTCCAATACTGAAAAACATGTGGTTACCACAGAACAATGATTTTTTTTTAATACTAACAATGTTACCACATAGAAAACCACACCTGTGTACCATTATCGTAATCAGAACTCCTGTGGATTCCTGTGACCCACTAAATAAGGCCATTTAGACGTTTTCCTAGTTGGTATTGTATTCTCTCTGACACAACTGCCAAGTTATGCCAAGTTGTGTAAACACAACTTATTTTAATATTCGTCTTAGATTCAAATATTCGACCTTTAGCAGTCTCAGTCTGAAAGGAAAAGACAAGAAGTATAAACACACACAATTTATAGGCTTAAATAAAACCCTGAAATTATTCTGAGAGCTCAAAAACAAGAGTGATGAATGATGCATAAATCATTACAGAGGTTATTTTGGCAGGACCAGGACAGTGTAATTAATTTTAAGAAGAAATGATACTTAGACATTAGAAAAAATGAGGAATATATATTACGAGAGAGGTCTCTGGAGATTTTGGTTTGATTTAGTGTCATGCCTTATTATCTACATAGCTGGCCTTAATCTCCTGAATTAAGGATTATCATTTTTCATACAAGAATGATATTCAACAAAAGTATTAGAGAATCATTGGCTCAATAAAATGATAGGCATGTATGTGGGGCTTAATGATTAAAAGGAGATATTCATTCATCTTTTTCTAGCACCAATTATATGCAAGAATTGTGCTGAATTCTAGGGATAGGGATACAAAATCAAACAAAGCATTATCTTCCTCCAAGAAGTGTAAAATCTAGTGGGAAATTCAAATGTATAAACTGATTACTGCAACATGTGAAGTTTACATATAATAGACCTAAGCACAATGAGCACCTAGACCATGTCCTAGGCATCAGGTGGTTGAAATATGAAATAGAGCTTGTTGGTGACAAACTTAATAGCAGAGTAGCAGCAGAACCAACTGATCCTCTAGGTTCTCATTATGTCATGGGGTGGTGTGTCCAGGCCAGCCACAGTGGAAGAATACAGACCAAGGGAGTCTGCCCCTGAAACACTCTTCCTATTTATAAAGGGAGGGGCCTGCTAGGTGACTATGTAACAGTGGGCTATTCTATAAGGGAATGATCTTGTTATAAAAGAACACCCTACAGAGACTGGTCACTATATCAGCCTGTACTTCAGGGAAGCTACTCATACTTGCTGAGTCAGAAAATTGCCAAATTATAAAGGGAAAGACTATTAACCTCAAGGGCCATCTGTTCTCGAAGCCCAGAGTAATCACAGGGATTCAGGGAAGGCTTCCTGGAGGAGGACATTGGTATTGTATTTTGAAGGAGTTTGCAAAATGAAGAAAGGGAGGATCATTCTGGTAAAGAAAAAAAGCCAGTAAGAAGGAATAGCATGAAGGATATAGCATTGTCAGCATATCCCTGGAACTGCAAATGGTCTCATGTGGTTGGATAAGAGTTAGCAATGAGGCTACAAGGCAAGTGGATACCAGACCAGTGCATTATGTGGTTTCTAATAACTCCAAACAATAAAGAGTTTACCTGCATATGTTCTTTCTATTTAGCTTGTATTTAATGATGTTGGGTAAAAGGGACCACTGAATGGTCAAAAAAAAAAAAAGATAACAAATCCTACCTCTTAAGTTTAAAAGCCACTGGTTGGGTGTAAACCAGAAATATTCTGATGCAAATGTACAGACAGAATATTCCTGTCCCTTATCTAGACAAAAACATTTTGCTGGGGGAAAAGAAGAGGAGAGAGACCAAGTAGATAGAAAAAACTTTCAAACTCCAAGAAGATACCAGTAATCTCCAGAGACAGGGAATTAAGTAGATGTAAAACAGAACTGAGAGGCCACCCTTACTATTCAGGGGTGCAGTTAACCCTGAATCTTTTGTTTCCATCTAGCGATATGTGCCAATCAACAGTATCCCATCACCCACTGACTATACAATAGGAATAAGGTCTTCTTGTGCCCTAAAGCTATGCTTGGCTTTTCAAATACCTCATACTTTGAAGACAACTCCACTTTTAGGAGCCTGGGATATTATAAATTCCCAGGATTCAGTTCTCCTAGAGAGGTGGGAGTGGTATGGAAAAGAGAGTGTTTCCAACGGCCAAAGTGGGACTAAATTTGTTGTAGTGTAACAGAGAAGAAAAATACCTGACCCACATTGGGTCTATTTTTTTAGTTCTAACCCTTGTGCTCTGTTTGTTGCCTGTGCTTAGTCATGCTGGCTCTGCACCTCTGTAAAAGAATGTTGCCTATAGCCTGAAATACACATAATACCCCATTCTCAGGGCTCTGACCTTTAAAGGTATCACAATTTTCCACTCATATAGAAATAAAAAGTTGCAGGATGGAAAATAACAATTGTCTTGCTGGAGGTTTATAGAGTAAATATCTGCAAGAATAAGGATTCCTGCGCTAAGAAGTTTGCAATAACCAGCCTCATCCTTTCCCCTTTTAGTATAAAAGAAGCCTGAATTCTAACTCAGGTGAGAAGGTTCATTGGGACACTAGTTCACTACCTTCTCAGTCTGCTGGCTTTCTGACTAAAGTCACTATTCATTGCCCTGACACCTTGTCTCTTGATTTGTTGGCCTGTCCTGTGGTGAGTAGCACAAGCTTGGACTCAGTAGCAGCAGAGTATCAGACACAGATAGTTCATGACAGGCTGTGGTAATCGAGCAAGACTAATATGTTTATTTTACAGAGTGAAATATCCAAAGTAAGATGGGTCTATACAACTATTAGGGGAAACGAACGTGGTATAAAATCATGACCAAAACTAACAAGATTCTAGAAATCCTCTAAAACCTGTAAAAATCTGCATTGCAAAGTCCTCTTTTCATTAATTTGTTAAAAACACTGAAAAAGAACAGCAGAAATCTTTAGAAGCCAACATAAATGCATTTTTAAAAATTATTAATGTTAATTAATTTGTTATTACTTTTGTGTAGTGTAAATGGCATTCGAGATTCTAAATTATGAATTAAGAGGTTTTAACCTGTGTTCACTGCACTGATGTTAGCCTTTTGGATCAGTTTTTTTCCCTTCCTGAATATCAGAGTACCGAAAATACCTTAATAGAAAGGAATCCCAAATTTCAGTAAAAAAATGGTAAAAAAAAAAGGATAAAATCAAATGTCATCCTACCACCACATTGTTAATCTCAGAACTTTATTCCTTCCAATCTTTTTACCATGTAATATTTTTTTCATACAGTTGACATTATCCTGTTGATAAAATTTTTATTTTATTCTTTAACTGAATGTTATACCAAAATATTTGTACATGTTCTGGAAACCAAGAAAGGGTTCATTTTCTAAATTTGTTCTACTTATGGTTTTGATCATACACTTCTCTCCACACATCCCCGGGGAAGACGGCAGGAACAGGGTGGGGCTACTGGGAATGGGACCAGCCCCTGGGGATGTAACAGTACTGGGAGGAAGGGACTAAATGGAAGTATGTCCTAGTTAAATGAAAGGTTCTGTAGTGGGAAGCAGGCTTTTAAGAATTCTGTCTTGGATAACAAATAGAGCTGAGATATTTTTATGCAGTCAAGGCCTAATCTTAAGGAAGAATTAAATGGATCATAAAGACAAAATTCCCTGTTACAGAGTCTAAGCTCATATTGTACCAAGAAGTTTGCAACAGGCCAATGACTCAAGAGATCAGTTGTTGGGACAAGGAACAGCAACTTTATTTGGAAAGCCAGTAGACTGAGAAGGTGGTGGACTAGAGTCCCAGAGAACCATTTTGCTTGGGTTTGGATGCTAGCTTGTTTTATAGAACAAAAAGGAGGGAGGCGAGGAAGTAAAGTAAAAAGGGGATAGGTTGTTGCAAATATTTTCTGGTTCCAGTCATATTCTGGAGGGGATTTGTTAATTTCTTTTTTCCTGTAGCCATTCACAAGTGAGCCTAGTCAGAATGTTTCCTGTGAGCTAAACAAAGGTATTTTAGCTTAATGCTCAGGCATGGGAGACAGGGGTCCATTATGTATAGTTTAAGCTATAGTATCATCCACATCCCTCTAGAGATTAACTTCAAGCAAAAGCAAGAGAATGCAAAGTAAAAGAAACAGATCCAGTACAGAGTCAGATTTGTTCTTTCCAATTACATGTATAAAGAAAACTACCCACCTATAGCAATGCTTTCCTAGATGTCAAAACCAATGTTGTGTTTCAAACAACTTGTTCTAACCAGTGAAGCTGATAAATGGCTATGACTGTTGAGCTACTACAGCAGACTAGATTCTCGAACAGAAGACAAACAGAAGACTCTTTCCTAACAAGTAGAAAATGGGACTTATTTTAACCAATTACAGAGGTAGGGATTCATTTCAATCTATTCAGAGTACTAGTTTCAAATAATTGGCATAAGTACCATGAACACCCACCCATATTCCAACACTCAAATTACATTGACATTTTGCTTTTAGAGTACTACTGAGTGAACTTCTTTATAGTGTGTGTTCCTTGGCAAATAAATACATTCAGCAATAGTTTTGATTTTTGTTTTGTTTGCTCTGTTGAAACTGTTGTTATTGTCATTCTTAAAAATTCTTATTTTTTAAATTGAAGTATAATTAACTTATATTAATTTCAGATGTATAACATAGTAACAATATTCTTACACATTACAAAACAATAACCACAGCAAATCTAGCTACTGTCACCAAAGTTATTACAATATTATTGACTATTATTAATTATATTCCTCGTGTAATTGTGTCCCTATGACATTTTATAACTATAAGTTTGTACCTTTTAAGCTCCATCACTTATTTCACTCACCTGCCTATCCCCCTCCTCTCTGGTTTGTCCTCTGTATCTAGTGGTCTGTTTCTGTTTTGTTGTTTGTTCATTTATTTTGCTTTTTAGATTCTACTATGAGATCATATGGCAGTCATTCATTTCTGTCTGACTTATTTCACTAAGCAAAATACCCTCTAGTCCATCTATGTTATCACAAATGGCAAGATTTCACTCTTTCTTATGGCTATACACACACACACACACACACACACACACACACACTACCTTATTCTTTCATCTATTTATGAACACTTAGGTTGCCTCCATATCTTATATATTGTAAATAATGTGGCAATGAACATGGGGTGCATATATAATTTCAAATTAGTGTTTTTGTTTCCTTCAGAAAAAAACATCCAGCACTGGGATTGCTGGATCATACGGTAGTTATATTTTCAATTTTTTCAGGAAACTCCATACTGTTTTCCATGGTGGCTATATCATTTTTATTGTTGTATCAACAAATCCATGAGTTGAGCGAAGTTGCATAATATACACAACAGTAACTTTTCCTATTTGCCTTTTTGGATTTTAAATTCATTAGATGGGTTTCAAAAATGTCTTTTTTGAGTGAAATGAGAACCCTTCTCACTTGCCCATAACATCAAGAATGACAGAAATTCTGAAAATTTGTCAGGTTTTTGTCTGTGATGCCTAAAAAATTGTTCTGATGGGGCATAGCTGAAGAGAACATAAGAAAGGAGTAAGAACAAATGCAAATCAAAGGCTTTAAATAGACATCCAGCTCACTCAATCATTACATTAAGCATCTTTGGAAACGATGAAGTATTTGGTCTCAAGTTTCCATATATTCCCAGCAATGCGTTATAAGTTACAAACTTCTGCCTCCCAAGATTAAGCCAGGATTTATTGCCTATGTACAGATTAAATCATATTAACATCAAGACATTAAAAACTCAACATTGGAATAGACCTTGGCCAAATCAAGAAGTGTGCAAATTTGCCTTTATTCCTCCTTAGCCATAGTGGGATGCCCTCCCCTGGGCATCACAGTTGATACTCTTTCCAACAGGCAACTTCTCAAGCTCCAAACTCTTCTTATTCATGCCGCTTACCAGAATTCAGCTACAGGTTTTGCCATTCCCTTGGACCTAACTCATTTTTATTTTCTAAAATGGTGGGGAATTTCTTGCTACAGTGATCAAACTTTCAAGTCGAAGTAAGAACAACAAAGGATGAACTCTTATTAGTGACTCTTTGAACAGGAGTTTTCTAGTGCTATGGTCCTCAGAAAAATGGATGTTCGGAAGGATAGTTCGACGCAGAGCAGTATGCTGCTGGCTCGGAGTTTAGGAAACAATTCTCATGAGAGCTCATTCTTGGAACTCCTGAGCCACAGCCCCCAGATGACTGTTTACACAAATTGTGTAAAGCTCTTTCTTAAGGTATAATTAGAATATTCATGCTTGTGAAATACTCTGTCAGTTTGGCTCCTAATATTGTTTTTAAGTTACTTTGTAGAGTTGTAACATATATCTTTTATTCAATGGCTGCATGTTATTTTAATTTTTTTAATTATCATAAATCTCATCATCATCCTAGCAAAAATAATTACTTCCACAATCATGACCACTATGTTCATGTTTTGAGTCTTCAGTATGAGTCACATGTTTGGGGAAACTGCCCTCCTGTTTCCATGAGGTAATAATTCAGTCCTCTTCTATGGGAGAAGTACACATATAGCTGATGTATGGGATGGAAAGATTCTGACATCTTTTTTCCTTAGTGAGATAATACTTCAGTCCTCTTCTATGGGAGAAGTACACATATATCGGATGTTGGGATGGAAAGATTCTAATATCTTTTGCCTGATATTTCTTCATTAGGTGGAAGGAAGGTGTCAAACCCCTAAATATCTGTCCTCGCTTTATCTCTTTCCACTCTAAGGACATTAAAGCTGCCCATGGAGACTCCATCTCCCAAAGAGATTATAAAATGCCACTGTGGTTTAAACATGGTTATCAGATTTATCAGTCATACAGCCCCTATTTTCATACGTTTCCAATGTCAATTGGTTCAAAACTGTGAGGAACAATAGTAAAATTACCTCTCAAAGGCTGAAACCCCTAACACCAGGCTCTATGTTCAAAGTTTCACATACATTATCTCATTTAACTGTTACAACAACTTTTAGAGGTAGATATTATTACTCTCATTTTACAAATAATGATGAGAATTTCAGTGGCATGTGTAGCTGGTAATTAGGAGAGAAAGAGTTCTGTGCCAAGCATATCATTTTGCTTCCTGGTCTTTATGTTTTATCATCCAAATATCCACCCTTAAACATTACTTAGAGTCTTGTATCACTGGCTTTTGAAACTTGATATACATGGAGTCATGTTTTATGTTTTCTGTTATGTTTGGTTTCTTTCTCTCATATTATTTGTAAGATTTTCTTCATGTTGTTCCATATAACTGTAGTTCATTTATTTATATACTGAATAAAATTCAATTACCAGTAGAAAATTAACAGAACAGTGTAAACTAACTATAATGGAAAAAATTAAAAACATTAAAAAATTCAACTACCCAAATTTGGTTATTTATTTTACTTCCAATGGATATTAGAATCGTTTTTAGTTCTTTACTATTATGATTAATATTACTATGAAAATTTTGCACATGTCCCTGGGTACACAGATGCATTTCTTTTTATTGAATCTTGCTTTACAACTTAACTAACACTTGTACTCAATCTCCTAATTTTAGCCATTCTGGTGAATAACAGTCCATTCTTGTGGTTTTATCTTGAATTTCCCTGATAGCTTAATGAGGATGAGCACCTTTTTAAATGAGATGTTCTTGGTTGTTTCATTTTCCTAATTTATGAAGTATCTCCAGTTCCCTAGCCACTTTTTTTCTACTGGATTTTACTGGGTATCTGTCTTCTTACTGATTTGTAGGAATACAATCTATGATGGAAGACCTCTGTCAAGTGTGTATGTTGCAAACATCCTCTAGCACTGTCTGATCTACCATTTCTCTCTCTTTTGATTAAAGGAAATTTTAAAATTTAATGCAATAAAATATATTAGTCTTTTGTTAGTATCTCTTGTGTCCTTTTAAATAAAATCTTCTCCTAATACAATGAAACAATTCCCTTTTATTAACTTCTAAAATCTTTATTTTGCGGCTTTCCATATTCATGTCACACTTGGAACCGGTTTTTGTAATGATATGAGGCAGGGGTTGATGTATTTGATTCATTTTCTTTCCTCCATATGGAAATTGTTCCAATACAATCTATAGAAAATATCATGTTTTATGGGAGCTCCCACTGTGGCACAGCAGAAATGAATCTGACTAGTAACCATGAGGATGCGGGTTTGATCCCTGGCCTCATTCAGTGGGTTAAGAATCTGGTGTTGCTGCAAGCTGTGGTGTAGGTCGCAGACAAGGCTCTGATCCTGTATGCTATGGCTGTGATATAGGCCAGCAGCTGTAGCTATGATTTGATCCCTAGCCTGGGAACTTACATATACCACAGGTCTACCCTAATATGCAAAAAAAAGGAAAGAAAAACAAATGATCATGTTTTACTCTTTGCTCTGTAGAGTCTCCATTGTCATAAATCAAGTGTTTATATGTGTATGAGTCTTCTGGGAAAGGGGGGGGGGAGTCTTCTATTATCCTCCACTGGCTTATTTGTCTAATCTAGTGCTACTTCCACAGTCTTAATTTCTGTATTTAAATAATTGTTATTTATATCTAATAAGGCAAGTCTTCATTGTTTTCCGTTTTTCTTCTCTTATATCATCTGAACTATTCTTGGCCCTTTCCACATAAATTTAACAACCATCTTATTCATTTCAACAAAAACAGAAGCTGGAGTTTTAATTGGGGTTACACTGAATCTATAGTTTAATCTGGAAGCAATTAAAATTTCTATAATACTTAGTTTTTAAATTCAAAGATGTAGTATATCTCTATTTATTTATTGGTCTCTGTTTACTTTGTTTCCTCAATAACGCATTTAGGTTTCTGAGTAGAGATTTTATTCATCTTTAGTTAGATTAATGCTTAGACATTTAAAATTATTTTTCTGTTTTGACATTGGCACCTCAAAATTTCTCTAATTATTTCTTGCTGGTATATGGAAATGCAATTGATTTTTCTTTTATATCAGCTTTGGATTAGCAATTTTGATAAATGGCCTTATTCATTATAATAGTTTATATATAATCTCTCTTGGATGTTAAATAATGATAGCATTTGTTAAATATAATGTTTTATTAATTCATTTTCTATCCTTGAAACTTTTATTTCTTTCTCTGCCTTACTGAGCTAGGTAAGAATTCTAGAATAATGTTGAACTGAAAATGATGATAGCAGGTTCCTTATCTTGAAGGGAATGTATACACAATGTTTCAGAATTAAGTATGATACACATTGTAAATTTTTATAACTATCAACTAGAATTCTCTTACTAAATCTTTTAACTTGTCCCAATTTTGTTAGCTATCTGTTCCTTTTAGAAGTATATACATTATATATTTTATTTAGATTTTTAGATGTCTTCATAGGAAAGGTTGGTTGGTATTATTTGATCCACCATTACTGGAAGCAAAGTATTTGAAACTATGTATATTTTTATGGGTTGTTTAAAAGGTTTTCAAGATTAAACCATTTTCACAATTGCCCATGAACTATTTTCATTTTACATGCTCTAGCTTTAGAACTTGATCAAATATGTGACTGTATTATAGCTTGTCATTAACATTTTTTCAGAACATAAAAAAAAAGAAAATTTATAAATTCACTTTGAGGATGGTAAAATCCAACCCCACAGCTCTACAAGATTAGGAGAAAGAAAAGAAGAAAATAGACTCGGGTCACCTAAGAGTAGAGAGTCAAAGTTCTTTAAAAATGTGGCATGAAATATGTCAGTAAACTGAAAGTACAACATATTATTACCAAGTTGGATTTATTCCAGAAATGTAAATATAAATCAGTGCTGAAATATTTATTGATAAAATTCACTGCATTAAGTTAAAACAGCAAAACATTTCATCAGCTTTATAGATTGTAAAAAGGCCTTGTAAAATGAATTAATTTTTTATTAAAAGAAAAGAATAAATTAGTAAAAATTTGGAACTTCCTTAATTTGATAATGTGTCTTTTTATCAATATATAAATTAGACCTAATATGGAAACACTAAGGCATGCCCATTATCTTCAGACACAAGGCAGTAATGATGCCTACCATCACCACAGTATTGAACATTTCTCTGGAAGTTCTACTCCACAGGTTGATAAACTATGGCTTGAGGGCAACATCTGATGCTCTGTCTGTTTTGTAAATAAAGCTTAATTTGAATACATTCATTCTCGCCCATTAATGTATTGTTTAGAGCTTACTTCGACACTACAAGGGTGAAGTGGAATAGTTGAGACAGAGGCAAGGTGGCCCACAAAACCTAAATATTCACTTTCTGGCCCTTTATAGAAAAAGTTTGTTGACCTCTGTTCTAATCTATTCAATAAGATTTTTTTCTTTTAATGAGACAATATATTAAAATTGATAAGAAAAAAAGTACTATTATTGTTTACCCAGAAAGTCCAATTAAATCAGTGAAAAAGCACTAGAACTCATAAAGTTCAATAAAATGCAACATTATTGGACAAATACAAAGAGAAACACTTTCCTATAGCTAATTACTTAGCTAACTAGAAAACACTATGAAAATGTTACCACTCCCGAGAGTAATAAAAGTTTTAGGATCACTCGCAATAATCTTGAATCTGTGAAGATTTTTAAGGAAAGTTACTACAATTTATACATTTGCACTCTCATGTTTGTCCATGGGGGTCTTCCCATTAAGGAAAGTAACTCTACTTGTACTAGCCTTATTTTGTACTTTTCACAACAGTCTAGACTCCAGATAGTATATCTAGATGAAGTGTGTGCGAGCCCCTCTAGGTTTGGTATCAGCATTTGCAACGTGGGGAGAAAAAGATCTATCATACTCATCTCATACAATGGTTAATGGACTAAAATTGAATATTAAGTGAATTAAAATTAAAAATACTAAGTGAAAAAGTGATATTATTAGCATTTCTATATGTCTCTGTGTAAAGGAGAATGAGAGTGATGATGTACATCTGTAGAGGGTGCAAAGTGAGTAACACAAAAGGGAACTAAGGATACAATGTTTTAGAGTGAGATGATGGGTTAAGCTAACCAAATTCATGCCATGTTTACTGTAGACTTTGGAAATTAGATAATTCTACCTGATGTGCACTTAAGTCATACTGTCATGTGATACACGGAATTTACTGGGAAATAACATATTTTGGCACGTAGAAATTCCTCAGCCACAGCAGTGACAACACCAGGTCCTTAACTGCTAGGCCACCAGGGAACTCATGGAAATCACATTTAAGATCCAGAAATGGATGTGATGAACAGCAAGCAATGTTTGGGAAGTAGAGACACTTAAAGCAGGCAGTAGAAAGTACTAAGTAGAAGGTAATAAGCAGAAGTGATCAGAAGAAAAACCCCTAATGAAAGTGATTAGTTTTGCACTAAAATCTGAAGTAGAAATACGGACCTAGGCGTTAAGCACAAAAGCCGGATGCTGTACCTCAGACAGCTGGTTCTGGGACAGAGCACCAGTGATTATCTGCAGTACAATAATCTTACTGCGACAGAGAGTGAGCGGGTGAGACTGCTCCTTTCCTCCTTCCATGCTGCTTGCTATTCATGTAACCCTATTTTGAGCAGAATTCGTTTATTTTAATCTTCAAGACTGTCCTTGATGTTTCCTTTAATGTCATTTCATCTGAATAAACATATGGTTATGAATGTATACTCCATGGGGGATGTGTGTGTGTGTGTGCACGCGTGCTCAAGTGCGGGCGTGAGATCCTAAATTGCGGGACTGATGTGCAAAAAGGCAGAAAGAGACAAGGTAAGGGCCTGTGCTCAGGTTATCTCCCTAGGAGAGATCCTGATGGTAGATGAACAACGAGTTCATATGAGGTCAAGTTTATTTCTGGCTGCTGCCACAACCATGATATTGCCAAAAATCTCCATGACAACTGTGAGCAGAGGTAGAAAATTGTGTATTTTATTATGAATATTGTGGTCTTCAGAGATAAATAGTGTTGGAAAGAGAGGATGATCTTCAGGTTACCTGGGGAGATTTTAAATAACACATATCCCTACACCCAAAATGCTGAGGACAGAGTGGGGACCAGGAATTCGTACTTTGAAAAGTGCCACTTTTGAGCACTCCAGTTTGAAAGCTATGGAAATAATAGGGAAAGGACCCTTGTTGTCATCCTATTTAGGAGTTCTTAAATTGTTAAAATCCTGTGAGCCTCGGTTTGTTCATCTGAAGATTATATCAGAGGATCTTTAAGACCCTACCCAGACCTTTGCCTCTGTGAGGTTTTAGAAATTCAGTCACATAGAAGATTTGCTATCAAGTTCAGTTGGAACCTTTTAAAAGAGATTTTCACTCAGTTTACCAAAGGACTGTCTCATGTAGAGCGTCTTGAAGAAAGAGTAGATCCAACACCTGTTAGTTAAACCTTGACTGAATTCAATCATTCAACATTCAAGAGTTCACTGAGAGGCCTTTTCATGTCAAGTACTGTCACATGCATTGAGGATAGAGCAGAGAACACCACACACACAGTCTCTGCCTTGTGGTACTTACTTCTGGAAGGGGGAAGGTGAGTGGTAAACTAACAGTCAAAAAAATAATGGTTACACATTAGGATAAGTGCCATGAGTAACACAAACAGGATGAGACGATAGAAAGTAATTTGGTGCAGATGGAATCAGGTATCCACTTTGTATAGGATATTCATGGAGGGGTTTCCTGTACTAGCACCTGAAGGAGGAGAGGAAGCTGGCCATCCAAAGGGGACTGAGAAGAGTTTTCCAGTCAGAGGAACAGTGAGTTACAGAGACCCTGAGGGCTGAAAAACTTGGAATGTACAAGGATCAAATGGAAGAAGATGATGACTTGGATAAGGCCAATGGCAGTGGAGATCTAGAGAAATGGCCAGATTTGAGGGATGTTTTAGACAGATAAAATAGATGTTCCTTAAAGGAAAATAATACACACGTCCTTGGGGTCACATAGCAATCCAGAAACATCTGAGCACTGAGCCATTCTGTGATATATACTCATTGTGTGACTTTAGTCAAATTGTGTGCCCCATTTTTGCCTCATTTTCTTCATCTATAAAATGGGGATAATAATACCTACCTTATGGGGTGTTAAAAGGATTAAAATTAGAAAGTAGGTATAAATATTTTGTACAGTGTTCAGAATATGTTACATTCGTGATAAATATCAAGTATAATTATTATTAATAATTTTATCATGTAGTTTTATAGAAGAGATGAGCCTATAAGTATCCTAAATAAAATAAGCCCTCATTCTAGGTCTTTAGGTCTACTCTTCACTGGAAAAAAAGACTGCTAAATAGATATAGGCAATTTATTTTGAAACTACTTGTTTATAGACAGTATGATATTATACAGGGGACTGTTAAACTTTATATCTACCAGTTAGCATGTGATCAAGAATATACTGTTTAGGGAAAGTCAGATATTAAGTACCAGAAGTCATGTTGGTTATCAATATGTTGATCAATAACCAATGCTTATATGTTTAACATACTGACTGTAAAAATAACGGGTTTTATTGCTTGGTAATGTCTTGCTAAATAACGTAATGGATGTCATATGTAGCTCTCCTTGGTGAAATGAGAGGTGGTCCCAACCTTGCATTATCTGGACAGAAGAATTCACCAAGGTCTGTATCCTGTACTCCTTAGGAACATCATCTAAGGCTTGATACCTAGTAGATCCTGTATACAATTGTCAGTATGGGGATCTGTTTGCCTCATGCCCACTAGAGGGACACAGACTCGGAAATCTGCTTCAACTGATACTAAGTATGCTTAAACAACTTAAAATACATAGAAAAGGAACTTCATCAAGCTTACAGAATAGATTTATTAACTGTTATTCCTTTATTCTTAAGGAATATTTGTCTAGTAAGATTATACATGTGGGAAACTTTGACATTGGCTTTCCTTATAAACCAGGTAGCAAGACTGTGGTTGAATAACCCCTTCCACCTCAAATTTTATTGGTGGACACTTTCCCTACCAAGAAGAATATAAGAAAATTGAGTTGGGGAGTTCCCACTGTGGCTCAGCTTATTAAGAACCAAACATAGTATCCGTGAGGATGCACGCTTGATCCCTGGTGTCACTCAGTGGGTTACGGATCTAGCATTGCTGCAAGCTGCAGCATAGGTCGCAGATGTGGCTCGGATCTGGTATTGCTGTGGCTGTGGCATCAGCCTCAGCTGCAGCTTGGATTCAACCCCTAGCCTGGGAACTTCCATATGCTACGAGTGTTGTCCTAAAAATATATAAAAAAAAAATGCTTGGGAAAGCTTGAAAACTCCATGATTTCAATGGATCAGTTCCCCTGTGCCCAATGGAGAGAGCCCTGCTTCCCAGTAACTGCTTCCTTGGCATAGAAACTGAGACTGCTACTTTAATTTCCCTAACATCTGTGGATGATGAGTGGCCATGAGAAAACAACAGATGCTCTGTTACCAAATTGAACTTGTCACCAGTGATGGCTATGGACTCGCTGCTACTACTGCCATAAAGAAAGCAATTGTCCAACCCAAAGTGCTGAATGATCTTTTCTTCTTTACTGTTGCTACCCAAAAGGAATTATAAACTGAGATTACACTGAGGGTCAGTCTCTTGCCTATCACTACTCCCTTCCTATTCCACCATCTTACACAAGAGAAATAGTTAGACCTAGAGCCTTATACTTTCAACGTCTGGTCCCACTCCAGGGATCCCAATTGTAACCCACTTTTCTTTTTTTTTTTTCCTAGTCCCTTACATGGCAATGCAAG
>PVHT020000009.1:14865322-14890975 GCA_004024745.2 Catagonus wagneri | reverse complement strand
GTCTTGTATAATACTGTCAGCTTGGAATATTGGGTTGGAGCACTAAATCTTCTGGTTCCACAAGCCTAGCCTCCAGATGTAAGCTGAATGCAGAAGTTCCCCAGCTCATATCGGAGCTTAGGGAGAACACAGTTAAGAGGCAGTGTCACCCAATCTGATGGGAACAAAATGGAATGAGTGAAGAATCAAGTAGGACAAGAATTAGAGTTGCTGAGAAGCTCATATAGGAGAAAGGAAGGAAGGGCAGGGAGTGTTTGTGAGAAAGTTCTAGCCATCCTTGGCACATATTACAACACATTGGCAAACCCCAGGAAATCTCTGAGCTGGAGAACAGGTATTCACTGTGGTTTGTGTAAGAGCCTGTGGTGTGGGTTTGCTACATTAAAAATCTAGAGACATAGGAAGGTTGAATAGAAAGAGAAGAATTGGTCTCTCTGGGGATATGCAGTGGACTCCTCTGGTACATTGGTATTAATAAAATAATGCTACAACAATTCCTTTCCTTCTTAGAAATAATTCCCCTATGACTGGGTGTTCCAGAATATATGGGAAATTTGATCAAATGAAACTCTTATTATTGAAATAACAAATATTATTCTTTTCATCTTTCAAACTTGCCATGTTTGCTATCTGATATGAAATGAACTAAGCTTTGTGATTATTTACCCTGTTACCACTTAAATAACTCACTTACAGTGCAGAATAGAAGTGATTCTGTAGACAAGGGGCCTGATTTTTGTCCATGTTTGTTTTTTAGTTGACAAATATTAAGCACTCATGGTGTGCCTGCTCTATCCTCTTTTAGGGTAGGTAGGAAAGACTTGATCTGTGTTTTCTTGTCAGTCAAGAGATTCTAAACTTGCTTCAAAATAAGTGAAACTTTAAAATTATGCCACAGTTTTATCTCCCAAGGGTACTCCTTAATGATTTGATCCAAATTCCTTGCATCATAGCAAGATTTCAAAATTGCAAAATATGAATTTTTCAAGAGAACACTGGAAACAAATTGTAAACACTTGAAAAAAACTGTAGTTAAATTCACAACTCAAAAGCAACTTCTTTTTTTTTTCATAATCATATCATGTTTATAGGAATAGGCAAACTGTCACCTTGGCTACCTTCCTTCTTTTTGTACATCATTAAATCATTTCCACCTTAATTTATCATTAATTCAACAACAATTTATTGTATGTTTGCTATGGGCCAGGTACTGTGCTCTGACCTGGAGATAAAAGGGTGAACACACATGGTCCCCATTCTAACTTCTTGGAAATCTAAGTCTAATTAAACATAAGCATTAATGAAAATATAATACATAATTATAAAATTGTATTATAAGTGTTAAATGTTAAAAAGGAGAATGATAGGCCTATCATGAGTGAGTGTAATATAACCTAGTTAGATGAATCAGTGAAAACTTCCTTAAGGATAGGAAGCAGGCTGAGATCTGCAAAATAGGTAGGATTTATCCAGGCAAAGACATGCAGCAAAGGGAAGAGCATGAGCAAAGGCCATGTGGCCAGAGAACCATCTGATTTCAAGGACCTGAACCAAGACAGGAGTAGCTGGAGTGAGAGAGCAAAAGGGAAGGGCAACGGGAGATAGGACTGAGCAGGTAGGACAAGGCAAGATGAGCAGGGCTCCCCCTCATACACACCCTTTCTCCTTCTCTAATGTTCCTCTTACCTAGTTCTCTCAACTGCAGGACTTCATTCTCAGAACACCTCCAATATTTTCCTTACATCCATTATTTTCGCCTAGAATCGCCTCCCCAAATTCCATTTTTCCATGAATCTTTCAGTGACTCCTCAAAGAGAATTTATCTTACACTTTCTATTTCCATGAACGTTTCATATTTAAAAATTATCGTATTTCAGGTTACCTCACACTTTTTACATATGTAAAAAAAATACATATATATATATATATATATATATATATATATCCAGATTTTATGATCTAAATGACTGGAATCATATATTGTTATTTCCTAGGGGGTCTAGCATACTATCTTGTGTCTAATAAATTCATATTCAAATGTGTTAACAACAGGCTTCTGTAGAAAACAAAACAGACAAAAATAATACTTTGGCTTCTTTTTCTTCTTAAGATGTTTTTTGCTTAAAAAAAAAAGCCACAGAGAACAGCAAAAGGTATTAGGTAGCATTGTAGATAGAATCCAAAAGCTGCCTAATATTTGTAAAGATTATCTATTTTAAAGAAAAAATATGCCACATGAAGTCCAGTTAAGAACCTCTTGCTATTTGGGGACATATTATTATTTTGGAAAACCCCAAATAATGTGACTAAAGATCTCAATTTTTGTTTTAAAAGTGGTAACTTTTTTTTTAAAAGTATTTTTCTTGTATTTATTTACTTATTTATTTGGCTGCTCTCTTGGCATGTGGAAGTTCCTAGGGCAGGGAATAAACTGAACCACAGCAGTGATAATGCCCAGTCCTTAACCACTGGCCACCAGGGAACTCCCCAAAGATAATATCTTTTAGTGAAATCAAGTTTTCTATAAAAATTAATGCTGTTTATAAAAAATTTGGAAAATTAAAAAAAGATGTGAGATAGAATCATACTTGACGGAGTTTGTTTCACCCTGAAGTCTTGGGCTTCCTTCATGTGCATGTAAAGTTCTCTGATTTAATTTTTCCCCACTATTTCTGCTATTTCTGGGAAATTTATGGAAGCTTTAGACTCTGCAATACGTCCTCTTACCTGAAAAGGTTTGGCACAGTGCATGGCCATTAACTTTTATACCTGTATTTTCTGCAATCCTTTCTAAAGGACATGCTTATGTCTCACACATTTCTGACTTTTCTTAGAAAATATTACTTCTAAATTTACAGAAGGCTGAACATAGAGTGTCAGCTATAACCCTGATGAAGTGGATTTAGGTACTGAGGTGAAATGGTAAGCAACTGAGAGAAATGAAATTTGGAGATTAGAGTTAAATGTTGCCAACAAGTATTGTAACGATTTGTGGCAGTGGGGAATCACTCTTTTTAGTGATTATGACAGTAAAGAAAGGCACAGCAGCGTCATTGCTAAGTAAGGAGGACCAGAAGGAGAACTGAATCTCCCTGCTTGAAGTTGAATCAACAAAAAGAGAAACTGCAAAGTTTGAGGACTTTTTAACAGCCTTTATGAAAAACCGGGATTTTAAACTTTTAGACAGAGGCAGGGTGGCATAAGCTGAAATGAATGTGAGATAATACAAATTATGAAGAGTCAAGCCCAGTACCCACTGACAGGTTTTTAACCTGGGATCCACAGATCATGTCAAGGAGTATAAACGCAAATTCTGCATCTGTGTGTATTTTCAAAGATTCATTAAAGTTAGGGATTTCTCTGTACGGTGTAATTTTTTATCCATTTACTCAAATATATAATCCATTATTACTTTTTAATACTTCAGTTCAAACTGTGTGAAATGGATAACAAAAATGTGGTACATATATACAATGAAATGCTACTCAGCCACAAAAAGAACAAAATTATGCTATTTGCAGCGTCATAAATGGACCTATAGATTATCATAATAAGTAAGTCAGACAAATATCATATGATGTCACTTGTACGTGAAATCTAATTAAAATGATACAAAAAAACAAGAAACAAACTCATAAATTTAAAAATCAAACTCATAATCACCAAGGGGAAACCGTGGCGGGATATAAATTAAGAGGATGGGATGAGCATATACACACTACTGCATATAAAATAGAAAGTAACAAGGACCTACTGTGTAGCACAAGAGAATATTCTTAATATTCTGTAATAAACTATATGAGAAAAAATAATGGATATATGTATATGTAACTGGTTCATTTTGCTGTATATCCTAAACTAATACAACATTATAAGTCAACTATACTCCAATGAAACATTTGAAATAAATAAATAAATAAACTGTGTGATGACTGGGTCACTTTCTTCTACAACAGAAACAGAAGAGACATTGTAAATCAACTATATTTAACAAAAAATGTGTGATAAAGTAGTGTCTATTACCTAGTTTTAATTGATAGTCTGGTGTAGCAGTTTATGGAGTATGGTCCTATAATCTGGGTTCTCCAGCCAAAAATCCATTTGGATCAAACCTATTTTCATGACAATACTGAAATATTTACCTTTTTTTTTTTTTTACCATGTTTACACCTACACTGATAGTGCAA
Organism: Catagonus wagneri; assembly: GCA_004024745.2. Classification (NCBI taxonomy): domain Eukaryota; kingdom Metazoa; phylum Chordata; class Mammalia; order Artiodactyla; family Tayassuidae; genus Catagonus; species Catagonus wagneri. Next base: position 14,886,788 of record PVHT020000009.1, on the reverse strand, counting down.
AAATAGTGGTGAGTAAAACCGCTTGCACCTCAGCATTTATCAAGCCAGAAGCATCTACAGTAATAATTATATTCTTCATTGCCATGCAGTCACAAGAAAAAAAATTTCACTTAAGAATGCTTTTGATGAAGTAGTAACAAACAGAAAAAAAACTAATTAAATCTTAACCAACAAGCACACAATTTTTTAACAATCTATGTGAAAAAAAAGTGGGCAGTACACATAAAGCACTTCTACTACATACAAGAATTGATGACTATTCAAGTAAGTATAGTTTTTTTAAATTTTGAGATAAACAATCCAATTTTTCATGTAATGTTTTTACTTGAAGAACAGACTAAAACCAATTATGATAATTTAGATTATTACTTCACAGATAACGGCTGACAATATTTATCACCAGTGACAAAATTGAAGGTTACAAGAGAAAATCAGAATTTTGGAAAATATGTATCTGCCACTATCAGCACAACAGCTTCCCAATATTTAAAGAATTTTTTATGAGATCAGGGCTGATATTAATGAATGCAGCATTTTTTGTATAAAATGTGTCAACATTTGGAAGATCTACATAACAAAGTATTTTCCAAATGCTTGATGTGACAGATTATACATGTATGAAAGACACTGTCAAAGTCTGAGGTAGACTGGTGGATTTTTATATAACATAGCAGGAAAAATTTATCAAGTTTTATAATATTATCAAAGGAGAATGTCATAACTAGCTTAAATAGTTATTACAAATTTTGCCCTTTTTCTAACTATAAATCTCTGTTAGGTCAAATTTTCTTCCAATATTTCAAACAAAATGTTATGTTGCAACAAATTTAATGCAAAAGCAGATATTTGAATCCACTTATCTTCTATTAAGACAGATATTAACAAAATTTACAAAAATATAAAATAATGACACTTCTCACTAATTATTTTTATACTGTAAAATAATTTTTTCATAAAATATGTATGTTAACATATTGGGTTTAATATTGTTATTTTAAAATGAAATAATATACAATTAATTTTTTTCCATTTAAATTCCTAAAATGGCAAATATTAATATATAATACATGAAAATGAAAGCACTTCACAGGTCCTGGAGCCAGTAAAACGCTGTGTATATAACAGTTTGAAACTCTTACTAAATTTGAATCATAATGTCCACATTTTCCTGTACTTGGCTTTGTCACTTGATAAATTAGAGATCTTTCTACATCAGCACACATACATTTACCTCATTCTTTAAAATAGCTACTTGATATTACATTCAGAAGAAGTACTGGAATTTATTTTATCAGTGGCCAACTGATGGACCTTTAGTTTATTTTACAGTACTTTGCTTTAAAAACATTGCTGCAGTGAACATCGTTGTACTTGATGTACTTCTGCACTAATTTCTGTCAATTACCTCCAGCCAAAGACCACCAGGAACACATACGTAGGTCAGCTAACTGGGTTTATGACTCATGGCAGTGAGGGAGAAAGCACACCATGGCTGATTTGGGAGAAGGCCCAAGGAAAAGGAATTAACTCTAGATTGGGCACTGTCAAAAATTGGGAATAATTCTGTCGCTGGGAATTTCAACAAATTTTATGTACAGAAAGGGCCTATTAGAGAGAGGTTAAAGCTGCAGTTGAGAAAAGAAGCAGCAGTCACTTACATTAGCTGGGAGAGGGCAATTTTGTGGGTTGCATAGTGATGGTTTTGTCTACACTTACACAAAATTATAAAGTGCCTAGTTTTTGCTTCATTTTATCAAGGTCTCAGAATGCCCTTATCTGAGTTTTGTATTTTGTGACAATGTGCATGTCCCATGGGACAACATGTTCTAGCTGTGAGCACTAGGCCAGCTATGTGTCAGCTAGGATGTCAGGAGTTGCATTTCTCTCTCTAACATTTAGAAGGTACTTTGTCAGTATTGTAAATGCTAGGTCAAAGGGGATGCCAAAGCAGGTGAAGGAAACTCTAAAAGTATAAAGTTGATAAGGTAACCCTCTGCTTAAAGCCTGTCACTAACTGTATTATTTTGCTAGGGTTGCCATAACAAAATACCACAGACTAGGTGCCTTAAAAAAATAAATTTATTTTCTCACAGTTCTAGAAACTAGAAATCCAAGATGAAGGTGTCAGTAGGTTTGATGTCTTCTGAGGCCTCTTTCCTTGGCTTGCAGATGGCTATCTTCTTGCTGTACCCTCACATGGTCATCCTTCTGTCTGTATACATGTCTGGTGTGTGTGTGCACATACATGTGTGTATGTGTACAGATTTCCTCTTTTTATAAGAACATCAGTCATGTTGGATTAGGACCTAACTTAAAGACTTCACATTTTAACTTAATTACCTCATTAAAGACCGTATCTTGAACTATGATTACCTCCCAAGATACTGGGGGTTAGGGCTTCAAAATGTGAATTTTGGAGGTATCCAGTTCAGCTCATAACATTATCCTCTGGACCCCCAAAATTCAAGTCTTCACATCAAACTATATTCACCCCATTTCTACAACCTATTCCAGAATCATGTCTAAGAGTTTATCTAAATATCATCCAGATCAATGCTGGTGAGACTTGAGATACAATTCATTCTGAAGCAAACTTCCTCACTAACGGTGAACTTGTTTCCAAAATACAATGGTGGGATAGGCACAGGATATACACTCCATTCCAAGTGGGAGAAATCAAACAGAAAGGGCTTCTAGGTCCAAAGGAAGTCTGAAATCTAGCAAGACAAATTCCACTCAATTTTAATGCTTAAGAATAATATACTTTGGCTTGATACTCTGTCTTGTGGGTCCACTTGGGTGGTGGTGGGCCTGCCTTCTGGGCCCATAATGGTGACGGCAGTGTCATCTTCTCAGTCCTACGCAGCAGCCCCACCCCCGTAGCCCTGGGCAGTAATTCTTCCCAATGGAACCAAAGAGAAGACAGCCCATTCCCTTGGCCTTTGTTGCTGAGTGGTAGCAGTGGCAGCCTGGCAGCTCTGAGCCAACTTCAGGGTTATCATACCTTTTCTTGAATACTAACGCATGTGTGAGGCTGAATAACGCTATTGGCTTGTCCTGTAAAATCTCAGAAGTCTGACAGCCTTTTCTTCATTTTGTCCTGTCTGTTTCCCCTTCAGTCCAAGTTGGCAGCATTTCTGCTGAGATGGTTTATTGGCTGGCTTCATAGATCACATCCATAATCTCTTTAGCGCAAATATGTGTCCAGCCATACCCTTGATTTTCCCGCTAGTACACACTTTATCAGTTTTTGCAATATGTAAACATAGAATTTTCTAAATTTTCAAGTTCTGGTTCTGTTTTTCATAAAATGCCTTTTTCAGTTTACCTCTTTCCTCTCACATTTTACTATAAGCAGCAAGGAAAAGCCAGGCAGTGCCTTCAACACTTTGCTTAAAAGTCTTCTCAGCTAAATATCCAATTTAATCATTTATAAGTTCTACCTTCCACAGAACACTAGAATACAAAGCTGCCAAGTACTTTGCCATTTTATAAGAAGGATCTCTTTCCTCCAGGTTCATTAACATGTTCCTCATTTCCATCACAGACTTTGCCAGAAGAGCTCGTCATTCATATTTCCACCAACAGACTTTAAATGGCATATATTCTAACATGCACCCCAAATTTTCCAGTCTCTACCCATTACCCATCTCCAAAGCCATTTCCACATTTTAGGCATTTGTTACAGCAGCACCCCCATTTCCTTCCTGATACCAGATACCAAAATCTGCAATACTCAGGGTTCTCCAGAGAAACAGAATCATCAGGCTTATATATACATTCACACACACGCACATATATATTTCTACTCTTATTTTAGATTTATTTATGTATTTCTGAATTCTGTTCTATTAATCCATCTAGTTGATCTCTAGTTTCAAACAGTTTTCATTTTTCTAACTTCATCAAAAATTTTAAAATATGGTAGGATTAGGGAATTAGATAAACTTCATCCTGTTTGTTACTGCCCCCTATTAAATTTTTTTCATATCAGTTTTCAGATGTTTAACCTTCTACATAATTCGCAGTATTATTTTTAAGGTTTCCCTGGATTCTCCCATTGTAAAATTCTTATTAGTATATTAATTGGATTAATATTTAATATAAAATTAAACCAATTAAGAATTTATATCATAAATATTGTGTCTTAAGTGTTCCCATTATGGTCTTGGTGGATTAGCTCTCTCCTAGAGAGAACAACTAGAAAAACTGGGTAAAAAAATGTTTCTTAATGTTTGAAGACATTAAAGAAGTACTACTATCAAGACTTAAGGAGCCAAGATATGATACAGAAGGTAAGCAAAGAGAGGTTAACCAAGCATTTGACCCCTCTTTTCTCCTAATGTTAGGAGACTGAAAAGCTGAGTAGAGTCTTCGGCTGTCTTAGAGTTTTAGTGACATAATTTTGGTGTTCAAGATTTGTCAAGATAGGAAGGCCTTGGCAAATACCACTGTATTTCATTTGAGACCCCAGAATGCTAGATACTAAGAATAGGGGAACCAGAAATAGATCAGCCCTCAAAAAAAACTGCAGTAGAGACTTGAAGCACCATAGTCCCTGGGTGGATTATAACTTGCCCTAGATAAGCTCTACTCCCCAGAAACAAAAGTAAATTCTCTCTGGAAAAAGAATCTCTGACTTGCAAATGATTTTTTACAAGCAAGATCCTGCATTCAATCTAAATCATCTTTGTTCAGTAATTTGACTATGATGTGCCTAAAGTGTGAGTTTGTTTTTATTTTTAGTGTTTCTTGAATTTCTGATTTGATGTCATTCCTCAGTTTGGGCATACCAGAAGATAAGACCAAATCACTAAAAACTAGGAAAAAGGTCTATAGGAGATCCAGATATTGAAGTTGTTTCATAGTGACATTAATGATGATTATCACATTCAAGAAAATACAGGAGAAGATAAATTTCAGCCAAGAAGCAGAATCTATTTTTAAATTGTCCATGCAAACACTGGAATGTAAAGATACAATAAATGAAATTAAGAACTCAATAGATGGATGCAAGGACACAGCCAAATAAAAGGTTAGAGAACTGGAGAGAAGGTTAAGCCAGGAACTAATGAAAATGATTATCTACAATGCGGTGTGTGGAGATGAGATTGAAGAATAAAAAATGAAGGTAATGTCTTCAAGCATTCCTTTTTATATGGCTTGGTATTTTGAATTATCTTATTCTTTTAACATATTTGAAAAAGTTAAAATCAAATATAAGAGGGAAATAAAAACAAATTAACATAATTATGTATGAAATATGTAACTATGAGATTTAAAAAGAATTTATACCACAACCACAGATTTGATTAAGAATTCACAATACATTTTATATTTGAATAACGGGGCTTACTTAAAAAAGCACAAATGAAGACAGGGTATATTATGTTATCCATTCTCTTAGGTCAGGCTCTTGCTAGCAGAGTATGAGATGAGAATCTGTGTGTGATTTATTGAGAAGATACTCTCAGGAAAATCCTATATGGGAATGTGGGAAGCAGGATAGTGAAGAAGAGCAAATCAGGAAAGAGGTGACTTCAGATAAATCCCAATCTCTTCCTGATCCCACGTAGAGATCTGGAGGATAATTGTACCACAGAGTTTGTTCTGGCTGGATACAAAGGGGCTGGGATTTTATACCCCTTTGTCTGTCAGTCATTGGATATAGGCCATTCCAACGGGGAGGCATGTGACTCTCAAGTGACCTAGGAATGATAGTCTAGTTGCCCAGAAGCGGCCCTCCAGAAAAGATTGCTGGCATCAGCACCTACAACAGCTAGAAGTGGGGATTACTAAAGCAGTGGAAAAAGATTTCTGATATCTGAGCCTGTCTACAACAGTCTCTGTAATAACTGTATATAAGCTCCATGGGTTAAATTCCTCTTAGAATTTCATTCTAGGGAAAGCATAGTGGGCAATCTATCATGGATTGAATAATTATAATTATTAATATAGGCTATAATGATAATGATTATAATGATGATGATGATAGTAGAGCATACTATGTGGCATTCATCTCTCCTAAGGATTTGCCTGTATTAACTAATCTTTTTTTTTCCCCAAAACTTTGTAAAAAGGAGCATAAAGATTTAATATATAAAAAAGAATGTCACAGAGTTACATGCTTAGAAGATATTTTGTATATAATAAATTGAATAAAATGAATTATTAAAATTAATTTCACCTGTTTCTTTTTACTGCTTCACGTGGCTACCAGAAAATTTAAAATTATATATGTGACACATTATATTTCTATTGAGCAGTGCTGCTTTGTAAAGAATTATCTTTTCTCTCTCATGTACTCTTTTTTTCCCCTTTTATTTATAATGATTTTTATTTTTTCCATTATACCTGGTTTACAGTGTTCTGTCAGTTTTCTCCTTTACAGCAAGGTGATATCACTTATATCTGGAATCCAACATATGGCACAAATGAACCTTTCCACAGAAAAAAAGATCATGGACATGGAGAACAGACTTGTGGTTGCCAAGGGGGAGGGGATGGACTGGGAATTTGGGGTGAACAGATGCAAACTATTGCCTTTGGAATGGATAAGCAATGAGATCCCGCTCTACAGCACTGGGAACTATGTCTAGTCACTTATGATGGAGCATGATAATGTGAGAAATAAGAATGCATACATGTATGTGAAGCTGGGTCACCCTACTGTACAGTAGAAAATGGACAGAACCAATTTAATCTTTATAACAATTCTACGATGAAGATAATGTTATTAGAGTTATTTTTACAGATTAAGAAACTGAGACACAGAGAAGGTAAGGTTATGCAGTTAATGTCAGGCTGAGATTTGAACCCACTCAGTAAAGCTCTAGAGTTTCTTACCTAGTGAAAAAAGAAAAACACAGATTCTCTTCAAGTGGTGTTATACTACAACCTTTTTGACAACTGACTGCACTGAGAATTATACTGGACTCAAAGGCAACTCTCTAGAACAGAACTGAGGAAGGCCAGTAAGCTCTCTCAGAGGCATTATATGCTAAATCTACACAGTGATGCTCAATTCTGAATAACGGCCAATCCATCAAATCACAATGTTTGAATGTGACAAAAGGGACAGAGTTAGAAGTCAGAGAGTCTCAGAGAGAAGCTGCTAAGCAGAGGCCTTCAAAGGATAGAAACAGGAGAACAGAGGGAAGTGGAAAGAGAAAGGAAGTGATGGGGGAGAGGGTGATTCAGGCACATATATAGACTGTGCATAGTGTAGGGGCAGGAACTCTGAAGAGACTGACAAGGGAACTGAATCACTAGCCTGGGGCTTTCTTCAGTTGTTACTAGGACTCTTGTCTTGCAGGGCCACACAAATCACACTTTAGCTCTTGCAATATATTTTAAATACAATAAATTGTAAAGATTTATCAGTTTTATTATTTATTAATAATTTATTCGTTTTTGCCAAGTGAGCTGAAATCCCACCTGGTGACCTGGGGATGTCTCATTTTATTAGGCAAGAGGCCAAAATATCCATCAAACTTCCTTTTATGACTTTAATGCTAAATAGCATAAAGCTAAACTTAGTTTCAAGAGTGGAAAAAATTTTATTCCTAGATTCTGATAAAATATTTCATCTGCATAAGGATTGCACAAGGCACTTAATCATTCAATCTTTAATTACTCTTCTTTAATACAGATTTGATATTTTAAGCTTCTTCTTTGAAAGCAGGCACAGTATAAATTTCAAATAGCAATGTGGGAAAGATGGAAATAATATTTCCTATCATGTCATGGTGTAGGAATATATGACAAAATAGGTCAACAGACATAAAAGAAAACATTATTTAGTAACAGCATGTGACAAAACACATTAGATTGATTTATACATTTATAATAGCACACAGCCCATTAAAAAGAGGCCAAGAGTGACCAAGAATGCCAAGGAAACCATTTCCTTACACAGCAAAAGCAAAAGGCCTGATGTTGGGAAATAGGAAGGTGGAAGTTCATACTGGTTATAACTATTCCTATTTATGTAACATTTTGTAAAATAAGGTATTATAAAAAGCTAACAAAATAAAAAACTAACATGTGAGAGTAAATGAAAAATTACTGAATAAATACATTAAATAGTACTTAACTAAATGTCATGACTCTAAGTGCTTTTAGGGAAAGAAATTTACAGGCAGTTCTGTAAAACACTCAGCATAGTGCCTGGCCCAAAGTAAAAGTGCTCTGTGCATGTACAATTAATAGTAGTACTGACACCGTGGGTGGTCCATCCATTGTAAGATGGAAGGCAGAATCACTACCAAGTATTTGAAAACTTCCTTTAATTTCAGCCTAGTTTGTTTTTTTCTATTATGAACTTTTTAAAAAATATATTTATTGTACAATATTTTAATAAAAAGAAGGAAGATAACATAATTAAATGAGTAACCTTTGAGGTTTTAAAATTTCTTCTTTCCTTTAAGAACTTAGAGCAAAACATTTCCATATACAGTCCCCATCTATCTGCACAACAGTTCTGTGTAATAAAGGGCAGTAACTGTTCCCAGGGCACAGAAGGAAAAACATACAAAGGTTAAGTGACTTGCTTGCTTGGCAGGAACAGAATTAGAACTTTTGCCACTTGGCACTTGAAGCTCCTGCCATGTGGCTTAAGACCATTTGGCTACCAAAAAATATGATTTACTAATCACTAAGACATTCATGAACATTGATCACCCCATGAGTTGATTTAAGTCCTTGAGATGTGGTGGAGAAGCATTTCTCATATTCTTCTCCTACTGTCTAAAAACTCTGATTAGCTAAGATGGGCTCTTAATAGCTTTAACTTTAAATTTTCACATGTGATAGTTTTTTAAGGTATCATTTAACTCAAACAGAAATGAAAATAAAATAAATAAACGCAGTTTTGCAAAGAAAATTAGAAAAACAAAACATCCTTCAGTCAGCCAGCTCTCCTAGAGGATACTATTTACAAAGGAACACAGGCTTCTAGTGATAGTCATGGAGGTGATGAGAAAGACTGGATTTAGGATACACTTTGAAAATAGAGCTGGCTGGTTTTGCTGATAAATTACTTATATGTGATACAAAGAGGCTAAATCCCAACTTTTGGGTCTGAACAGTGGGGTAAATGCAGAATCGTTCCCTGAGATGAGAAAAATAGGAAGAACAGGCTTGTGGGAATGAAACACAGAGAATTGGATTTTGAAAACTTAAGTCTAAAATGCCTAATATTCATCTAGGTGGAGATACCACATAACGAGTTATTTATCTTTTATGTAAGATAAAAGTGATCACAGCCAGAAATCACTCCCAGGAATATGGGAGTTAATTGGATGATAGGAAACTAAATGCAATCCACTAGATATAAGTTCAAATTGAGAAGATTTCTGAGGACTAAGAACTGAAAGCACTAAATCAATAGGATCCCAATGGGGGGGTGGGGGGAGGTGCACGCAGAGAGGTAGGAATACAGTGTAGTGTCTCAGAAGCCAAGGGAAGAAAACATTTCAAGACATGTTCCCAAAATAATGATCAAATATATCTACTTCTGCTAAGAATTCAAATGAGATGATTGAGACTAGACCATTGATTTTTGAAACACAATGTTGATTAATGTCCCTAAGAAATGAGATTCTACTGGAAATAAAGATCTAGTTGAAATGAGTTGAGAAGATATGTGAAGTGAGAAACTAGAGAAACAGGGCAAACAAAAAGCTCTAGCATCTTTGTCAAACAGTGAAGCAGAGAAATAAAGCAGTAGCCAGAAAGGCATATGAGGTCAAATTTTTTGGTTTTATTTGGGTTTATTTGTTGTTTAGATTGACTTGGTTTGTTTGCTTTGTTAAATGTAAGATACAGTACATTTCTGTATGCTGTTGATAATAATATAATGATGAAAAAATATTTGATGGTACAGCAGCAAGAGGGAATCCAGGAGCAAAGTCCTTGAATAAAAAAATGGCATCAAGTATACAAACAATATGTTAGCCATAGTTGGAAGCATGCATAAAACGTCCATGGTAATAGGAGAGAAGTAGAGAGAGTGCCAGCACAGATGTAAATAATTTTGTAAATTTTGGTGGTGAAAAGGTGAGGAAAGTCTATTCTGCTTAGCCCTATTTGTGAACTGAGAAAAAAAGCATCAGAGTGATTTGATAGAAAGGGAACCTGAGGATTGGAAAAGAGAAAGTATGAAAAGTGGTCCTAGAGAGAGGGAGAATAAACTGACTAGGGAAAACTGTCGCGTTGCCATGTAATGTTTGGGAACTATAGCATGGTTCCGGGTTTTCTTCCAGTCATCTCCAACTGTTCAGCCAGGGGCAGAGACTGCAGAAAGTAGCATTTAATCAAGACCAGAGTTTTCCAGTGAGTACGATGACAGGAGAGAAAAGTAGCATAATTAGGAGTATATGAAGAAAATAATTACAGTAATGACTATGGGATCTAAACTGGATAAGGAAAGAATTAAGTATATATGCAGATCAATGGAAAAAGCAATAGTAAATACATTAGAAATATCAACTGGTTAAAGAACGGAAACTCTATATTCCTTATCCTCCCTTATCCAATGATACTGTTTTCAAAACAAAAGGTTTCTTAGGAATGTTAACTATCATATACTATAACAGTCTGTATTAAAATGAAACTAATTTAGTGGCACTTCAAAGTTATACAGTTTTTAAACAAATATCTACAAACTTTCATTCATCTATTCCAAAATTTAAATTAGAGGAGAGACAGAAAAGAAACTCATGGACTTGGAGAACTGACTTGTGGTTGCCAAGGGGGAGGGGGAGGGAGTGGGATGGACTGGGAGTCTGGGGTTAATAGATGCAAACTGTTGCATTTGGAATGGATAAGCAATGAGATCCTCCTGTATAGCACTGGGAACTATATCTACGCTATATCACTTGTGATGGAGCATGACGTAGGGTAATGTGAGAAAAAGAATATATATGTGGGTGTGTGTGGGTGTGTGTATGTGTGACTGGGTCACTTTGCTGTACAGTAGAAAATTGACAGAACACTGTAAATCAACTATAATGGAAAAATAAAAATCATAATAAAAATTAAAAAAGAAATTAGAGGAGAGTCCAGTAAAAATTAGCATTGCCCATTGTAGTTGCTCAGTACCTAAATCTTTTTCAACTCATCCCTCCCAAACTATATCCAGATGAACCCCCAAGAATTTGGGGTTCTTGTTTCTATAATGTTTCTCTTGTTTAATATTATTCTTTGATATTCACCTCCCCAATAAAGATGCAATCTCCACCTAAAGACTCTCCAGCCTACATTGTCCTGTAAGATTAACCTTTGCGCTCCCTTACTTATGCTCTACTTGGCACCTAACTGTGTCTCAGATAGAACGAACACAGCTTTATTTTATGTTCCAATTCAACACAGCTTTATTTTATGTTCACATCTATGCAATACTTTTTAGTTGTGGAATTTCCTGTACTTTTACTTGTTTTATGTCTTCCACTTTCCTTCCTATTTCTATTCAATCCTGTGTATACCAAAACCTGCCCTGGGATATTCAGAGGTTTTATCGTGCATTTAGTCAGCTGTGAGGGAAAGACCTTGAGAATCCTAGTCACCAGGGGACCACAACTGGCTGGCAGAGTTCTTCTTTGGTAGTCTTGGTTTGGAAACACTTCACAGGCTGTTTCCTGTGAGCTGGGTAGAAATTACTGTTTTGAAAATCTTCCTGTTAGTCAGCTGCTTGTTGTCTGGACTCTGGGCAAACTGGAGTATGATCTTTCAGAGGAAGGCAACAGAAGTTTGCTTGGAAAACTTGGGAGACATTTGTTAAAGAAGAGAATGGTTGTGATTTTGTGAATTCAGATCCCAAGACCAACTAGCTTTCCTTTCTTTCAAACATTTGGGATGAATAAAAAGAAAAATAATGTTAGTGATTTAGCAAACTTTGTCATCTCACTCCCCCCAAAGAGCCCATTTTTAAAGGAAGAAAAAAAGCCTTTGTTTATTTATGCTGCAGTGGCTTGACAGCATAGTTGGAACAGCTGGTGACCTAGCTAAGTCCTTCAGAAGATTTGAACAGAGAGAGAAGCAAATATGTAATAAGATACTGATATTTTGTAAGGCACACTGGTGCTGGTTATTAGATCCATAGACTAAAGCACTTGGTCAAATGCCAGGCAATAAACTCTTCTTAACTGGAGAACACATACTCTTAAGGCCTAAGAAAGCATCAAGAAACTACTGATTGTTCAGACTCTGCCAAGAAACATTTCTTTGTACCTCCTCTCCATAGTAAGCTAAAAATGATGGCCTAAGGAAAACAGAATGCCAAGACATTGGTGGGTGACCTCTTGTGTATAGAACATGCTTCAGGGAGGCTGCAAACTGGACCCTATGAAGTCTGTCACTTCTTCCTCGCCACGTGTAGACAGCAGGAACCCAAACAGTCAAGCTGGACCCCTCCTTGTTTCAGGGCAGACAGAGGTCAGTATGACTCAGGATAGAAAGTTGCCAAAGGGAAAGTGAAAACAGACCCAATAGAAACAATTGAAAGAGCTGAAGGAAATCACAGGGCTCTTGAGATTGACAGAGTGACCCACAGAATGTATAAAGTTCACTTTTGCATTCATAGTTTAGATGCAATTCAGAGCAGTGTCAGTTCAGGGAAAATGGCATGACATGCAGCTCCAATCATTTGCCTTCCACAAAAATAAAATGTTCTGCAAACTCTGCATCTTCTCTTCTTAGTGTCTCTAGGAAGGAATGTCAGTGAACATATTGTTAGGGAATGTTGTTGGTAGAAAACAATCAGGAATCTGGAGCAAGTGTTCTTTTATTTTTCTTATTGTCCATTTTAAAGGCACTGCTATAAACTAAGCTCAACAAAACTTTTGTTTTTCTTTTTTGTCTTTTTAGGGCTGCACCTGCGGCACAGAAGTTCCCAGGCTAGGGGTCTATTCAGAGCTACAGCCACTGGCCTGCATCACAGCCACAGCAATGCCAGATCCAAGCCACATCTGCAACCTACACCACAGATCACGACAACAGTGGACCCTTAACTCACTGAGTGAGGCCAGAGATCAAACCTGTGTCCTCATGGATACTAGCTGGGTTTGTTACTGCTGAGCCACGATGGGAACTCTTGAGCAAAACTTACAGTGTCTAGAGAACACATTAAAGATGGGCTATGCATACAACTCAACCAAGAAAGCCCAAAAATCAATTGATCAAATATAAGTGGTTCTATTATTAAATGTGTGTACATATGTGTATGTGTGTGTTTAAATACATATTCCTTATGCCAATGTCAAGAGCACTGATTACTGTAGCTCTATAGTAAATTCTTTTTTTCCTTAATTCAGAATTATTTTGGCTTTTAGATCTTTTGCATTTCTATATAAATTTTTGAGCCTGTCAATTTTTACAAAAAAAAAAAAAGGCTTCCAGAATTTTGATTGGGATAGCATTGAAACTGTAGACTGATTTGTGAATAAATGCCAGTTTAACAATATGGGGTCATCTGATACAAGAACATTGTATATCCCTACATTTATATCTAATTTCTCTCAGCAATATTTCATAACTTTCAGTACACAGAACGTGCACATTAAATTGTTTTTCTTCAAGTGTGTCAGTTTTTTGATGCTACTGTGGATGGTATTGCTTTTGATTTTTATTTTCAAAGTGTTTATTGGTAGTTGTTTTTGTATATCAACCTTATAGACTACAATCTTTCTAAATCCATTCATAAATTATGAGAGTTTTAGCTTAGAAATTTATTAAGATTTTCTCCATATATGATATTATCAAAAAACAAAGATAGTTTTACTTCTTTTGTTCTAAATCATAGATCTTTATTATTATTACTATTTTGTTATCTTATTTCAATGGCTACTTTCAGTACAATATTGAATAGATGTAGTAAACATGAATATATTTGCCTTGTTTCTGATTCAGAAAGACGAGGGATGTTCATTCTGTCTTTCACTAATTAGTATAACATTAGCTGTGTAATTTTTTTGTAGACATTTTATCGTGTTGAAAAAATTACTTCTGTTTCTACTTAATCATAAATGGGTATTGAATTGTACTAAATGTTTTTTCTACATTTGTTTAGATTACCATATTTTTATCCTTTATCTTGACAAAATAGTTAATTACTTTGATTAATTATCAAATGTTAAATCAAATTTCAATTCCTGGACTAACCCTGTTTGGCTATGCTGTACTATCCTTTATGCCTGCCTTAAACTTAAGAAATATTTTAAAGATTTTTACAATGATATTTACATTTTTACATTGATATTCTTTAGAGATATTGGTTCACAGTTTTATTTTCTTACGATGTCTTTTTTGTTGTTGTTTTTGCTTTTAAAGTGGTGCTAGGCTCATTAAATGAATTAGGAAATGTTTCCCAGTTTCCAAAAGGGTTTCTGTATAATTTGTTTTATTTTGTCTTTAAATGTCTGGCAGAATTACTGATAAAGTTAACTATGGCACAGGGTTTTCATTGTTCAAGTATTTTAGGTTCCAAATTCATTTTTTTTAAACAAGTAGACTTATTCAGATTATCTATGTCTTTGGTATGTTTTGCAATCTGTGTTTTATAAGAAATTTATCCATTTCATCTATATTTAATTTATTTGCATGTAATTGTTTGTTACATTCCTTTATTATCCTCTTAATGTCTATAGAATCTCTTTTATTTGTAAAATTCATATATTATGTCTTTTTCCTCGATCAAAATTTCTAGATCTTTATCAATTTCTGTAAGCTTTTCAAAGAAACAATTCTTGGTTACAGTGATACTCCTCTTGTATTTGTATATTTTCTATCTTATTAATTTCCACTATTAGCTTTATCACTTCCTTTCTCCTCTACGTTTTCTTTTCTTTTTCTAGCTTTTTAAGGTAGAAGTTTAGATTATTATTTTTAACCTTTACTTTTAATATAAACATTTAATTCTCCTCTGAACACTGCTTTAGCTTCATGTATTTTGATGTTTTTACTAGCATTCATTTCCAAGCATTCTGTAATTTCTTCTTTACGAATGTGTTGTATAACTTACAAATATTCAGATATTTTTAAAGGTTTTTTAGTTATTGATATTTAATTTAGGTCACAAGATTAAAATAAAAATACTAATTATACTAATTATAAATTACTATAATTTTAGTCCTTTTGTGTTTCAAAAGGCTCAAGCCTTTTTATAATTCGGCATATATCTGGGTAAAATCTCCATATGAACTTGAAAAGAATATGCAATATCCTTTGCTGTTTTCCTTTTTCTAGATATGTTATTTGGGTAAAGCTAACTGAGAGTATTGCTCAGCTCATCCATTTCCAGTCATGATAAATTAATTAGTGCCAGACTTGACCTCCTATTATTAATACCTATAAATGGGACAACATATATTTTTTAAAGTTTTTAGATTTTGGTCAAAAGGTAGCCCTGGGTCTGAGCTCTGAAAGAAGGGAATCAAATGAAGATTATCTTCTTACTTTAGTTTTTGCCTGGTGGGACTTTCTGAATTATAGCTCAGAGAGGGGAAACTGAAGCAGAGTTACTCCTAATGAGTTTAAGAGATAAACTTTAGAGTTTAGAGAGCCTGAGGCACCTAGAATTGGTGAGTCAGAGCAAATGAGAGAAGATAATTACACAAAAAAGAACTCTAGAAATCTTCATAGGATTTCTCCTTATTCTACTGATAAATATCAGGGTATCCATATAAGGGTGAAACAGCATGCAATAAGGCAAAGAACTACCAGGGATCTATACACCGAGCAATTTCCAAAATTTATACATGGTTGGAAAACATCTGACTTCTGAATAGGTAGAGTGGGAAGGCCTTAATGAACGCCTGTGACACTCAGTAGTGGCCCCAGTAAACACACAGTAAACCCTAGTAGTAGGACTAAATTACACTTAACTTTAAAAAGCTTAAGACGAGCTTTAAAAGATCAACTTGCTTAACAATTAATTTCAACATATGCCCTGAAAACATTAATACTCTTTAAATGAGGATAATAAAAATCTAATTCCTCCACAATATAGCACATTACAATGCACTCCATCCAATATAAAATTATTAGACATGTAAAGAAGTAGAGAAATATGATCCACAAGAAGGAGAAAAATCATATAATAGAAAAAAGCTTAGAGATGACTGAATAATGTCATTGCCAGAGAAGGACTTTAAAACATTGATTGGAAATATGCTCAAAGATTTAAGAAAAACATGAATATATATATATAAGGAAAATATAAAAAGTAAACCAAATGAAACCAAAATTATTTTTTAATTATTATAAAAATTATACATGAGATAAAAAATAAAATGGAAGTATTTAACAATAGCTTATAACTCACTGAAGAATATATCAATAAACTTGAAGACATAACAGTAAAACCTCTCCAAATTGAAGCAGAGACCAAAAAAGATGAAAAAAAAATTAACATTCCCTCAGCGACATATGGCCTAATATCAAGGATATTACATACATATATATATATGTAATTATTTTAAGTCCAAGGAAAAAAGATGTATCAGAAAAGGATAAACAGGAGTTCCCATTGTGTTACTAGCAGAAATGAATCCAACTAGTAACCATGAGGTTGTGGGTTCAGTCCCTGGCCTCGCTCAGCAGGTTAAGTATCAAGCATTGCCATGAGCTGTGGTGTAGACCACAGACATGTCTTGGATCCTGCATTGCTGTGGCTGTGGTGTAGTCTGGCAGTTATAGCTCCGATTCAACCCCTAGCCTGGGAACCTCCATATGCCTTGGGTGTGGCCCTAAAAAGTGAAAAAAAAAAAGAGAAAAGGATAAGCAATTTTAAAACAAAGAAAAAAATAGACATTAAATATTGGTAAATATGGGAGATAATTTGAGTAATCATAGACTTTGTTTAGAAGTAAGACAATCCAAAAGACAATGGAACATCATTATTAAGCTCACCTACAAATCAAATAGAAAAATAAAGGAGTTCCCATGTGGTGCAGCAGGTTAAGGATCCAATGCTGTCACTGCAATGGCTCTGGTTATTGCTATGGTCAGGGCTTGATACCTTGGTTCTAAAACTTCTGTATGCTGCAGGCATGGCCAAAGGGAAAAAAAAGAAAAGTAGGAATTACAGGAAAGGCTACCAGCTTTCTCATAATGCCTATTAATTTTGAATAGTTTCCATGGAGTTGTGAGAGAATACACATTTATCAGTTCCCCTCTCACCACATTCAATGAGCTCCTCCACATAACCCCTCTACTTCTGCCAATGGTAACAGCCTCATCATGGTTCCCAAAGATTTATATCATGGTTATTTTTTCTGTTTGGGCTCTTGCACATTTAATCAAATTTTGAGGTCTTTCCCATTGTGATAATTCCTGTACCTGATCCTTACATTTAATTCCTATAGCTATCATTGAAGCCAAGGCCTTCCACATGATTTTCCCACGTCTTTGTGGCTTCAAATCGCCTCTTAGCTTCTAGCTTTTCCAGAGTGTTTTGCCCACAACCATCTTATATTTTTTAAATATCGCCATATATAAAAATGTGGAATACAAAACTTAGGAAAGTGGAGTTTTCATTGTGGCTCAGTGGTAACAAATCTGACTAATCCATGATGTGAGTTTGATCCCTAGCCTCGCTCAGCGGTTTAAGGATCCGGTGTTGCTGTGCACTGTGGTGTAGGTCGCAGACATGGTTTGGATCTGGCACTGCTGTATATATTAGCATTGCAGCTCCAATTCAACCCCTAGCCAGGGAATATCAATACGTCACATTGTGTGGCCCTAAAAAGTGAAAAAAAAATTAGGAAGTAAACTTTTCTATTCACCTACTTTACTCTGAGCACAAAGAGACTCAGAAATTTCAGAATCTCAGTCATGTCTTGATAAGCCAGTTACTCATTTGTAAAATGTAGTTAATTATGATATCAACCTTTAAGGTTGCAATAAAGAATAGTAAAGCCATGTGTTTAACAAACTTAGCACTGCATTTGGCACAAATTAGGTGCCCAATAAATGCTAACTTTTATTATCATTTAATTCTAGTGGTTTATATGTAAGTTTGCCAGGTCATGGGAGAAAAGAAGCTAGAAATAATC
This sequence comes from Catagonus wagneri, assembly GCA_004024745.2. Taxonomy (NCBI): domain Eukaryota; kingdom Metazoa; phylum Chordata; class Mammalia; order Artiodactyla; family Tayassuidae; genus Catagonus; species Catagonus wagneri. Next base: position 14,868,735 of record PVHT020000009.1, on the reverse strand, counting down.
ACAGTCTAGGTTATAGAGGCAGACCTCTTCCAATCATTCCTTCCTTTGAGCAGAAAAGTTATCCAATCCTGCCAAATTGGTCTTCTCAGCTACCTGAATGTGTGATACATACATTCACGATCAACCCCCATTTAAATTTCTTTTACCATTCATGTCTCAATATAGGTCCTGAAGTATTTTTGTTTGCTTTTTCAAAATTTGTACCTCAAAAAAAATGTTCAAAAACGTATATGCAGAAAACATCCCTAACCTGGGAAAGGAAATAGTCACTCAAGTCCAGGAAGTACAGTGTCCCATACAGGATTATAGTACAGAAGAATACACCATGATACATGATAATCAAAATTACAAAAATTAAAGATAAAGAGAGAGGAGTTCCTGTAGTAGCTCAGTGGAAATGAATCTGACTAGCATCCATGAGGATGCAGGTTTGATATCTGGCCTCGCTCAGTGGGTTAAAGGATCTGGTGTTGCGGTAAACTGTGGTGTAGGTCACAGATGCAGCTCAGATCTAGAGTTGCCGTGGCTGTGGTATAGACTGACAGCTACAGCTCCGACTGGACCCCTAACCTGGGAACTTCATATGCTGCTGGTGCAACCCTAAAAAGACAAAAAAAAAAAAAGATAAAGAGAGAACATTAAAAGCAACAAGACAAAGCAATAAATAACATACAGAGGAATTCCCATAAAGTTATCAACTGATTTTTCAGCAGAAATTCTGCACACTAGAAAGGAGTATCATAATATACTTAAAGTGATGAAAGAGGAAAATCTACAACCATACTTAAAGTGATGAAAGACAAAAATCTACAACCAAGAATACTCTACTCAGCAAGGCTCTCATTTGGATTTGATGGAGAAAGCAAGCACTTTATAGACAAACAAAAGCTAAAAGAATTCAGTACCACAAAACCAGCTTTATAACAAATACTTAGGGAACTTCTCTAGGAGGAAAAGAAAAGGCTATAACTAAAAACAAAGAAAATTACAAAATGGAAAGGCTTTCTGGTAAAAGCAAACATACAGTAAAGGTAGGAAATCATGCATATACAAAGCTAGTAGAGAGGTTAAAATACAAAGGTAGTAAAATCACTTGTACCCATAATAAGCAGTTAAGGGGTACATAAAACAATGATATGTAAAATATAAAACCAAAACCAGAAATCATGAGGGGAGGAGAGTACAAATGCAGGGTATCTAAAATGCATTTGAGGAGATCCCTTCGTGGCTCAGTGGTTAACGAATCCGACTAAGAACCTTGAGGTTGTGGGTTCGATCCCTGGCCTTGCTCAGTGGGTTAAGGATCTGGCATTGCCGTGAGCTGTGGTGAAGGTTGCAGACGCAGCTCAGATCCCGCGTTGCTGTGGCTGTGGCGAAGGCCGGCAGCTACAGCTCCTGTTAGACCCCTAGCCTGGGAACCTCCATATGCCACGGGTGCGGCTCCACATAAAGGCAAAAAGACAAAAAAAATAAAAAATAAAAAATAGATAAAATGCATTTGAATTTAAGAAAATTGAAATCTTACCAAGCATCTTTTCCAACCATAACACCATGAGATTAGAAATCAACTACAAGGAAAAAACTTAAAAAAAAAAAAACAATCAAACACACACACACACATACACAAACATCTAGAGGCTAAACAATATGTTATTAACTAACCAATGGATCAATGAAAAAATCAAAGAGGAAATCCAAAAATACCTAGAGACAAATGACAATGAACACATGACAATCCAAAATCTATGGGATACAGCAAAAGCAGCTGTAAGAAGGAAGTTTATAGTGATAAAAGCTTACCTCAGGAAACATTTTCTGAAACTATTCCAAAAAATTGTAGAGAAAGGGACACTTCCAAACACACTCTATGAAGCCACAATGACCCTGATAGCAAAACCAAAAAAAAAGATACCACAAAAAAGGAAAACCATAGGCCAATCATTGATGAACAGAGGTGCAAAAATTCTCAACAAAATACAGCAAACTGAATCCAACAATTCATTAAAATGATCATACACCATGATCACATGGGGGACTTTTGACTCAGAAGTCAGAATTCCAGACTCCCAGGTACTCAGTGAATAGTGGTCTAGATTAATGTAGGTAGAGATAAATGTATTCCCTTGACTCTGCAGACTCTTAGCCTGTGGAGAGGGCACCAGCTGGGAGAAAACTAGCACAGTCTCCTAAAATTCAAGGTCGGAGTTCCCATTGTGGCCCAGTAGAAATGAACCTGACTGGTATCCATGAAGTTTGGGTTTGATCTCTGGTCCTGCTGAGTGGGTTAAGGATCTGGTATTGCTGTGAGCCGTGCTGTAAGTCACAGATGAGGCTACGATCTGGCATTGCTGTGGCTGTGGCATAGACTGACAGCTTCAGCTCTGACTCAGACCCTAGCCTGGGAACTTCCAAATGCCACAGGTGTGCCCTTGAAATAAGAATAAATAAATAAATAAATAAATAAATAAATAAATAAATAAATAATTTTAAAAATGTTTAAAAATAAAATAACATTCAAGGTCCAGGGTCTATGGGCAATATCGTCTTCAAACACTGTCTGCCTCTTACATTGCCAAAACCGTGCTCTTCAGGATTATAATCTTTACCACTATAACCACTATGAGGTACCACCTTACACTGGCCAGAATGGCCGTCATCAAAAAGTCTACAAACAGTAAGTGCTGGAGAGGGTGTGGATAAAAAGAAACCCTATTACACAGTTGGTGGGAATGTAAATTGGTGCAAACACTGTGGAAAACAGTATGGAGACTCCTTAGAAAACTAAAAATAGAATTACCATTTGATCCAGCAATCCCACTCCTGGGCATCTATCCAGAGAAAACCATGACTTGAAAAGACACATGTACTCCAATGTTCACTGCAGCACTCTATACAATAGCCAAGTCATGAAAACAACCTAAATGTACATCGACATAAGAGTGGATAGGGAAGATGGGGTACATATACATAATAGAATATTACTCAGCCATTAAAAGGAACGAAATAACAGCATTTATAGCAATATGATGGACTTAGAAATTATCATGAGAAATGAAGTCAGTCAGACAATGAAACACCAACATCAAATGCTACCACTTACATGTGGAATCTAAAAAAAGGACACAATGAACTTCTTTGCAGGACAGATACTGACTCACAGACTTTGGAAAACTTATGGTTTCCCCAAATGAGACAAGTTGGGAAGTGGGGAGATGCACTGAGGGTCTGGGATGGAAATGCTATAAAATTTGGTTGTGATGATTTCTGTACACCTACAAAATTCATTAAGTAATTTTTAAAAAATGTGCCCTAAAAAAAAATTGGTTAATCTTTTCATCGGCACATCTAATTAAAGGTAGATTTGTAAATTATTTCTCCTAGAAATAAACTCAAGTTTAAAAAAGCAGAGAAGA
>PVHT020000009.1:14827969-14864322 GCA_004024745.2 Catagonus wagneri | reverse complement strand
AGAATAGATTGTATACCTAATTTTAAAAAGTTCTGTTCTCTCCTCAAAGAGCTAATGTTCTAAACGTTAATGGAGGGATAAAAAACAATAAACAAACATGGACAGGCATGGATTCAGACTCAGGGGAAACTATCCTTATTATATTTTCCTTTTCTGTTCTCTTCCTAATTGTGTACAAATAGATTTTTTGGCATAGAAAATCATGTCATTGTTTAAATTGGCAGTTTGAGGAACTGGCTCATCCCAGCTCTACCTCTTTCAGGCCTAGTGACAGACAGTCTCATCTTGGGTGGCCTTCCCATCAGGAAACTGTCTTAAACAGAAGACCAGAGCCTGTCCTGTGATCTACAGGACAGGAACTTTCCAGGGGCAGCTATGTGATAAATCCATTTCTGACAGCTGCTATATTAGTTAACTCAGCCTGACATGAATTAACTAGAGTCCAATGGATTTCAGCCTTCATAGGAAAAAAAAAATGTGTCTGATGCTTCATAAATTATGGTTATTTAATTCTTGCTGACAGCCTTTTAAGAGTTATGGTTGGAACGTAGATGAAAAATTAGTCCTGGTGATAGCGAAATAATGGGAAGAAAATCATCCAAGGTAGAATAATTTGGCATGTAGCCCTCATTGTTTCCCCCCTATGCACAAGGAAAGGGATTGTCTTCTAATGCATTGTGAGGAGTTCTGGTGTGAGGGGGGTAAATGCCAAGATGTAATGCCCCTCCTAGGTATAAATTGATCATGAAATTATTCACATTGATCTCCTCAAATATAACATGCTAGAAAAAGTGGGAACACTGTTCTCCATTCTCATGCCTCCTTAAATTAGTCTAAATTATACTCTAACTGGACTAAAGGCTGGAATGTATTTTCCGGCTTAAGCCTTTAATAAAGCCTTGATATATTTTTATTGGTAGAACTCTAGAGAAAACACAAGCCTTGTGCCAGAGGGCCTGAATGTGGGACTCCAGAAGAAGTAGAATGACCAGAAGACAGAGTTTGAAGGAGTATATGACCTAGAAGGGAGAATATGATTTCTCTCTTCTGGGTAACCAACAGGTAATTACATCTGTGAGGACTTAACAAGCAGAAACTGAAAAACATCCCCATTAAAAGTTTTGTGACATTGGTTCATAAGTAGCATTGCTGTGGTGTCCAGGAAAAATGTGTAGCACAAGCTGAGAGAAGGATGCTCCATATTTCAGAATAGCACACTGTCTGGTTCAGGTGATTTGAGTCTCTAGAATAGAGAGCACCACTATGGCACTTCTAGGTAGCAATGGCCATGGAAACTATTATGGAGAATGAGGCCAAGGAATAAATTATTGTCAAATGATCATGTGCTCATCACATTATCTGGTTTCATTGCAGTTAAGTGAGACTATATAACTACTTCTGGTCAATACTCTGTGAGTAGAAGTGGCCTGTTTACTTTTGGGGCAAAGCATTCAAGAGCCAATGCAGGATCTTTCAGTATTTCTTTCCTTGTGATAATGACGCTTCAGTCCACTTGTTGAGTTGGAAACGTGATAAGATGTTCGAACCTATGTTAAATTGGATTTCTAAATAACAACTTAGAGGGGAACTGCCAAGAAGGGCTGTCATATCCTCAGTGAATTTGGCATAATTTTTGAATAAGAATGAATTTTATGTGAAAAATCATTGAAATCTCAGGGTTGGTTTGGTACTGTAGCATAACTTACCCTATCCTGAATAAAATAAGAAGACTATAATAGATAGGATGAAGAGGTTACCCTGCCACATGGTAGGCAATGAAATGTGTCTATGAGACATTTTAAAGATACTTAGAATACATATTAGAGAATTTATAGATATAAAAATAACAGGTAGGTTAAGATTCAGTAAAATAAAGGTTATTATATTTATATAATCCTTCCTCTTAAACCTTATTACATTATATACTAGAATTGATAGAGACCTCAGAAATGGCTTTTCCAATTCCTTATTTTATGTTTGTGTCCCTTAAAGCCTAAATTTACAGTGTTGCTAGCTGAAGACCTCTCAGCAAATTAATGACAGGGAGAAAGCTGGATGATGGTAGCCTGAGGGCCTACTAGGTGCTCGGTAGGCATAGTGCGGTCCTTCGCAGATCCCCTCATTTCCCAACTCTCTCAGGTTGTTAGTGTTTCCATTTCAGTGCTCTTTAGTACTTCACTTCATTTGAGTAATTATACTTATCCGTCATTGCAATTATGTGTGAATTCCACAGCACAATGAAATTCTTGATGATAGAGAGCCTATCTTAATCGTTGTATTTTCAGTGCCCAGTTCAGGGACTACAGCAAAAATGAACCTAGTAAAATTTATTGCATAAACGAAAATCTAGGTCATGTCAACACTGAGGAAAGCTTTGGGTAGGAGAGTGCTTTGGATATATGGAATAAATACATTAAAGTTATGTTAAAAATCCACTGAGAATTTTGGATATTAGAGCAAAGGATATCTTCTCAGACTCTGATAAAATTGTATCTCATTCCAATCAGCCTTCGAGGCCAAAATTTCCAAAATTAGTGTAACCTTTAGTTTCAGTATTGAAGGTATTTATCAAAACAGAAATGTGATCTGGGAAAAATAGAATGACATGCAATTACTTATCCATTAGCACCTTGGTGCAAATGAACTAGCCATATAGTCTTAGAAGACTTTAGATTCCTTATTGAATGGAATTTAGAATATTCATTTTTAAGGAGTGCGCATAGGAGTATAAACCCACCCCCATAAGTAAAATACCAAAGTGGGGAATCTGTGCCATCGTTTAATGGCTTTATTAAAATCATGAACACATGAGATAAGGTGAAAATTTTGCCATTGTTTTGTCAAAGTTACAAATTAGAGCCTATTTATGAGCATCTCATAGGTAGTTTCTTAACTGCCTTTCTTTATTTTCTTTGCACTTTCCTATACTTACCTTTACACTTTAAAGAGAAAGGAGGGATGAAAAGAGGGATCAAATTTCTCAAAGTTCTTTTCCACAATATGTAATATGAAATTACTGACGTTCAATATATATTTACTACAGTATGTTTTGTCAGTCAATACTGACAATCTTGATAAGATAAATTTGCTTTGAAACTATTGCCTTTGGAATGGATAAGCCATGAGATCCTGTTGTATAGCACTGGGAATTATATCTAGTCACTTATGATGAAACATGATAATGTGAGAAAAAGGAATGTATATATGTATGTGTGACTGGGTCACTTTGCTGTACCCAGAAAATTGACAGAACACTGTAAACCAGCTATAATGGAAAAAAATAAAAATCATTAAAAAAAATTGATTTGAGTTATCCCTACCTGGTCAAAAAGAACTTATATTCTCAAATGTTCCAAATGAAATCATTGCTGAAATTAGGAAAATATAGACTTCCAAGTTAGTGTTCATCCCCTATAAGGGCAGAGTCTAATAAACATAGCTGTGTTAACTGGATTACTGTAATTACTGGATTACTTCTTTCTGTTTAATTTATTCAGATACCAAGTTAATTTGGTATATCTTTAGATGAGACAGCACAATGTTCCCAGCAAAATAAATACTATCATGTAGGAGTGGCCATTAGCCACATATACCATATAGACTAAATCAAAAGTCTTGAAGATGATTTCCTACACTTATATCACCTTTGTGAACAGTAGCTTCCTTGCCTTTAAATAAAGTTTCATAACCTAAATATGCATCCCTAAACAATACAACTTAGTTTTTCCTGGTCCTCAAGTTTCTACAGAAGAACAAACCTATAAACATTCTTCTTTGTCTTGTTCTTTTTTTTTTTTTTTTTTTTTTTGTCTTTTTAAGGCCACATCCGTGGCATATGGAGGTTCCCATTCTAGGGGTCAAATCAGAGCTGTAGGCGCTGGCCTACACCATAGGCTCAGCAATGCAGTATCTGAACCACATCTGTGACCTACACCACAGCTCAGGCAATGCAGCATCCTTAAACCACTGAGCAAGGCCAGGGATCAAACCTGCATCCTCATGGATGCTAGTCAGATTCGTTTCTGCTGAGCGACAATGGGAACTCCCTGTCTTACTCTTTTTATTGAATATTGTTGTGAGATTCACCCATATTGTTGTGTGTAGCTGTATTTAGCATTCTTTGGAATGAATATATCAAATTTTATTCATCCCACTGATGGTACACATTAATTTCTATTTTGTTTAATGTATTATGAACATTAGGCAAAGTGTGGCAAGAATTTAAATATATAAAAACTAAAACAGAACAATTTTGGAACAATGTTTTCCCTATAGACTCATTCCTGGATCTTGATTGAGAACATTTCCAAATCATCATGAAGGGATGGAATAAAGCAATTTTAAATTTTGGAGGATCCTAGGAAGCATGAAGTCAAACCTTTGACTTAATAGAAGAGAAAACAGATCCAAAGAAGATTTGACTTGGTCATTATAATTACAAGCAAAGCCAAGGATGAAAGCCATCTCTCCAACTTTGACAAATAGAATTCTCTTAAATTTTCATGCTGCCAAATTTCTCTGCTAGCCATCCAGTACCCTGTAGGTGATAAAGTGGTAAAGACCATTGGAAACTGCCTGATACTCTACCCAAATGATCAGTCCATAGTTAAAAGTGGATAAAAAACACTGGTGCTATATTTTGAAAGATAAATTTAAATGATGTTTTGAGTATTTATTTAAAATACAAAAGATGTGTCATTAGAAATACTTGAGGAGGAGTTCCTGTCATGGCTCAGTCAGGAGAACCTGACTAGGAACCATGAGGTTGCGGGTTCGATCCCTGGCCTTGCTCAGTGGGTTAAGGATCCGGCGTTGCTGTGAGCTGTGGTGTAGGTTGCAGATGCGGCTTGGATCCCGCCTTGCTGTGGCTATGGAAAAGGCCGGCAGCTACAGCTCCTGTTAAACTCCTAGCCTGGGAACTTCCATATGCTGCGGGTGCGCCCTATATAAGGCAAAAAGACAAAAAAAAAAAAAAAAATACTTGAGGAAATTTTTTGGGATTTTAGATGTAGAAGATTTATAAAAATTATAGAATGGTGTTATTTTGCTTTTACAAGATTTTTTTTTCTAATTTGTTTCCATTATATCTTTCCAAGTCACTTGCTATTTAAGAAACAAAACAAATAAAACCAAAATGGCTTGCTCAACATCATCTGAAAAGTTGGCTATAAATTAGGAACCAAAACCAAGTTTTGCTTTGTTTCCAATAATGAGAATTCAGATGAATAAAAACCATTCCAGGAGAAACATTCTGGGTGGCATATTGGAAAAGAGTATCTGCAAAGTTCTGTGCAATTAAAAAAAACTTCCTTCCTGATTGTTTGAAATTTCAACATTTTTAGAAAGAGAAATTTTAAATGCTCTGCCACTTACACTAAAGCCATGATATAAAAAAGTACATTTCCTATGTAAATGTCATGGCTTGGAATAAATAAGATATGCATCAGATTATTTCTGTACTTCCTGCACTAGATCATATAACTTGATACTCAGTGTTGACCATAAGGTTCATCTCATCATTTTTAGTATGACATAGACAGAAATATGACGTGTATGTAAGTTATCAGCTAAAGGAAGAAACATAGAGTGAAACAAACATATGCAGAAATCTATAGATGCCAGTGGGCAAGTTGCTAACAAAAGCCATTGACAATATAAGGAGCTTGGCTGGTGGATGTTTTTCTTCAAAAATGTTTTCACTGTGTGACTCCAGGCAGTGCTGACATTTTTTTTTTATTCTACTATGTGTGTGCTTTTTAAATTTGGTTTGGCTTACTTTTAAATAAAATTTCACTTCCTTTTAATTCTTACCTTGAAGTTAGACTTTCAAAATAAAAATACCCTCCTCTGTTTTATTTTCTAAAACATCCTGAAATATAGAAAAGAATAGAGGTTTCATCTTTCTTGAAACTTGCCTTATTGACTTGCAATGCAAATTTCTTAATTGTTTATAGTTAATCAGTTTCTGTATCATCATCACCAAACCACATGGCTAGAGTCTACTGGACACTCATTTACTTATATGAATAACTCATTTATGTTATATGATTTGACCTCCATTAAAATGGCTATTTTAGCAATAATTTGGAATTTACTTAGATGATTGAGATAAGCATGTTTTCAGTTGTCCCTGATATAGTTGTACACTGAAATACTAGCCCTTTTTAACAAATAGAGGAAACATCTCACCAATGAGCTTGAACTCACCAACCCACTGATGTCAGTCTATCATATCACCAGTTAGCTGAACTTGCCTCATGGACATACAAAGAACAGAAAGAAATAAAAACGTAATTTGTACTTCCATGTAACCTGTTATAGTTTAAAGGAATATATTATTTGTGAATATGAAAAAGGAAACATACAATACAATGCATGTTTTTATATTCTTCAAATGAATATCTAGTGATGAAATCCTTAAAAAAAGTCTTTTATAATATTGCTATACTCATAAAACAAGACTTGTGCAAGAACACAAGGAGAAAAGCTGTTGCAAAAAACATGGCATAGAATTCTGCTGTCACTTAAGGTATTTTCCACAAAGACTAAGTGATAAATATAAAAGTGTATGGCACCAATCAAGTAAATTGTAAATGTATGATATTGTTACAAAGGAAATAAAACAGTATGTGAATTCTGCTCAGTGGGGAACCTAAATCTGAGTTTTCAGGGTAGAATGGCCAATAGCTGCCTTAATGCTCTGTTATCTGAAAAACAAAACCAACCAAACACTGGAGAATTCAGTAGTTAAAAAAAAAGACCTGAATAAAACCATTTTTATTGGAAAGAGTATTTCCTAGTGTAAAGGAATTTCATTACATGCCAATTCTTTGAGACAGCACTGTTGTATAAAATTGTTTGATAGAATGGGAGGTGTTCATGGAAAGTAAAGAGTAAAATTTTAATATTGTTATGACTAGATGAAGAAATAAAACAGTGGTTTAAGTTTCAGCTTTGAAGAACGTCAAATTTTTCGTGGAGATATATATTTATATATATATTTTATCTACTCTGCATCAAGACAATTGAATATGGCTTGAGTAAAATGTAAACTGTTCATCTATTCAAAATGTTAATGACTTTTAGACACATTAACAATCATAAGAAGAGCTGAAAATGGAAGACCTAAGAATGTTTATGAGCACTTTTGACACTCTGAAAAGTTGAAGATGGATTTTAATCCCAAATTTTAACTTCCTCCCTGCAGAACCATCAGGAATTCATAGCTCTGAGTCTAACTGACCTAAAATGGGAGGGCCAATGACCTGTTCCTCAGGTTTGCTGTTAAAAGAATTAGTTTCCGTACATAGTTCCACCTGGACTCTGACTCCTTCAAAAACAAACCCAGTCTTTACGGCCCTCCTTCCTACCATGCCCCATTTTGAAGAGCTTTGGAGTTCAAAAGTACACTGTGGCATTATCTCCTGCTTGCAGAAAATCAACATACTCTAAATCCTTTTAACTGATTAATTATTGACTTTCTATCTGCACCCTCAGAGCAATACAGAGTTGCCACCTACATGGATAAACTTTACAAAATGAAAGTATTATTTAACTGAAATTTACTAAGAAAGTAGAAAAATTCTCTCTCTCTCTCTCTCTCTCTCTCTCTCTCTCTCTCTCTTTCTCACACACACACACACACACACACACACACACACACACACACAAGAAAAGAGAAAGAAAAATATGTGAGGTGATGGATGTATGTTATTTAACTAGATGGTAGGAATCCTTTCACACAATGTATACAAATGTCAAATCAACACAATGAACATTCTAAATGTCTTACAACTTTATATGTCAACTACACTTCAATAAAGCTGAAAAATCAATCAGTTGGCCAAATGGCCTAGAGTCCTTTCATCTCTTGAGGGGATTTTTCAAGACCCTGAGGAACTCCTTAAAGGACAATTTGCAAACCACTCTTATAAATGGATAGAAGGAAAAGGTCTTTTTAAAAGGTGTAAGTAGTCCCTGACTTACAAATTTAACATGTGTTGACCTGAAAAAAAAGTGTGAAAAATAAATGACTATATTATATATTTTAAAAAATGGAAGTGAGAACAAAAGAAATTATAAGAAGAAAAAGTTAATGTATGGCAGATCTTTATCCTTTTTTTCTTTTAAATCTTTCTCCTCTCCCTATTTCCTCCTTCTGTAGAGTATTCCTCTAATGGGAACAGCCTTCCCCTGCCTCCTCTCCATGACCCCTGGATACCTTCTGTGTTCTGGCAGCCCAGGCACTGACCTCCGTGTGGTGTTTGGAGTCTTCCACTTTGCACCATGGTGAGAGGCATATATGACCTCTACTCTAAAAGCCAAACAGATCAGGGGCTTGTTTCTCAAACTTCTGGAGTTGGAGTCCAGTCCTGCCAGCAGCCAGACATGGTTCTCCAACTCATAATAAGATGTAGGATACTCATGACCTAGAGAGGTGGATGTAATGGACATGCTAATATTCAGTACAAGAGCAATTCAGAAATGTCTTGTTTACGCAGGATCACTATTTCCTTCCTTATCACTTCAGTCACTGATTCTATCATATATTCCTCCCCTTGGTCCCAGGTCTCCTGAAATAAATTTGAACAAAATGATAAAAAAAAAAAAGTAGATGTACCAAAGTCCTGATAGGAAACAGACTGGCCACTCAAATAGATTAATTGAGGATAATTTAATAAAAGGCCCATTTACACAGGTACCAGGAGGGAAAAGAGAAGCAAAGGAAATCATTGGGGGCATTTTTTGCCTTTTTTGTCTTATTTAGGGCTACACCTGTGGCATATGGAGGTTCCCAGGCTAGAGGTCTAATCAGAGCTACAGGGGCAGGCCTATGCCACAGCCACAGCAATGCTAGATCCGAGCTGTGTCTGTGACCCACACCACAGGTCATGGTAAGGCTGGATCCTTAACCCACTGAGAGAGGCCAGGGATCGAACCCGCAACCTCATGGTTCCTAGTTGGATTTGTTTCTGCTGCGCCATTAAGGGAACTCCAGAAATCATTGGTTTTTTGTTTTTTTGTTTTTTTTTTGCTGCTGTTTTTATTTTTCACCTAATAAAATATCTATAAAAGTTCATAAATGTTAAAAGGTTCATTCCTCCATGAAAAACTATAGTCAAAATGGCAATATACTCTTAAACATTCATGGCTATTTCCTCCTTCATCTTCCTACTAAACTTTATACTCAACTCTAACACTCAGGACATTATTTATTTGTTCCACTACCTAGTGGCTCCTCCAAAATAATTATCAGGCTTTAATCACAATGTGCTCCATTTGTCATTCCTTCACTTTTCAGATACAAAAGAGAATAGAAATTTGTTTGTTTGTTTGTTTGTTTGTTTGTCTTGAAGCTTGGAAGTAAGTACTCACACTTTGAAAGTTTGGCAAAGGAGGGACTGGGAGTTTGGAGTTAGCAGATGCATACTACTACATTTAGAATGGAAAAGCAATGAGGCCCTACTGCATAGTACAAGGAATATATCCAATCACTTGTGATAGAACATGATGAAAGATAATATGAGAAAATTAATGTGATATATATATGACTGGGTCACAGCAGAAATTGACAGAACATTGTAAATCAACTATAACAAAAATTAAACACAAAAATAAAGCTTGGTGGAGGATAAGTAAGAAGTAGGGAAAAGAACATGTATCAAGTATTTTGCTTAGGCAACTATGTTAAATGACAAATCTCTTTTCTACCGTTTGTTACTATTATGGTTTTCACTCTGGAACTACATGATGATCCCTCTAAATTCTGAGCAGTGTTGTGGAAACCTATTGCATCGCTCTAGTAGAGCAACATACATTCTTACTAAGATTATATCTCCATTATAACATGGACAAAGGAAGCTGTTTGAATTATAGTCTCCACTAGAGCAATAGGCTTTCTCTCTTTAAGATAAGGATTGGTATTGGGTATGCCCTTCCTGGACCTCAGAAGCCAGCTCTTGTTTTGTGAGTCTGGAAGGAAATCTGTAAGAAGTATTAACATAACATAGCTGGAATTCATATTTTATTCACTTAGTCAACTAGCCTTTATGATACTCCATAAAGTATCTGTGGTTATCCAGGTTCTGTGTAATCTCTAGTTTCCATGTACATACTAGAGATACAGTGATAAGTGAAATACAGCCCCTGCTTAATGGTAGAGGGACACAGGCATGTAAACAGCTACAGCACATACCATCTGTTGGAGCTCAACAGCAGAGGCATGAGCACAGCACTGTTAGAGGAAAACGTCTTGCCGTAGTGACTGAACTGGTCACTACATGTTAATGCAGTTCCTAGACTTCATTTAGGATTGTAGACATTCATTGAATGTCACTCATTCATTTAAATACTTGTTTTAGGAGTTACCCTCATGGCTCAGTGGTTAATGAACCTGACTAGGATCCATTCGGATGCGGGTCTGATCCCTGACCTCGCTCAGTGGGTTAAGGATCTGGCATTGCAGTGGCTGTGGTGTAGAACAGTAGCTGTAGCTCTGATTCACCCCCTAGCCTGGGAACTTCCATATGCCACGGGTGCACATTTTGCTAAAAAGCAAAAATAATAAAATACATACATACATACATACATACATACATACATACATACATACTTGTTTTTAAAAAGACTTCCATTCTACCTGGGATCTGCAGACAGTTCAGGGCATGACTCTCAATCTGAGAAGTGCTCACACTCATAGACCTCACCTCAGTGGATCCAAAGTGCAAGGCTTGTGCAGGCCTTTAACTGCCATGCTGTACTGCCTCTGGTTCATTCAAAGGGCACTATGACTTGCATCTACAGAGTGGAACCCTCATCGTTCAGAATGAAGACATGTGGCACCACACCTCTGTATTATAAAGAACGATGCCTTCCATATCCAATGGCTATTCTCGCTTCCTTGTGATATTTAAACTTTGGTGTTTGGTGCTATAGGCAAGCATGCTTATAGTAATTCCACCAGTCTAACAAATGTCTTGTCTTAAAAAAAGGGCAAGACCTCAGTATGGAATATGTATGTGCCCTCTAGCCTGCCAAGAAGCCAGTCAACTTCAGTGACTTTATTGCTAGCTATGTTTCATTAGAAGATCATCAGTGTCAACTCATAAATGAAAACATGAAAGGGGAGAACATAAATGACAGAGTTGGTGGATATTTATTTAGAAGGAGAACAGCTGCATTAGGTCTGAAGAACTTGCAGTCATTAGCTAAATCATAACTTTTAAGCTTATCATCTAAGATTTGTTCTGTTTCCTGAGAAATGCAAATTTAATAAGGTACAACTTATAAATCATCAACTTTTCAGTAAGGTACAATATTACAACTTGAGGTAAAGCAATATTTATATAGAGATTATAAGGACATCAAATTGAAAGAAAACCATTGTTAAAAGTATCAGGATGATAAGATACCTCTGTGAGGTATGTGGAGATTCTATACTTGAATATTCATCCATTCACACATTCACTGAGTCAGTCATTATTTCAAAGCATTGAATATTAGACATTCCATTAATGCAGTAGAAATACAAAATAGTAAATAATAGTGAGAATTTTTTAAGTTTTATATAATTTGTGGGTTTTAAAATAAACTTTCAGACATTCCTTTTACTTAAAAGGAATTGATAGGCTGCATTGAAAGTCAGTTAAAATTAGTATGCAAACTTGAACCAATTAATTAACTCCTCTAAGCCTCATTTTCCTCATCTGTAAAGGGAAATGTTGGATTAGAAAACTTCTAAAGTCTTTCAGCTCTAAAATCCTATGAACCTCGCATTTATTTGCTTAAAGATAAAATTAGTATTTTGAGAATTAATCTCAAGAAGCCAAGTAGTCAGAGAAATTTTATAGGCAATAGATATGAATAGATATATGTCTTGAAAGATAAATTAACTATGAACATATTGAGAGGAAAGGAAGGTGGAGATTTCAGTCTGGAGAAAGAACATAGGCTAGAGGATGATGCCTCTAGATTGGAGACAAATATTTTGTAGACAATGAGGTCATTAGAGATTTGTGAGCAAGTGACTAATAGTGGCACAATTTCTTTGGACTCCTTGCAAAGAAATAATGACTACTGAGGAGCTGACCAATCTGAAGTGTTTGGAGGCTGTTTGGTAACTTTAGATTTTTGAATACTAGAGCTATTACAAAGAGAAAAAGAAAGAGGGAATGAGAATAATATTCAGATAGATGAAGTAAGCCTTCTGTATATCTACGTAAGCTATCTACACAGCTTATTCCTGTACGTAATCATGTGTGGAGGCCAGTAACACTGTGGTTAGGAATACAAAATTTCATGGTTAGATACCTGAATTATAGCTCCAACACTCCAACACATGTCTATAAAATGTATCTAAATTCTCTTCCATAAAGTGAAGAAAATAATAGTATGTCTCTTTTAGATTGGCATGAGGTTTTAATAAAATAACACTTGTATATAGTCAGTACTTGGCATGTGCCCAATAAATGCTATCAATTACAATAATAATAATAGCTGTTATTATTACTATTAATATTACCACTGCGTGAGTAAATGTCAAACAAATGTGACAATAACAAGGGTATTCAGGGATTTCCCTTCGTGGCTCAGTGGTTAACGAATCCAACTAAGAACCATGAGGTTGCGGGTTCGACCCCTGGCCTTGCTCAGTGGGTTAAGGATCCGGTGTTGCCGTGAGCTGTGGTGTAGGTTGCAGACATGACTCGGATCCCGCATTGCTGTGGCTGTGGCGAAGGCCAGCGGCTACAGCTCCTGTTAGACCCCAAGCCTGGGAACCTCCATATGTCGCAGGTACGGCTCTAGATAAAGGCAAAAAGACAAAAACAAAAAACAAAAAACAAAACCAAGGGTATACAAAAGCTAGATACGGGCAAGAGGATGGTTGGAATTGAATAAGTTTTCCTTAAATTGAATAGTTAGAGTTCAGACAGTTTTCCTTAAAATGAGTGACAATTGGTGGGGTGATGCATTTGGATTTAGATGGGTGATTTGAGAGACAGGAAAAATCGAAGCTCAAGGGTTGTATTGGTCAGCACATCACTTGAAATCAATATCTCTCTAAATCCCATTGTACATTCAAGATTTGACCACCCACCTTTTGATAAGTTGAGAAACGCTACTGAAATGGGAAGAAAGTTATGTTAAAGTCAAGAACATTGTGATATTTGCTTTTCTGGGATTAGATTTTTAAAAATATTAGTTCTAAAGGCCTTTCAAGTTCTAGTGGGCTGTAGTCTTTTGACCTAAGTCATTGCTGTTATCTTTCAAAACTAAAATTGACTTGAAGAATTCACTCATGTCGTATCAGAGCAAATCAAGGTCTTAACACAACCACTTACTTTAAATATGGATGTTAAAAAAGCAAAACAAGACTGTGTGACCCTGCAAAAAACTAGTACAGAAAAACAACTAAATCCCCCCCAAAAAAGAGAAAGCAGAAACAAAGAATGAAAAAGACAGAAAGAAAATTCATTTTGTAAAAACAAAGGGAAACAAAGTAAAACAAAGCAAAAGTAAATTAATCCCCAAAGAAAAACATACCCTGGTCTTTTTTCCAGGGTATGGAAGACCTGAAATAAGACATAAATTTAATAAAGTAGATATCAAAAATCAGATGACAGAACAACAGAATAAGATTAAAAAAAAAAAAGGAAACTGGTGAGCCAAGGTAATAAATTAAGAACAAAGGATATGCCACTTCAGGACTAAAAATAATAACTATCAGCAAGTAAAGGACAAAAATAACTTAAAACCCAATTAATGATATTGAGGGGAAAACCTAAGAGGATCATAGTAAATGAAGAATTAAAAAAACCAACAGCACTTAGCAGAGAGTAAGAATAAACAAATGGATAAACAATAGAATAATTGCTGATGATGATATAAAAAACTCAAGGATAAAAGTTTGCAAAGCTATAATGAGGACATTTTCCAAAATGAAGGTACAACAAAATCCTTTGTAAACCCAAAGGGCACAGCGTGATTCAAAATGACTAACACTAAGACATGTCCTTGTCATTTAACAAAATATTGAAAAAAATCTTTAGCTATCTAGGCAGAAATGGTAAGTCATCTATAAAGAGGAAAATGGTTTCATGTTTCTTTCCCAGCAACTGTAAATACCCATAATATCTCTAAAATTCTGAGGGAAAGGACTTTTTTTGTATAGCCACACAGCTGTTCCTATATAAAGAAACAGGCATTACAAACACCAAGAACTCTGAGAGTATAGTAGCCATGAATGGTTCATAAAGTCTCCTTGATGAACTCTGCCAACCAATGTCTCCCACAGGTAGAGATATAAAAATTAAAAAAAACTGCTAAGGAATACAGACTCCAGTGAAATATAGGACCTAGCTAAAAAGTGGTAGGGAGAAGTTCACAGATAAAAAATTTTATACCCAGATAATATAAAAATAATATAATAAATACACATTAGAATGTTTGTTTCTTCTTTCTTACTGTGAATCAAAAGATTGTGTCTAAAGTTCATAAATCAAGAAGTTGAAGTATAGACATTTCACAATTATCACCATGATAAATCCAGTTGTCTATCATCACACAAATATATTACATAATTATTGACCATCTTCCCCACATTGTACATTTTAAGCTCATTTATTTTGTAACCGAAAGATTTTACCTCATAATCTCCTTCATCTATTTCTTCCTCCCACCCCTCTCCCCACTGGCAACTACCTGTTTGTTCTTTGTACCTATGACTCTGTTTCTGTTTAGGTATGTTTTTTCATTTGTTTTGTTTTTTAGATTGCACAAATAAGTGAAAACATGCAGTATTTTTCTTTGTCTGACTTATTTCACTTAGCATAATACCCTCTAGATCTGTTTATGTTGCAGCAAATGGCAAGATTTCATTCTTTTTTTGTCTGAGTAATAGTCCGTTATATACACAAATACCACATCTTATTTATCCATCTATTGATGTGCACTTTGGCTTTTTCCATATCTTGGCTTTCATAAATAACACTTCAGTGAATATGGGGTGCATATATATTTTCAAATTAGCATTTTTGTTTTCTTTTTGTAAATACCCAAGAATAGAGTTGCTGGATCATATGGCAGTTCTGTTTTTAACTTTTTGAGGAACTTCCATTCTGTTTTCTACAGCAACTGCCCCAATTTACATTCCTAGCAGTGGTGCATGAGGATCTCGTCTCCACATCCTTGCCAATACTTGTTATTTTTTGTCTTTATTTTTTTTTTTTTGCCTTTTTGTCATTTTAGGGCCACACCTGTGGCATGTGGAGGTTCCCAGGCTAGGGGTCTAATCCGAGCTGTAGCCACTGGCCTACGCCACAGCCACAGCAACGCAGGATCCGAGCTGCATCTGCAACCTACACCATAGCTCACGGCAACGCCAGATCGTCTACCCACTGAGCAAGGCCAGGGATTGAACCCACAACCTCATGGTTCCTAGTCAGATTTGTTAACCACTGCACCAAGACGGGAACTCCTATTTGTTGTCTTTTTGATAATAGCCACTCTGATAGATGTGAGGTGATAACTGATTGTGGTTTTGATTTGCATTTCCCTAATGATTAGTGATGTTGAACATCTTTTCATGTGCCTGTGGGCCACCTACATGTCTTCTTTAGAAAAACATCTAGTTGGGTCCTCTGCCCATTTGTAAATTGGGCTTTCTGTTTTATTGAGGTTGAGTGGTATGAATTCTTTGTTTATTTTGGATATTAATCCCTTGTCAGATATATCATTTGCAAATAAATTCTCCCATTTAGTAGGTAGCATTTTTGTTTTGTTCAGAGTTTTCTATACTGAGCAAAAGTTTTTCAGTTTATGCAGTTCCATTGTTTAGTTTTGCTTTTGTTTCACTTGTCTGAGGAGATGTATCCATATGAAGACATGTCAAAGTGCATACTAAAAATTCTTCTAGAATTTTTACAGTTTCAGGTCTTAAATTTAAGTCTTTGATCCATTCAGAGTTGTGTATCAGGAACTGACATAGTGTTGTATGTCAGTTATACTGCAAAAACAAACTCATAGAAAAATAGATCATATTTATGGCTAACATAACCACAGAAGTGGGGCATTGTGGAGAAGAGACTGGATGAAGGTGGTCAAAAGGTACAAACATCTAGTAATAAGCTAAATAAGTACTAGGGATGTAATGTACAACATGATGAAGATGATGACACTTCTGTATTTTATACATGAAGGTTGTTAAAAGAGTAAATCCTAAGAATTCTCATCATGGAAAAAACATGATTCTATTTCTTTAATGGTAATCATTTTATCATGTATGTAAGTCAAATCAGTATGTTTTTTACCTTAAATTTATATAGCACTGTATGTCAATTATATCTCAATAAAAGTAAAAAAAAGAAAAAGAAATAGTTTTGCTTTTTCCAAAATGTCATAGTTGAGAACACACAGTATGTGGCTTCTTGCACTTAATAATAAGCTGATAAGGATCTTTCATGTCTTTTCATGGCTTGATAGCTCATTTCTTTTTAGCAATGAATAATATTCTATTGCCTAGATATTTACCCAGTTTATTTATCTATTTACCTGTTGAAGAATATCTTGCTGCTTTGGGGTTTTGACTATTATGAATAAAGATGCTCTACTCTTGTACAGGTTTTTATGTGGACATAACTTTTTATGGTAATCAACTCTACTTCAATCAAATTTTTTAAAACAGGTTAATATTTAAAATAAACATTTTGGAGTTCCCTGTTGGCTCAACTGGTCAAAGCATGTGGACATAATTTTTAAACACATTTGAGTAAATAACTGGTAGCAATATGTCTGGGTCATGTGCTAAGAGTACGTTTAGTTTTGTAAGAAACTTTCAAACTCTCTTCCAAAGGCCCATACAATTCTGCCTTTCCACCAACAATGAATGCAAGTTCCTGTTGCTTACATCCTTGCCAATATTTGGTGTTGTCAGCATTTTGGATTTTAACCATTCTAATAGGTTTGTTGTGGTATCTTGTTGTTGTTTTAACTTATATTTCCCTATTAACGTATGATATTGAACGTATTTTTTATTTTTCCATTATAGCTGGTTTACAGTTTTCTATCAATTTTCCAACTGTACAGCATGGTGACCTGGTTACACATACATATAAAGATTCATCACAAGTGAGTAGACATAGTGCCTGGTGCTATTCAGCAGGATCTCCTTGCTTATCCAACCCAAAGGCAATAGTCTACAACTATTAATCCAAGACTCCCATCCCATACCACTCCCTCCCCCACCATCTTGGCAACCACAAGTCTGTTCTCCATGTCCGAGATCCTCTTTTCTGTAGAAAGATTCATTTGTGCAGACTGTTAGATTCCAGATATAAAAGATAACATATGGTATTTGTCTTTCTCTTTCTGACTTACCTCACTCAGTATAAGGGTCTCTAATTCCATCCATGTTGCTGCAAATGGCACTATTTTATTCTTTTTTATGGTTGAGTAGTATTCCATCGTGTATATATAACACATCGTCCTAATCCAATCATCTGTCGATGGACATTTGGGTTGTTTCCATGTCTTGGCTATTGTGAATAGTGCTGCAATGAACATGTGAGTGCATGGGTCTTTTTCAAGGAAAGTTTTGTCTGGATATATGCCCAAGAGTGGGATTGCTGGGTCATATGGTAGTTCTATATATAGTTTTCTAAGGTACCTCCACACTGTTTTCCACAGTGGTTGTACCAGCTTACATTCCCACCGAGAGTACAGGAGGGTTCCCTTCTCTCCACACCCCCTCCAGCATTTGCTGTTTGTGGACTTGTTAATGATGGCCATTCTGACTGGTGTGAGGTGGTATCTCGTGGTAGTTTTGATTTGCATTTCTCTAATCATCAGTGATGTTGAGCATGTTTTCAACATGCTTGTTGAAAAAAGATGCTTGTTGTCCATCTGCATATCTTCTTTGGAGAAATGTCTATTCAGGTCTTTTGCCCACTTTTCAATTGGATTGTTGGCTTTTTTTGCTGTTGAGTCGTATAAGTTGTTTGTATATTTTAAAGATTAATCCCTTGTCCATTGCATCATTTGACACTATTTTCTCCCATTCTGTGAGTTGTCTTTTAGTTTTCTTTTTTGTTTCCTTTGCTGTGCAAAAGCTTGTCAGCTTGATTAGGTCCCACTGGTTTATCTTTGCTTTTATTTCTGTTGCTTTGGGAGACTGACCTGAGAAAACATTTGTACAGTTGATGTCAGAGAATGTTTTGCCAATGTTCTCTTCCAGGAGTTTAATGTTGTCTTGTCTTATATTAGGTCTTTAAGCCATTTTGAGTTTATTTTTGTGCATGGTGTGAGACTGTGTTCTAGTTTCACTGATTTGCATACAGCTGTCCAGGTTTCCCAGCAATACTTACTGAAACGATTGTCTTTTTCACATTTTATGAACATATTTTCATATGTCTATTTACCATCTGTAAATCTTCTTTGATTAAGAACATACTCATATCTTTTGCCTATTTTGTAACTGGGTTGTTTGTAACTGGGTTATTTCTTTTGGTTTGTGTTTGTGTCCAGGAAAATTTATTACTTTCCACATTGACCTAATTTTGTTGCTTTCAAAAGTTGCCCCTCCTCTTTTTTAATTGTCATCAAAAGTATTTAGAATAATCTCTTCAATAGGTTTGTCCTTTAGGAAAACAACTGCCAGGAAAAAAACATTATTATTTATTGAAGAAAGGAATAGATTTTTCATGTTATAACTTCCTCTAACTGAATTTTCCCATACACATATAATTACCTTTATTTTTTAAATAAATACATAGGTTAAGAAACAAAACTGCCATAATGACGAGAAGCATTCACTATAAGAAATCAGTGATTTCTCATTTCCTGCTCACTTTGGAGGTCAGCTATTACCAAAATGAGAACATCCCAAAAGAGGAAGTAAAAAACTAAAAATAAAATAAAACTCATTAGTAAGGGGAAATGATCATTAAAAGATACAAGGGAAGAAGATTTATATAATACACAGTGAGCCGCCTACCCAGCTTCTCACCTGAACCCTCGAATGTCTGAGCTGATGTCTAACACCCAGTCATGCGGAAGTTTTTCATGCCCCACTAAGCCTGGAAAAACATGGGAAAATATATCAAAGAAGAGGATGTTTTATTAGCTTCTGATTTTAGTTCTTAAAAATTACTGGCTAAGAGAATGATAAAATAGTATCATTCGTACTTAACTAAAAACCTGAACAAAGAGAAATTTTTACCCAACCATGAGCTCTCACAGGTGCCCCTGTGTGCAAGACTGTCTAGTTTTTCCTCGAGTAGAAATGAAATTGTTTCTCCACTTGGGACGTGCATCAGCAGCTGCCGAGACTGAGTTAGGGTACATATATTCCTGAATAGCTGCTTTGGCCCTTCCAAAATTATAAGCCAAAGGATAGGCAGAGGCACAGTACCAAATCACTGCTGAAATAAATGACAAATTTATCTCTCCCTGCCCCTCTAGCTCTAATTTTAAGAAACAAATATGCACACCAAAACAATCATGGCAAATCTCCAGTCCTCATTGTGACTTATATATCTTTGTCAACAATTTTATTTTGGAAGAAAAAGATAAGAAAGCTTAGAACTCCACCATTTGTGGGGAGGGGAGTAAAGGAAACACCATTTTCTTGGAAAGTTCTTTCCAAACATCTTCTAGAGAGTGAGTCCAAATAAAATGCATGCTGTTTGATTTTCAGCAGAAAATCCCTATCAACACACCGAATGTGATGGTAGAATTGTGACTCCTCCATTTTTAATTAAACAAATAACTATAAATAACATCCTAGGCTAGCTATTGCACGACCTTACTATTTCCCAGTTTAGGGAGAATGTTTCAATGATGGAGTAGTTTCAGATATAGCTTTGTTATTGGCCTCATCTCCTTAAGCTTCAACTTAGACGTTCTCTGAAAACATCACTCTGCCCTGTGTTCCCTGGTTCTAAAACTCAAATCCAGATGGATTTTAGTTCTGCTTTTTTAAAGCAATCCCCAAAGTTCATGGAAGGATTTCACAGAGAGCCTTAAAGTCAGAGTGCTACTTTAAAGGAAGTAAAGTGAAATCTTATTCAATGCAATTTAACAAATAGTTTTTATGTAAGGGAAAAAAGCTTCAAAAAGCCTGCTATGTCCTTTGGCATATAATCTTACATACTAGAGAGCAACTGTATAGCCATTTCTGTTTCTAAAAAATGTGACTTGAGATCTGCCCACTTTTCTATTTTTATCTTATTGATATTAACCATCATCACATTGAATTGTTGAACTACTGTTATGTTCAACAATTCACATCAAGGCTGCCCCACTCAGTGCAAGGTAGGATTCTTCAAGAAAAGCCAAATTAGAACAGGCCATTAGAAGAGGCTTAGAAATGTTTGGGCCTATGGCACTAGAGTGCCACTTCCATTGATTTTTCCTCAAATTTTTTTTAATGATTCTTATTTTTTCCATCACAGCTGGTTTACAGTGCTCTGTCAATTTTCACGGTACAGCAAGGTGACCCAGTCACTCATACATGTATATATTCTTTTTCTTACACTACCATGCTCCATCATAAGTGACTCGATATAGTTTAAGTGCTATATAGCAGGATCTCATTGCTTATCCATTCCAAAGACAATAATTTGCATCTATTCACCCCAAATTCCCAGTCTATCCCACTCCCTCCTCTTTGGCAACCACAAGTCTGTTCTCCAAGTCCATGATTTTCTTTGCTGTGGAAAGGCTATATATTAGATTCCAGATATAAGTGATATTATATGGTATGTATCTTTTCTTTCTGACTTATTTCACTTAGTATGAGAGTCTCTAGTTCCATCCATTTTGCCGCAAATGGCATGCATTATTGTTCTTTTTAATGACTGAGCAGTATTCCATTAACAAGTTGTTTTATTTGGAGAAAAAAATAAATTTAAAAAACTGACACTGTGGCTGTGGCGAAGGCTGGCAGCTACAGCTCCTGTTAGACCCCTAGCCTGGGAACCTCCATATGCCGTGGGTGTGGCTCTACATAAAAGGCAAAAAGACAAAAATAAAAATAAAAAAAATAAAATAACTGACATATACAATAATTTTAATCTTAGCACTATTCATAATGATGAAAACTGGAAATGAACTTAAGGTCTAAGAATTAGGGGAAAGTTAAGGAAAATCCCCACATGAAAATTTTGTAACCATTAAAATGTTGATTTATCAAATATTTGAATTGTGGGATAATAATTACTTAATGGTTAATTATTTGAACTATGTTAAAATATATATGCCTGAAAAAACTCTAAAAATAAATATGCCAAAGTGTTATCAGTGATTGAAATGGGGCAATGGATAATTTTAGCCTTTTTCTATCTATTTCTATTATATTTTTCAAGTGATCTCTCATGGAATTGTATTATTTTTATAATTAGAAAAATATGTTTTTAAAAGTTGAAGCAAACAAAGACTATATTTTTTTCATAAACCTCATATGTTATGAAGACCTGTTTCTTTTGAAATGATTGCTAGTTCACACGTTGATACAGGACCCAGAAGAAAAGCAGGAAACCAGACCCTCTGGAACTCTTGGAGGAAAAAGTGGAATTGGCAGAGGTAAATGGCTCTCTTTCTCCCTGGGAAACAAGATGACAAGCAGAAACCAAGAAGTAATTTATAGCTACAAGGAATAGACAGAGGAGTTAACATTAAAAAGCAATCCTGAAAAATGAGGTCTTCCTTTCAAAACAGTAATATTACTCAATATTTGGAAGGTATTTCCCAGTCAATGAAGAATTTCGTATACAGAATCTCCTGCAATTCTTTCGAACGCTCTGTTAGAGAAGTATAATTACTTTTATTTTACATGTGTTAAAGCTGAAGCTTAGAGAAGTTAAATAATTTGCCAAGAGTCACAAAGCTTTTAAGATAAAGCTTCAGTTTTCAACTCAGGTTTCCTACTTCTCAACTCAAGCTCTTTCTGTTCCCACACTGTTACAGAATGGATTACATGTTGTGCAAGACACTGCCCATATGTAAGGCACACTGCTGGAATAATAAGGGAAACAGATATATCAGAATCTTGCTTTCTGTTTCCACGAGCTGATGACCTAATAGAAGGAACAGGACACAGAAAATTGTCTAAGAGCACAGGTCACATTTGAATGCCAAGTCAGTAGTATAGATGAAAATGCTATAAAAGTTGAAAGGAGAAATATTCGCTATAGGCAAAAGTGACTGTGAAATGATGATCTGGTTACAAAGGAAGGCTCTGGGGAAGGGAGGACAGTGGCCTGGCTGCTCTGGGGAGAAGAGGAGAGTGAATCAAGGAGCAGAGGTGACACCAAACCGGCTTCAATTCTCTTCTGCAATCTGCATGGATAGTCACTCATCCTATTTCTAGTAAAAGCTATCCAGTCTATAAGTAAGCCGTGATCTCATTCTGAATGGGTTTTTTAAGGGATTTTTTAGTGGCTTATCATAATAAAATACAGTTATTGTGCCCCTTCTCCTTAATTATCTGAGATGTTGAATTTTTTCTGTTGATTAATTTATCCAACTAGCTACATCTCCTGTGGACCAACAATGACCCAAATGTCACCACTGGTATAGCACTGAGTAAGTAAAGTGCACCAAGACACTATTCGCTGCCCAATCATGCCTACTTTCCAGAGGGAGAGACTTACACTTAAAATGCTAACAATTATTTGCATAATGATAGAGATAGAAACTTTGAAATTTATGAGGTAAAGGAGACACATTTACCCAAGCATGGATGGGGATGAGGCTTTACTCAAGGATGAACTGAAATTATCTGAAAAAGAAGGGAGAAAGGGTACTTTTAGGCAGAGGAAGCCACATAGCCAAAGTCAAGGAAAACAAGCAAAGGCTAGTGCTCCAGGAATTGCTAGCAATTTAGTGCTTTCAGAGATCACAGTGAAAGGTAAAGCAGAGATGAGGTTAGGAATATAGGCTATAATAGGTTATAGTGGGTCTTACAAGACATTTTGGCAATGAGATGCACCAGAGAGTTCAAAGCAAGTCATGAGTAATAGAGTGTAATTAGTAACATCGTTATTGTACTATACTATACATTGCTAAGAACACCCAAAACATTTTGTCAGGTTTTATTAAAAATATATTTTCTTTTAAAAAAATAACAGTAGGAATCATCGGAGTTCCCTTCGTGGCTCAGTGGTTAACAAATCCAACTAAGAACCATGAGGTTGCGGGTTCGATCCCTGGCCTTGCTCAGTGGGTTAAGGATCCGGCATTGCCGTGAGCTGTGGTGTAGGTTGCAGATGCGGCTTGGATCCCGCGATGCTGCGGCTGTGGTGAAGGCCAGCAGCTACAGCTCCTGTTAGACCCCTAGTCTGGGAACCTCCATATGCCACGGGTGCAGCTCTACATAAAAGGCAAAAAAGACAAAAATAAATAAATAAATAAATAACAATAGTAATCATAAAATTTCTGTAAATTCTTTTGTCAGTGTCTCCAAGTTTACCTCATTGATAAAAATTTTAGGAGAATTTGATTAAATATCCTTAATATGACACATAACATGTTTACCTTCCAACAAGATTTGAGTTTGGTTTATTCATGACACAGGAGGACTGTAATACAGCAAGTGGTTGTAAAGGCCTATGAGATATAGTTCAACTCCCTATCTAGAAAATGAAGGATGAATATATCCCCTTTAGGGATACAACTTAAATAGGGACAAAATGTTTTTCAACTTCTTGAAACACTTCTTTATATTTACAGAAAAAAATCAAACAACAGAAAAACAGAAAAAGAAATCTTTGCATTTTTTTGTTGTTTCATTCTTAGCTTTTAAAAATTTATTTAAAAAATCAGGAACCATATTTTCCTAAAAAGTAAGACTGGTCCAGTTTCCTGGCCTTAGGAATAGGAATTATGAATTGAATCCTATTCTGGCAGCTGATTTTCCTCTTGGTGTTATAAGAAGAAGCAGCCTTCATATGACTCAGTTTCTGGTAGAATTAGGTTCTGCCAACTGTATCACACAGGAAAATCTATTTTAATAGTTTGTAATAACTTGTATGAGGAAAAAAGAATGGATGTATTTATATGTATGAATGATTCACTTTGCTGTACACCTAAAACTAATACAAAATTAAAAATCAATTATAGGGAGTTCCCATCATGGCTGAGCAGCTAACAAATCTGTCATCCATGAGGATGCAGGTTTGATCCCTGGCTTCACTCAGTGGGTTAAGGATCCAGCATTGCCGTGAGCCATGGTATAGGTCACAAACACGTCTCGGATCTGGCATTTCTGTGGCTGTGGTATAGGCCAGCAACTACAGCTCCGATTTGACTCCTAGCCTGGGAACCTCCATATGCCATGGGTGCAGCCCTAAAAAAGCAAAAAAAAAAAAAAAAAAAAAAAATCAACTATAGTTCAATAAAAGTAAATTAAAAAAAAAAAAGAATTCAGTTCTGAAACCGTCCTGGTTTCTTGAGGGAAAAAAATGGAGAGATTTCCACAGTCCTTAAATGACACATACCTTAGAGGTATGAGAACTCTGCAGTCAAAGAACTTAGAATTGGGGGACAGGATCAAGATGCCAGAGGAGTAAGACATTGCACTCACCTTCTCCCAAAAACACATCAAAAAAACACATCTACATGTAGAATAATTCACACAGAATATCTACTGTACACTGGCAGAAGAACTTAAACCTCCAAAAAGGGCAAGAAACCCTCGACATAACTGCGTAGAACAAGAAAGATAGAGGGAGGGAGAGAGAGAGAGGAAAGGAATCAGGACATGGCTAGCATTCATGAGTAGGAGCTATGAAAGAGAAAACAAACCCATACCCTGGAAAGCCACCTAACTGACAGGGAGATCAGCTGAGACAGAGGGACCTCAAAGTCGCTGAGAAAAGTGCAACAGCTGGATTGAGGAGGGCAAAGCAGAGTGAGAGGCACACAGATCATCTGCACCACTGACCCAGACACTACAGCCTGAGATGCTCAGGCAGGGTCTGGGCACTGAGAGTCAGGCTCTATAGGTCAGTTCTGGGGAGAGGACTAGGAATGGCTGTGTGGAGACAGCCTGAGGGGCTAGGGAGCAGTGTGCCATGGGCTGGGGAGTGGAATGGACAGCCAAGGGAACCTGGGAGGAGGTCTGGGCCCGCAGAATAAGTAAGGCACCACTACTGGGGAGGGGAAGAGTAGGAGGGGCCGACCACCATAGGAATCTCCCTGTGCTCACGTGGGTTCTCAGCGGGCAGGAAACCTGTGGAACAGGATAGGGGTGGAGAAAAGCCACTTGCTT
The DNA here is from genome assembly GCA_004024745.2 of Catagonus wagneri. Classification (NCBI taxonomy): domain Eukaryota; kingdom Metazoa; phylum Chordata; class Mammalia; order Artiodactyla; family Tayassuidae; genus Catagonus; species Catagonus wagneri. Next base: position 14,839,058 of record PVHT020000009.1, on the reverse strand, counting down.
GGGCTATAAGAGACCAGGCACTTCTTGTGTAGGCTACAGGTGGCCAGGTACCTCTTCTGTGGGCTAAGGGCAGTGGGTCGCTAAGCATGACATGGTGCCCCTTGCATGATGTATAGGCCCTAGGGACAAAACACAGCAGTCATCTCAGAAACCAGAGGGAGGCATGGCCTGCCACTACTAAGAGTCTGTGAAGAGGCTCCACCTGCAGCCCCAGTCACCTCAGAGGTTAGCAAAAAAGAGGGCACTGCAACTGAGCACCACCTGTTGTTGCTCTCGCTCCCCTAGGAACACACCCACCCTGCTGCTGCCACTGCCAAATACTCCAGGCAGTGCCCACGCACTTGATCACTGTCACTTCCCAGGACACTACAACTAGGAGCATCCTGTACAGCACCTCCTGTGTGGGCTAAGTAGGATGGGGTGCTTCTTGCGTGGTCTACAGGTGGTAGGGGAAAACCACCGCAGTTATCTCTGACTTCGCAGGACCCAGCTTCACTAGGGGTCTGTGAACAGGCACCATTTGGAGCCCCAATCGCCTCAGAGGCCACCACAGAGGAGGGCATTGCAACTGAACACAACCTGTTGTTGCTCTCACTCCCCCAGGAACTCACACTGTGCCACTGACACTGCCAAATGCTCTGGGCACTTCCTAAATCATCCTAAGGCTCATTATCACTTCCCAGGGCCCTGCAATTAGGAGTAGCCTGCGCCATCTTCCTGCAGGTTCTTGCTGCTGCTAAGAGCCCAGAAACCAGGCACTGACTACTATCCCTACCCATCACCTACTTCTCCCTGGAAACACACTCAGCACCCTGGAGATAACAGCCTGCTCACACTGAAAAAAGAGAGAGTAAATATACAAATGCCCACACCAAAAATAAATAGTAACTCCCCACAAAATACAAAGGGGCTCATTTGCATATAAATAGGCCTCTAAGACTATTTTCTGTGAGTTTGGTTTCCCTAAACTCACAGAAAAAAGAAAACTATAAGCAAGATGAAAAAGCTCAGGAACCATTCCCAGTTAAAAGAACAGGAAAATTCACCTGAAGCAGTAAAAAATGAAACAAACCTCTGCAGTCCAAAAGACCCTGAGTTCAAAAGAGATAGCGAAAATACTGAAGGAATTAAGGGTGAATATGAAAGAATTAAGAGTGGATATAAACAGTAATGCAGATTGCTTTAGAACGGAACTAGAAAATATGAGGAGGAACATGGAAAAATTAGAAAATTCATTTCCAGAGTTGCAAACTGAGCTAAAGTCACTAAAGAGCAGAATGAATAATGCAGAGGAATGAACTGGTGATTTGGAAGACAGAATAATGGAAATCACCCAGACCACTACTACCTGGTCATGGCTTATTTCCTCACTGAACCCAGACTTAGCCTTAGAATATGTAATTGTCTAGCATTCTGGGAAGCCATTGCCAATGGATCAAACTGAGCCCATTGAATACAATTTCTTTGCCATCTCTGGATTATAATTAAAACTGGGTATAGTGCTTCCAAAAGTTATCTGTTACACTGCAAAGATGGTGTGATATTTTTGTTTAATATACTCCTTTTAGTTGATACTTAATTTTCACCTGAGCCTACTCAGACAAGTTATTTCCCCACTTGGCTCAATGATGGTGTCAAATTCTTTACTCTGTGCTCTAGCTCTGGAACCTCTTAACCCAATAGGCTGGTTTATCTGGTTTTACTTTTCCCTCTACTAGTTATTTTCATCATTCTACCCACAAGGAGGAAGATATTAACACTAGTACATAAATTTTAAAAAACCTCAATTTATAAAATAAGCAATAAAAGCCCAGCCCTTTCCCCTGGGTTTGTACAAGGTGCCTAGTTAAATATGGCCTGTATGTGTTCTGGTTTCCTTAGTTGGTTGCAGAGGGCAGAGAACTTACTTTTCAGTTTGCACTGCTTATCTCTGACCCCTGCTAAAGGGTGCTTTTGTGAATCCTCTACAGTTTTGGATCACATGACTTTGCCCTTGCTTCTGCCTGGTTTCTGTAGCTCTCTCCATATGGCTGCCATAGTCCCCTGTGGGAAGTGTGAGTAGAAGAAAGGTGATTTTATTATTCAGTGAACAAATGTATACTGAATGCCTGCTATGAGCCAGGCTTTATGAGAGGGACCATATTTGCTGTGGTTAGTTAAATAGAAATGATTCCTGGCCTCATGAAACACACAGTTCAGTGGAAGAGATAAGCAATAAATAAAGATATAAATGACATATATGCAGAGTATAATAAATGTTTTGTAGGACATGAGCATTATAAGAAAACGTATCTGAAGAATCCATTTATATTGGGTGACTGAGGAAGACATCTACGAGAAGGTAACATTTAAATGCAGACCTGAGGATGAGAAGTCAGTCATAAGGAACCAGGAGAAGTGCTCTACCCAGGGGAAGAAGTGTGAATGCAGGCACTGAGGTTGCATTTGATGTGAGTATGACCCCAACTCCCTGTGAGGGCTAATCTGGCTCTCATATGGACACAGCAGCTTTGGCAGACAAATACAAATTCTAGCCCAGGGAGGAGGGAGGCCACCTCCAGAGCAAGGTCTTATGAAAAACAGATATATCGTTTCTCTTAGGGTGAGATATGCCCATTAATTGATTTACAAAGGTCTGATGCAATATTCAGGGACCAGGAATGAGGCTTTCCATTCACAGTAAAAACTTGACATTTGGGACTGTCATTTGGGAAGGTCTGTGCTACAAAGGCCAAAGTCAAGACTGAAATCCTGGCTCCCCCGTGTCCTGTAGGTAAAATGATTTTCCAGCACCCTGGCCTTTGAGAACTAAGGTGCCAGATTCTCTGAAGAGAGCATTGTCCTGATAAAGTAAAAACATGAATGCACTGGGTATTTAAACTGTGAAAGTAAGAGAGGATAGAGGTAATGTTTTGTTTCATTCTATTTATTTTTCCCTTGGTTGGCTTTACTTTTTAGACCAGATTGTTTTGACACTGAAAGTCATGTTTTTCACTTCTTTTGTGGCATTCTGGCTGCTATTCCAGAGCCAGAAAATTGAAATGTAAATACATCCAGGAAGGTTCTTATAAGCAGTTATATTAGCACTATATTTAAAATTATTTTTCATTTTTAAGTAATTATTTATTGAGCTAAATTTAGCTTAGCAGATCAGCCTAGTCTGGAAGTTTTTTGAAACAAAAATATTGACAGAGTCCTCTCCTGTATCAAAATTGCTCACATAATATGAGAAATGGCAAGACTTTTTCCAAGTCTCTAAAGAGTGAGGTAAAGCAAAAAGGGGAGTTAATTGCCTAAACAATTCACAAAAAAAGTTGCCTATAATTGTTCTACATTTCTTCAACATAAAATTTACTAGAGCTTTTCCCACTATTTTATAATAGCTTTAAAAAGGTGGGGAGAGCAAGATAATTCACTTTATCTTATAAAGAAATAGAAATATCTCATTTAAATTGCTACGGAAAATGATGTAATTTAAATCTGAATTGGGAATATCAACATTGATTCATCGTAAAAGTATATTTCCTAGCTCTATCCATTAGAGTAACCTAGAAAAAATGGCACCCTACTAAAAAGAAGTACTCAAACGCTAATGGGACTATCAAGAGGACAAAGGAACATACATAAAGAGGTTCCTCTTGACCAAATGTGCTATATTTGGAGCACTGAAAAGTAAAAAGGTAAAGGTAGATTATAATACATTAAATTGAAAATAATAAGTCCATTTTGATAGTCAAAAGGAGCATGAATAGGAGGGAGGGTTAGTTCTTCCTTTGAGAAAAATTCCACTTAACACATAGAATAGCCATTTTGCCATCTCCAGTGTAATAACTTAACTAGGTAAATATCATTAATGAATGAAAAAATTGGGAAGCAGGGTTGTAGGGAAATAGGATATTCACATGGTGCAAAATATCACTCATAACCACTTATTAAATATAAAGGGGAGGTATAACTTGAAATAAAGAGAGCCAATGGTCATCGCCTAAATGAAGTAATTAATTTAGCATAAAAAGTAGTAGTTCAATCTGACATTATATGTCCTCTGATATTATACATTTAGTACACAATATCTCATATAAATCAATCTTGCTAGAAAAATTTAACCTGAATGTAAGCATGAGGACACAATTAGACAATTGAAAATATTGGACATCTTACCAGACAACTGACCTGGATTCTATTTTTTAAAGTCAACAGCATAAAAAAGAAAATGAAAAAAAATCAAGAGGACGATTCTAAATTAAAAGAAATATAAAAGCTAATGACAATTAAATGTAATCATTGCACTTGGGTTAAAACTTTGAGAAAAAACTAGATGCAAAAATGAAATTATGATTCTTTTTTAAAAATTCCCTTAGGAGCTCCCTTCATGGCTCAGCAGTTAATGAACCCGAGCTAGGATCCATGAGGATGTGGGTTCCCTCCCTGGCCTCGCTCAACAGGTCAGGAATCTGGCATTGCCATGAGCTATGGTGTAAGTCATAGATGTAGCTTGAATCCTGTGTTGCTGTGGTTGTGGTGTATAAAAATAAAAAATTCCCTTAATCTTAATGAGGTTATATTAAAATTTTAGGGATAAAGACTTATGCTACATGCAACCTACTTTAAAGTAGTTTAGAGAGAAAAGGAGGATATCTGGGGAGAGAAAGAGTGTAAATGTGGCAAACTGGTGTATCTAAAAAAGAATATTTGTTTTTTTGGTTTTTTACTTTTAAATTTATTTTGTTGAAGTGTGGTTGATTTTACAATGTTTTTAATTTCTGATGTACAGCAAAGTGATTCAGTTATATGTTTGTGTGTAGAGATAAACAGATATTCTTTTCCATTGCAGTTTATTACAGGATATTGAATGTAGATCCCTGTGCTATACAATAGGACCTTGTCATTTATCCATTTTATGTATAATATAGTTTGCATCTGCTAATCCTAAACTCCCAAATCATCCCTCCCTTCCCCTTCCTCCCTCCTAACTTCAAATCTGTTCTCTATGTCTCTGAATCTGTTTCATAGATATATTCGTGTCATATTTTAGATTCCACACATAAGTGATATTATATGGTATTTGTCTTTCTCTTCCTGCCTTAGTTTAGTATGACAGTCTCTAGGTCCACCCATGTTGCTGCAAATGGTATTATTTCATTCTTTTTATGGCTGAGTAATATTTGTGTACCATGCCTTCTTGATCTATTCTCAGTCAATGGACATCTAGGTTGCTTCCCTATCTTGGCTATTGTAAACAGTGCTGCAATGAAAACTGGGGTTCAAATCATGACTTTCAATATATGGCTAGGAGTAGAATTGTTGGATCATATGGCATCTCTATGTTTAGTTTTTTGAGGAACCTCCATACTGTTCTCCATAGTGGCTGAATTGACATTCCCAACAGTGTAGGAGGATTCCCTTTTCTCCAGCATTTTTTATTTGTAGACTTTTAATGACAGCCATTCTGACTGGTGTGAAGTGATATCTCATTGTTTCCTTGATTTGCATTTCTCTAATAATTAGTCATGTTGAGCATCTTTTCATGTGTCTACTGGCTATATGTATATCTTTGAAGAAAAACTTATTTAGGTCTTCAGCTTATTTTTTTTATTGGGTTGGTTGTTTGTTCTTAAGTTGTATGAGCTGTTTGTATATTTTGGAAATTAAGCCCTTGTTTGTCACATCATTTTCTCCCAGTCTGTAGGTTGTTTTTTCATTTTGTTTATGGTTTACTTTTGCTGTGCAAAAGCTTATAATTTTGATTAGGTCCCACTTGTTTATATTTGCTTTTATTTGTATTGTCTTAGGAGACGGATCTAAGAAAACATTGGTAAAATTTATGTTTTATCTACATTCTCTTCTACGAGTTTTTATGGTATCATGTCTCATATTTAAGTCTTTAAGCCATTCTGAGTTTATATTTTTGTATGGCATGAGGGTATATTCTACCTTCATTGAATTGCATGCAGTTGTCCAACTTTCCCAACACCACTTGCTGAAGAGACTGTCTTTTCCCCATTGTATTTTCTTGCATCTTTTTTGAATATTAATTAACTGTAGGTGTATGGGTTTATTTCTGGGCTCTCTATTCTGTTCCATTGATCCATATGTCTGTTTTTGTGCCAATACCATGCTGTTTTCATTACTGTAGCTTTGTAGTATTGTCAGAAGTCTGGAAGGGTTATGCTTCTTGCTTTATTCCTTTTCTTGGGATAGCTTTGGTAATTCTGGGTCTTTTACGGTTCCATATATAAACAATGTATATTTGAATGTTCATTGTACTGTTCTTCAAACGTTTTTGAATTTTGAGCACTTTACAAATTAAGAATTGGAGAAAAGTTAAACAAGTACTTGCTTTGAAACTGTAACCTTAACGTATGACTGAATTGTTATTATCTATGAAGTAATATATATGCAATGAAATTAAAAAGTGATGATTTATATAATTTAACTTTGTCTTATGCAGTGTGAGACATGTATCGCATCCTCTCTGACTTATTGACTCACTATCCTAAGAACCAACCATTCCACATTCAGTTTGGGCTATGTTGACATTTCTACAGCAATGCAGACTCGTCTTGGTAGAATATGTGAAAAATTTTATCATCAGCAGAAAGGAGGTGGAGTCCAGAAATGTTTGCTGTTCTAGTGCTGATTTGGGTTTATCTTCCAAAAAAAAATCAGAGTCTCCTTTTTTTCACTATGGAAGATAGAGGGGAGAGCAAATGGAGTGATAAACTTCCTGTCAACATCAGATTCTAAAGTCAAATGCCTTAGGGTGTTGAGAAGTCTCTGAAGCACTTTAGGAAATAGCCCTAATAGTTTTAGGGGATCATTAATGTATTAAGAAAAGATAATCCTGTCCATGATTCTCCCGGACTATTTTCAAATACTGGTGAACTGTAAACTATACTGCTTCCAAGTGTTTTAAGAGGCTATTAAATATTGCCCTTTTATTTCAAATAAACTAAGTCAAAATATAGGTTTGCTCTTTAAAAGACAGTATTAAAAATGAAATGTAACAACTTGGAGGAAATATTTGCAAAATATATAACTGATAAAAGGACTTGTGTCAGGATATATAAAGAATTCATTAATAAGAAAACAACTCAAGTTTTTAAATGGGCAAATATAGCAGAATGCTGATTATCAAATATTTTGAAATCTCAGACACATAAAATGGAAAGTAGAATTTACCCATAATCCTACTTAGAGATAATTACTATTAAATAACATTTTAAATGTCATGTCCTTCCAGATTTTTATGGTAAATATATTACTTATAGTCCATGTTTATACTATTATATAAACTGTTTTTTTCACCCTACTATATATAATATTGAGCATGTTTCCATATCCTTTGATATTTGAAGGCATGGTTTTCAATAGTTATAATGCAAAGGTCATACTTTATTTATGCAATTTTGTATAGTTGGATGTGTATATCATGTTCAATTTTACAATATTATAAATCACACTATTGTGGTAAACATTGCGGCACATAAGTCTTTAACCATATCTCAATTTATTTCTCTGAGTTATGACTTCACAGATATATTAAATTCTATCAAAAATAATATACATTTTAATAGATTCTGTCTTTGTATATGAGAAACCCATCTCTTAACTCACTAAATTTATATTTCTAAGCAGAAACTCAACAAATGGAGTTGTTGGTACAGATTTTCAAGGATGAAGTTATCTGAGTGCAGAGAATTCACCCAGTCAAGCGGCAAGGTAGGATGTGCATTTGAATTAACAGCTTTACTGATATTTACATTCTATGTTTATGGAAATTGTTCTGGAAAAGCAAGAAGAAATTTCATGTTCAAATTCTCATGTCTATCATGAACACAAAGGGAATGGAGGCATCTGAGCATTTCCATCTCCACTCTGTTAGCACATCTTAGAACACTTTATTGGGTTTTTTTCTTCTCAGAAACACATCCATGAGAGGCCAACGTTGAGTTCAAGTTTTCCAATGCCAAGTTGAGAGTGCTACACCTTCTCACATATGATTTCCACTGGAAGCTCATGGTATTCAAGTTTTCAAAACCTCCAACTGTCTTTTCATTCTTTGAAACACCATGGCCTACCACATCGCAGGTCTCATTAGGTGTTTAATAAAATCAGTGTTAGATGCTTTCTAATTGAGAATATTCTGTCCTTTGTACCTCAAGGAATCACTTAGGAGACAAACAGTGACGTAACAATAATTAGATTTGATTGAATCTAATTGATTTGCATGTTAATGAAACAGAGCCTCCAGTATGTTTTGTTTCACTCAGATTTTGATGACATTTAAGCAGGTTCCTTGCTTCATCAACCTGCCACCACCACTTCTCCCCACCATCATATTCCATACTGCTCCTGTGCCATCAACGCTGTTGTCTGAAAACCTTTTATTCAGCCATGGGTGATGCTGGATAGGAGCTCTCAGCTCTTCCAGATCTATCACCTCCCATGTTAGTTGCCAAGGGAACCATCTCACTGAGTCAACAATAAAAAATACTCATCAAATTTGGTTGTTTTTTTTCTTTTGCCTTGATAAGAGCCACTTAAATGCCCTCCTGCATCAGAGCACAAATGCCTATTTTTTTTTCCTATTATGATCTGAATTCTTTTCATACATTCTGAAAACAACCTTTATTTATAGTGAGGGTTGAAAGAGAAAAGTTTGACAAGCCACAGTTATGACAGTTAGCTGATGTAGATGTCATAAAAACAGCATGCATTTGTTCTTTGAAAGGAAAAATTAAAACTCGATATTTAGATATTTTGATAGAACTTTTGGCTATACGTCCTATTTGGTCAGAGTTGGGTGGATGGGTTTCTATTTTATTCTGACTACTGTTTTGATACATCATTGAGGCAAATGATGAGCCTGTCCACTAGGGCAGGACTTTTGTTTTCTTTTATAGTATTTTCATTCACTGGCACAAGCATAACTTTCAACAAATGTTGAAATGTTGAAAAATTTTCACCAGTGCCTGCTGTCAACCTACAGAAGATCTTCTGCATTGTTTCAAAATATCCAACCAAGTTAATCTCTGGAAGCATCTAGAAACTGGTGAGAAATCATCACTATAGCTTGTCTACTCAACACACCCTGCCCTTATCTCTTTTGAGTTGTAAGCAGTATAGCTCCCTGAACACAAGTACAAGGAAGTCCTTTTGAAGAAAAAAAAAAAAAAAAAAAGTAAGCCCAGAACCCCCTTGTAAGAGTCAGCTGTGAGAGAAAAATATTTTTGCCTACCATCACTTCCATCCTCAATATTTTATACAGAAAATATGAAGTTAATCTGGGCATTGTGTGCAATTTTCATTGGCCAAAATGACTGCAGTGCCCTAGGATAGCCAAGCTGAATAGAAGGGCAGAGAGAGAGTAGGGTCCTGGAAAATCCAGCCCCACTCTTTTTACCCAGGTTTCTATATGGATGAGGAAAGAGGTCTGATTGCTTTTTCTATATATACATACTAGTTGAGCCACCTCTTTCTGAGTCACTGCCCAGTTTCTCAATTGTGACTATTTATCAAATTGTGTTCATTTATTACCTGCATCATTATTACCTGAGGATTTTAAAGTAACTGTAGTGTCTTGGCCTGGACCCAGACCTGCTGAATCAATCTCTAAAGGTGGAGTCCAGGTGTCTACATACTTAACAATTACCCCCAGGTAATCCTTATCTATAGAACTCTTAAGGATGGATGCAGGAGTGTCTGGGGTAGGAGCAGGTAATCTACTCAGAACACAAGTTCTAAATCTAGATGAGCTTTGGGAGAGGGTGATCTATGACATACTTACAGCTGTTGAAAATTTTTTGTGTTCAAGTGTCCTGCATACATGCTTCTGGTGAACTTTAGATCTTTAATCATATCCCGGAGGGAGTCCATGACTCTCCACAAAATATCAAAAACCATCTATTCATGGAATATTTGAGTTGATCTCAGGAATATTGGCAGATATCCCAAAACAGAATGTCTTGAATAACCTCATCCACTCTCACTCCTTCTCTTTCCTCCCCTGTAACACCTCTTCCCAACTTGGACATTGGGATGTTGAACATTGACACTCATCAAAATCTCAATTACTAAAACTACAAATATAAATAGTGTTTGTACACAAACAAAATGATACAGTGAGTATTTTGATGGCTTTACTTTTGGGACTAAATGATTGCTCTGAACCAGAAAACAAAAGGTTAATTTTGTCCACTGCCCACATTACAAAAACAGAATCAGTATTGATGCAGTCACTCCACTTCTCCAAACACCAAAGTAGTTTCTGAGAAATCTCTCACCACTTTGAAGAGTGAATGATTAGAACACTCATAATTAGAGAAATCAGATTAATTGGCCCAGAGTGTGATGTGAGAGTATGTTCTTTAATGAAGATGGCTGTGCAAAGTGGATGCACACAGCATTATCAAGAATGGTTCAGAAGACTAGGACTGTGTTCCTTAAAATGTGCTGAGAAAACCGCATGACCAGTTATCTCAAGAAGACTGTTAAAAATGCCAATTCCCTGTACCCATCTAGACCTTAAGAATCAGAATCACGGGTGATGGACCCAGAGAATCAGCAGTTAGAACAAGTATTGACGAGACTGATAGCTGGGAAACACTCTATAAGTTTGAGAGATCTCCAGATAACATTTCTCCTGAGTCATCTTTATGTAGAGGTTATGGAACAGAGAAGGCAGTGCCACTGAGCCTGGAACCTAAAGCACATTGGTAAATAGCAATTACGGACACAGTCTCTACTCACAGGGTATTATAATCCTGTTGAGATGTTTATTTCAGAATCTGAGAATTGGAAAACAATCACATAATCATAAAAATTCTGTCCTGGACACAATTAGGAAACACATCACACCACTGCATCTAGTAGAAATGTTAAAACTTCATTATTCCACATTTGAAACATCCCAATGAATGTCTCCTCCTTTCAATCAAAAGGACTCAAACTGGAGTTCCTGTTGTGGCTCAGTGGTTAACGAATTTGACTAGGAACCATGAGGTTGCGGGTTCAGTCCCTGGCCTTGCTCAGTGGGTTAAGGATCCGGCATTGCCGTGAGCTGTGGTGTAGGTTGCAGACGCAGCTC
>PVHT020000009.1:14813886-14826969 GCA_004024745.2 Catagonus wagneri | reverse complement strand
ATGAAAGGATAACTTTCAAAATTATAGGGCAATTCACATTCCACCTCTAATGCTCTCTGACTGATGAAGAATGTTCAGAACTGAGCCTGTCCATCTCCTGGTCTAGGCAGCCTTAGGGAAGATGGGGACTTCACATATTGTGGATTACTGCTCTCAGAAGACTGTGTTATATGTATCTTTATCGATGAAAGTTTTGTATGATATATGCCCAGAAGTGGGATTGCTGGACCATATGGTAGTTCTATATTTAGTTTTCTGAGAAACCTCCATAACTGTTTTCCATAATGGTTGTTCCAATATACATGCCCACCAATAGGGCGGAGGGTTCCCGTTTTCTCCACGCCCTCTCCAGCATTTGTTATTTATAGACTGATTAACGATAGCCATTCTGACCTGTGTGAGTTGGTACCTCATTGCAGATTTGATTTGCATCCATTTGTTATCTGCAAGTGAAGAACCCTGCTGCAATTCTATTCTCTGCCTCACCTACTAGCTTGCCTGCTCATTGAATTACTGTTTATGTTTAGAAAAACTGGCTTACAAACTATCTCTTTCTCGCACTTTCTACTACTGGCTATAATAATCACCATACTCTCCACCCTAAAAGAATCAAATCCTGTTTCTTTGAGAAGGAAGATCTTTCCTTTCCTTTCATTCCATTAAAATGGAGTATTTTAAATACACTAAGCACTTATAATTTTCAACTCTGAAAATCAGCAAGCCAACCTTTTGCAGGACTTAAGATTTTAGGACAGATCCTAAAAAAATATCTTTAGAATCCTTCAGAATCTACAGAAAATTGCTAACATTTTAGGGTACCTAATGTATTCTCTGTTCTGTACTACGGTAATTTCACACATAGCACATTTAATATCCACAGTAACCCCATGAATTATATATGCCTATTTTTTCATATAAAGAGAAGTGGCTCAGAGAAATCTTACAATGTTCCAGATGTCACCTGGATGGCAAATGATATAGCTGGGAAATGAGGACCAGGTCTTTCTGATTCTCCTTCCTACTCTTTCTGCAATAGCACATTGTTTTACATGAAATACTGATATTAATGTGAACTTGATACCTTTATTACAAGTTCTTACACAAAATATACAGTATTTGTTTACAAATATTTTTACTAGATTTTATTTTTTGGAGTTGCTTTAGGTTTAGAGAAAAATTGCTCAGAATGTACAGAGAGTCCCCATTTACCCCATCTGCCACTGCCCTATCACACCGCTTCTCCCATTAGTAGAAAGTGTTTAAGTATGGTGATTTGTTAAAATTTGAGCAAATACTTATATGTTACTAACAAAGTCCATAGTTTACTTTAGTGTTCCCTCTTTAAGTTGTACAGTTCAGTGGGTTTTGACAAATGCAAAATGTCATGTACCCATCATTACAGTATCATGCAGAATAGTTCCACTCCCCTAAAAATGCATTGTGCTCCTCCTATTCATCCCTCCCTCCCCTTGAATCCCAGGCAACCACTGATCTTTACACTATCTCTAAAGTATTCAGAATTCCACACAGTTGGAATCATACAGTTTGTATGATTCCAGGCTGACTTCTTTCACTTAGTAATGTGTATTTAAGGTCCTCCGTGTCATTTCACACCTTAATAGTTCAGTTCTCTTTATCACTGAATAACTCTGCACCAAACAGTTATACTATAGGTTTTTATTTGTTCACTTATTGAAGCATTGCTTGGTTGCTTCTAGTTTTGAGGAATTACTAATAAAGCTGCTAGAAGCATTCATGTGAAAATTTCTGGATCAGTATGTTTTCAACTCGTTTGGATAAACGCCAAGGAGTATGATTGCTGAATCATAAGCTTATGTTTAGCTTTGAAAAAACTGCCAAACTGTCTTCCAAAATGCTGTACCATTCCTGCATTCTCACCACAGTGAATGAGCATTCTTGTTCCACATCCTCACCAGCATTTGGTGGTGTCAGTGTTGAGGATTTTTTGGATTTTTGCCATTTTGGTAAGTACATAGTGGTATCTCTTGGACCTCGTTGTTTTAATTTTCAATTACCTAATGACATGATTTTGATATCTGTTCAAATTCCTATTTTCCATTTGTATATCTTTTTGGAGAAGAATCTATTCATGTCTTTTGCTCATTTTGTAGTCATATTGTTTGTTTTCTTATTGTTGGACTTAATAGTTCTTTATATATTTTGGATGACAGCCATTAAATAAATATGTGGCTTGAGAATATTTTCTCCCAGTCTGTGACTTGTCTTTACATTCTCCTGACAATGTCTTTCATAGATCAGAAATTTAATGTTGATGATGTCCAGCTCGTTAATCTTTCATTTCATGGATCATGCTCTTGGTATTATATTAAAAAGCCCTTGCCAAACCTGAGATCACCTAGATTTTGAGGTGATTTGAGATCACCTATTTTCTTCTAAGAGTTTTACTGTTTTGTGTTTTTAATTTTTTTATTTTTTAAAATGTTTATTATAGTTGATTTGCAATATTCTGTCAATTTCTGCTATACAGCCAAGTAACCCAGTTATACACACACACACATATATATGTGTATATATATATACATATATATATATATATATACATTCTTTTTTTCACATTATCCTCCATCATGTTCCATCACAAGTGATCAGATGGAGTTCCTTTTGCTATAGAGCAGAATCTCATTGTTTATCCACTCCAAATGCAATAGTTTGCATCTACTACCTCCAAGCTCCCACTCCCTCCCCCTAGGCAAATACAAGCCTATTCTCTATGTCCATGATTGGGTTTCTTTTCTGTAAATAGATTCATTTGTTCCATATATTAGATTCTAGATATAAGTGAAATCATGATATTTATCTTTCTCTTTCTTATTTCACTTAGCATGACAGTCTCTAGCTCCATCCATGTTGCTGCAAATGGCATTATTTTAGTCTTTTTTATGGCTGAGTAGTATTCCATTATGTATATGCACATACACCACATCTTCTTAATCCATTCATATGTTGACGAACATCTAGGTTGTTTCCATGTCTTGGCTACTGTGAATAGTGCTACAGTGAACATAGAGGTGCGTGTATCTTTTTCAATGAATGCTTTGTCTGGATATGCCTAGAAGTGGGATTGCTGGATCATATGGTAGTTCTATTTAAGTTTACTGAGGAAAATCTATATTGTTTTCCATAGAGGTTGTACCAATTTACATTCCCACCAACAGTGTAGAAGTGTTCTCTTTTCTCCAAACCCTCTCCAGCATTTGTTATCTGAGTTTTATTTATAATAGCATGCTGACCAGTGTGAGGTGGTACCTCAATGTAGTTTTGATTTGCATTTTTCTAATAATTAGTAATGTTGAGCATTTTTTTCATGAGCCTACTGGCCATCTGTATGTCTTCTCTGGAGAAATTTCTAGGTCTTCTGCCCATTTTTCAATTGGGTTGTTTGTGTTTTTGCTGTTGAGTTGTATGAGTTGTTTGTATAAAATTGTCACTCTATGCACATAGCATGATACTATATATACAAAACCCTAACACATCAACAAAAAAGCTACTTGAACTGATCAACAATTTCACCAAAGTAGCAGGATATAAGATTAACATTCAGACATCAGTGATAATTTCTGTATATCAACAATAATATATTAGAAAATGAATACAAAAATACAATACTTTTAAAGTCACACTTCCAAAAATCAAATACCTGGAAATAAATCTGACTAAGCAGGTGAAAGACTTATATGCTGAGAACTATAAAACATTAATCAGGGAAATTAAAGAGGATTTGATGAAATAGAAAGATACTCTATGCTCCTGGGCTAGAAAAATTAATATTGTTAAAAACGACCATTCTTCCCAAAGCAATATATAGATTCAATGCAATCCCTATCCAGTTAACATGACATTTTTTACAGAACTAGAATAAACAATCCAAAAATGTATATGTAACCACAAAAGACCCAGAATTGCCAAAGCAATCCTGAGAAACATAAACCAAGCAGAAGGCATAAGTCTCCCAGACTTCAGACAATTACAGAGCCATAGTAATCAAGGCACTGTGGTACTTGTACGAAAACAGACATACAGACCAATGGAACAGAATAGAGAACCCAGAAATAAACCCAGATACCTATGGTCAATTAATCTTTGACAAAGGAGGCAAGAATGTAAAATAGGAAAAAGTCTCTTCAGCAAGTGGTACCAGAAAAACTGGACAACTGCATGTCAATGAAACTGAAACACTCCCTCAAACCATACATAAAAATAAAATCAAAATGGCTTAAAGAATTAACCATAAGACAAGACACCATCAAACTCCTAGAAGTGAACACAAACAGAACATTCTCTGACATCAACTGCACAAATGTTTTCTCAGGTCAGTTCCCAAAGCAATAGAAATAAAAACAAAAATAAACCAATGGGACTTAATCAAACGTACAAGTTTTTGCACAGCAAAGGAAACGATTATTAAAAAAAGACAATGTACAGAATGTTTTGCATTTTAATACATTTTGAGTTAATTTTTGTGAAAGGTATAAAGTCTGTGTCTAGGTTCACTTTTTATATGTGGATGTCCAGTCTTTCTGGCACCACTTATTGAAAAAAATCTTTCCTCTTCTGTACTGCCTATGCTTCTTTATCAAAGATCAATTGACTATAATTGTGTGATTCTACTTCTGGGTTCTCTATTCCTTTTATCTACTTTTCTATTCTTTCACCAATAACACACCCTTTTAACTATAATTTTAGAATATTATGAAAAGAATAACATTATAGTGTCCTTTGCAGCAGGGCATAGGAATATCTTTGTTATATAGAGCAGATACTTTATTTATTTGCAGTAATTCTTCCCATACAGCAGCTGAACTATTGCAGAAGGAAATCGGTTCTGCTTAGTGCTGGTCCCTAGGAGAACTTCTGGGTATCTCTATGATCTTTCCCTGTCTGCATCCAGAGGCGATGGGTTGTGATTGGTTTGAACTAAAGACAAATTAATTGGTCATTGATTTTGTAGAGTTACAAAGTTAAAAATAGAGAATTCAAAAGTGTGGGATCTCAGCTGAACTCTGTTTTCCACTAATACTGAGATAATTTCTCTTCTCACACTTAACCAAAGCCAACAGAATAGAGGTCATTCTTATTTGGGTGTGAAGTTCCACACCACCCATGCATTTGGACAAATTCTCTTAGTTTCTTATAATTTTTTCTACTTCTGTAAGACTTTCCAAAAGTGGAAGATTCAAACTTTGTGTAGAGGTTAAAAAGATTAAGCAGGATTCTCTGCCACTTCATTCAAATCAATTGAGGACAGTTAAGATTAGATAACACCCTTGTCCACAAAAATTAGCACAATTATCCAGGGTTCTCTATTTGCATTTGGAACCAGGGCCTCTACTAGCAATAAAATGTAATATTTTTCTTGCTTAGTTTTCTGGATGATGACCTTGAAGTCAGGCACTGGTAGTTGAAAGAATAATTCAACAATTTATGGGATTCTTGAATGAATTTCATAATATATTCTAAACTGCATATCAAAAAATCTAACTGCTAATGTGATCATTGTTTCTATTTTGATACAAAATAAGCATGAAATTAAAACTTTGTCAGTTTTGTCAGCATTAGATTCTTCATAAACTAAAATGAAGCATTACATTGGATGGACTTAACAGATTTTAAGAGGATACTCCATTCAAAATCAGCAGAATACACATTCTTCTCAAGTGCACATGGAATATTCTCTAGGATTGATCACATTGTGGGGCATCAATCAAGCCTCAGTAACTTTAAGAAAACTGAAACCATATCAAGCATCTTTTCAAACCGCAACACTACATGACTGGAAATCAACAACAAGAAAAAAAACTGCAAAAAACACAAAAATATGGAGACTAAACAACATGGTACTAAACAACAAATGGATTACTAAAGAAGTCAAAGATGAAATTAAAAATGCCTAGAAGGAAATGACAACAAAGATACAACACTCCAAAATCTACGGGATGCAGCAAAAGCAGTTCTAAGAGGGAAGTTTACTGCCATACAAGCCTATGTCAGAAAACAAGAAAAGGCTCAAATAAAGAACTTAACTTTACATCTAAAGCAGCTAGAGAGAGAAGAACATACAAGACCTAAAGTTAGCAGAAGAAAAGAAATCATAAAGATTACAGCAGAAATCAATGAAATGGAAATTAATAAAACTACAGAAAAATAAATGAAACTAAAAGTTGGTTCTTTGAAAAGATTAAAAAACCTGGTAAACCCTTAGCCAGACTTATCAAGAAAAAAAGAGAGGGACTCAAATCAATAAAGTTAGAAATGAAAAAGGAGAAATAACAATGGACACCACAGAAATACAAATAATCATAAGAGACTACTATAAGTGACTGTACAGCAATAAAACGGAAAACTGAGAAGAAATGGACAAATTCTTAGAAAAGTACAATCTTCCAAGACTAAACCAAGATGAAATAGAAAAGATGAATGGACCAATCACAAGTTCTGAAACTGAAACTGTGATTAAAAAACTTCCAAAAGGGAGTTCCCTTCGTGGCTCAGTGGTTAACGAATCCGACTAAGAACCATGAGGTTGTGGGTTCGATACCTGGCCTTGCTCGGTGGGTTAAGGATCCGGCGTTGCCGTGAGCTGTGGTGTCAATTGCAGACGTGGCTCGGATCCCACATTGCTGTGGCTGTGGCAAAGGCTGGCAGCTGCAGCTCCTGTTAGACCCCTAGCCTGGGAACCTCCATATGCCGCAGGTGTGGCTCTAGATAAAAAGGCAAAAAGACAAAAAAAAAAACTTTCAACAAACAAAAGTGCAGGACCTGATAGCTTCACAGGGGAATTCTATCAAACATTTAGAGAAGAGATAACAATATCACCTATCCTTCTGAAACTATTCCAAAAACTTTCAGAGGAAGGGACACTCCCAAACACATTCTATGAGGCAACTATCACCCTGATACCAAAGCAAGAAAAATACATCACAAAAATAGAAAATTACAGGGAATTATCACTGATGAACATAGATGAAAAAATCCTCAACAAAATACTAGCCTACTGAATCCAACAAAATATTAAAAGGATTGTACATCATGATCAAATGGAATTTATACCAGGGATGCAAGGATTCTTCAATATCCACAAATCAATCAGCATGATACACCACATTAACTAACTGAAAAATAAAAACCATATGAGATCCTCTCAATAGATAAAAAAAAAGCCTTTGACAAAATCCAACACCCATTTCTGATAAAAACGCTTCAGAAAAATGGGCATAAAGGGAAACTACCTCAACATAATAAAGGCCATTTATGACAGACCCACAGATAACATCATTCTCAATGGTAAAAAGCTGAAAGAATTCCCTCTGAGATCAGGAACAAGACGAGGATGTCCACTCTTGCCACTACTATTCAACATAGTTTTAGAAGCCCTATCCATAGCAATCAGAGAAGAAAAATAAATTAAAGGAATCCAAATTGGAAGGGAAGAAGTAAAACTATCAGTATTTACAGATGACATGATACTAAACCTAGAAAATCACAAAGACTCTACCAGAAAACTTTTAGTGCTCATCGACAAATTTGGCAAAGCCTCAGGATACAAAATTAATACATGGAAATCAACTGCATTTTTATATACTAACAATGAAAGATCAGAAAGAGAAATTAGCAAAATAATCATATTTACCATTGCATCAAGAAGAATAAAATACTTAGGAATAAGCCTACCTAAAGAAACAAAAGACCTGTACTCGGAAAACTGTAAGACACTGGTGAAAGAAATCAAGTATGACACAAACAGATGGAAAGACATACCGTTGTCTTGGATTGGAAGAGTCAATATTATCAAAATGACTATACTACCCACGGCAATCTAGAGATTCAGTGCAATCCCTATCAAATTACCAAGGTCATTTTTCAAAGAACTAGAACAAAATATTTTAAAGTTTGTTTGGAAGTACAAAAGACATAGAGTAGCCGAGCAAACCTGAGAAAGAATCATGGAGTTGGAGGAATCAGGTTCCCTGACTTCAGACTATACTACAAAGCTACAGTCATCAAAACCACATGGTACTGGCACAAAGACAGAAATATAGATCAGTGGAATAGGATAGAAAGCTCAGAATTAAACCCACGTTCCTATAGTCAACTAATCTATGACAAAGGAGGCAAGAATATACAATGGAGTAAAGACAGTCCCTTCAATAAGTGGTGCTGGGAAAAGTGGACAGCCACATGTAAAAGAATGAAACTAGAACACTTCCTAACACCATGCACAAAAATAAACTCAAAATGGATTAAAGACCTAGATATAAGACCAGATACTATGAGACTCTTAGAGGAAAACATAGGCCAAACACTCCCTGATATAAACCATAGCAACATCTTCTCAGATCCACCTCTTAGAGTAATGACAATAAAAACAAAAATAAACAAATGGTACTTAATTAAACTTAAAAGTTTCTGCACAGTAAAGGAAACCCTAAACAAAATGAAAAGACAGCACACAGAATGGGAGAAAATATTTGCAAATGAATGGACCGAGAAGGGATTAATCCCCCAAATTTATAAACACCTCCTACAGCTCAATTCCAAAAAAACAAACAACTCCAGCAAAAAATGTACAGAAGATCTAAACAGATAATTCTCCAAATAAGACATACAGATGGCCAAAAAACACATGAAAAGATGTTCAACAACACTAATTATTAGAGAAATGCAAATCAAAACCACTATGAGATACCACATTACACCAGCCAGAATGGCCATCATCAAAAAGTCTACAAACAATAAGTGCTGGAGAGGGTGTGGAGAAAAGGGAACACTATTACAATGTTGGTGGGAATGTAAATTGGTGCAACAACTGTGGAAAACAGTATGGAGATTCCTTAAAGAACTAAAAATAGAATTACCATTTGATCCAGCAATCCCACTCCTGGGCATCTATCCAGAGAAAACCATGACTTGAAAAGACACATCTACTCCAGTGTTCATTCCAGCACTATATACAATAGCCAAGACATGGAAACCACCTAAATGTCCATCAACATACACATGATGGAATATTATTCAGCCATTAAAAGAAAAGAAATAAGGGCATTTGCAGGAATATGGATGGACCTAGAAATTATCATACTAAGTGAAGTTAGACAGTGAGACACCAACACTATATGCTATCACTTACATGTGGAATCTAAAAAAAAAGGGGACACAGTGAACCTCTTTGCAGAACAGATACTGACTTACTGACTTTGTAAAACTTTGGTCTCCAAATGAAACAGGTTAGAGTGTGGGGGGAAGGGCTGGGGGTTTGGGATGTAAATGCTATAAAATTGGGTTGTGATGATTATTGTACTATTATAAATGTAATAAAATTCAAAAAAATTAGAAAAACAGAACCTAGCTATTCTCTATTTACATAACAATTTAATGTTCAGCTATGTAGCCTTAGGACTTTTCTGAGATTGATACTGTTATTGAATGGCCCCAGGTCAACTGGAATTTGGATTTGGTAGAAATAGTTTGGTGAAATTTGTAATTTTGCTGGGTTTGTAAAGAAACTTAGGTTCTGATGAGAGCAGGAAGAAATCATTAATGTGGATGGTATTAAGGAGAACAATAAGTTTATACTTCACTTAATTGGTTTCTAAACACTTGAATAATTAACTTAATAACTTAGTTCCCAATTAACACCAGCCTGAGGGATCTATCCCCTAATCTATAACTTAAATAACTAAAAGGAGAAACTTCTCTATGTCTTTAATGTATCCACAATTCAAAAACTGACAGTACTGAAACCAAAGAAAAGTATACCCTGAAGACATAAATTATTCTAATGAAAAAGGAAGAGGAAAAATATTAAAACAAATCCCTCCAGGAATGCTGTGTTATTACTATAAAAACACAAATTAAAAATAAAATGTGGAATATAAAATCTAAGAGGCTAATATATGGAATATTTTACATTGTTTACAACCATAAGAGCACAACTAAGATCTACATCTGCTGTTGGCTTTAAAGAATTCTTTTGCACATTTTTGGTCAAAGGTAAGTAATCAGGTCAACTAATGTTAAATCCAAGAGAAAAAGGACATGAAACCATTCATGTAGAAGAGCCAGGAAAGTGCAGACAATGAAAAGAGCCACAGGAAAAATACTGACAGTGATTTAAAAATAGGAACAAGTAGCAGTAAATTGAAGAAACATCACTCAGGGGATGAACTATGTGGACACCCAACACTCCTGTACAGCTGCTATGTTCTCTTTTCAAAATCTGAGCCCAGAAAATAACTTGGGGAGCTATTCTTGACTTTTAATGGGGAATACAACCCTGACAATTTACAGGGGTCCTCAGTGTTAACACTGCTGGGAATTTCAAAGAGGCTAGAGCCTGCCTGAAAGTTCCAAGTAGTAAAGTTGAAATATTTTTTATGTCATAAGTATGCTCTACACAAAATGCAAACATACATGAGTTATTTATTTGTTTGTTTGTTTGTTTTAGGGCCGCACATGGCATATGGAGGTTCCCAGGCTAGGATGGAATCAGAGCTATACCTGCTGGCCTACGCCACAGCCACAGCAATGCCAGATCCGAGCCATGTCTGCGAACTACACCTCAGCTCACTGGATCCTTAACCCACTGAGCAAGGCCAGGGATCGAACCCACAACCTCATTGTTCCTAGATGGATTCGTTAACCGCTGCACCATGACAAGAACTCCCATGATTGATTGATTGATTTGTCTTTTTGTCTTATCTAGGGCTGCACCCGTGGCGTATGGAGGTTCCCAAGCTAGGGGGTCTAACAGGAGCTGTAGCTGCCGGCCTTCGCCACAGCCACAGCAACGAGGGATCTGAGCCGCGTCTGCAACCTACACCACAACTCACTGCAACACCGGATCCTTAACCCGCTGAGCAAGGACAGGGATCAAACCCGCAACCTCATGGTTCCTAGTCGGATTCGTTAACCACTGAGCCAAGACGGGAACCCTGCCCATGATTTATTGTTATGTTTACCTTTGTTCACAATTTTTAATTTTAAGTCCTTTGCACAGCTTCTGAATTACTTTATCTTGAGAGGTACAGGGACCATTTATCATTCTTTATTTAAAATATGAGTCTCATTTGTAAGTAGAAAGAGAATCCACCTACTGAGTGTTTACTATTGGCAGAGACTGTAATATACATAGAAGAGGCAGAATGGGACTTCAAGGGCCTTAAGATGTTTGGGGCAAAAGATAGAATTGCAATCTGATGGGCTAAGAGCTGGAGTTTTGCTTTTTCTGTTTCCTCATTATGAATTTTATTTTTTTATGTGCATGATGGAACACTACTCAACCATAAAAAGGAATGAAAATTTGCTGCTTGTAACAGCATGGATAGACCTGAGAGCATTATGCTTAGTGAAATAATTCAGAGAAAGACAAATACTGAACTATTACATTTAGAATGGATAAGTAATCAAGTCCTATTGTGCAGCACAGGGAACTATATCAGGTCTCTTGAAATAGACAATAATAGAAAATAATATAAGAAAGGTAATACATATATATATGAATCCCTGGATCACTTTGGCTCTACAGCAGAAATTGGCACAACATTATAAATCAACTATAATAAAAAAAAGAAAAAAGACAAATACTGTATGTTATCACATATGTGGAACTGAAAAAATAAAGCAAACAAATCAATATAACAATACAGAAACAGACTCACAGATGTATATAACAAACTAATGGTTACTAGTGTGGACAGAGAAGGGGATAAGGACAAGATAGGGGAAGGGGATTATAAAACAGACTATGTATAAAATAAGCTACAAAGATATATTGTATAGCACAGGGAATATAGCCAGTATTTTACAATATCTTTAAATGGAGTATGATCTGTAAAAATTTGGAATCACTCTGTTGTACACCTGAAATATTATAAATAACATATAACAATAAATTGATAGTTTAAAAACAAATGAAATAAATAAAGATACCATATTGCTAAAAAATGCTAACCATCAAAAAAAGAATATTTATCTTCTCCCTTCTTTCTAAAGAGGAATAAAACAAAATAACAAACGAGCCCCTTTGGGTGGAATAAATAAAAGTGTGAATACATTTTTGCTTTTCAAAGAGTATCAAGCAGAACTTAATAGCATGACTACCATATAGGTTCTATTGCCCAAACGAAATATGCATATTGCAAAAGGTTTTAGACAACAGCAGCACAACACTGACGTTCCTATACTATAAATTTACTCAGGAAATTGTTTTCCCCAGAGAAGACAAAGCGGAGACCACATCAAGAGGTAGGAGGGGCGATTACACGATAGAAGCAACCCCATACCTCCCGGGTGGGAAGCCCCACAGACTGGAAAGTAACTACATCACAGAGAATCAGTTACATGACTGAGAGTTCTGAGCCTCATGT
Organism: Catagonus wagneri; assembly: GCA_004024745.2. Lineage (NCBI taxonomy): Eukaryota > Metazoa > Chordata > Mammalia > Artiodactyla > Tayassuidae > Catagonus > Catagonus wagneri. Next base: position 14,814,565 of record PVHT020000009.1, on the reverse strand, counting down.
CAAATCCCCACGCCTGGGGATCGGGCACAGAGAGAAAGAGCCCCCGGAGCATCTGGCATTGAAGGCCAGCGGGGATTGTGTGCAGGAGCTCCATAGGACTGGGGGAAACAGAGACCCTATTCTTGTAAGGCACACACAGACTTTCACACGCACTGGGTCCCAGGGCAAAGCAGTCTCCATAGGAATCTGGGTGGAACCTGACTGCAATTCCTAGAGGATCTCTTGGGAAAACAGGGGTGACTGTGGCCTGTTGGGGGGGAAGGGCATTGGAGGTGAAGTTCTCAGGAACATTCAGCAGCCTGCATTTCTCTGGAGGTGGCCACTTCTGGGAAAATCTGGTCCCTCCCATCAGCACTGAGAAGCCCCAGGCCAAACAACAATTCGGGTGGGATCTCAGCCCCATCCATCAGTAAACAGGCTGCCTAAAGACCCCTCAGGCACACAACCAGCCTCTAATCTCATCCAGAGACAAAGCCCCATCCACATTTACCAGTGAGCAGGCATCAGTCCCTCCCATCAGTAAGCCTACAGTAAGCCCCGTCCATACCAACTTTAGCCACAGGGGAGGCAAACACCTGAACTAAGAGAGGCTACAACTCTATTGTCAACACAAAGGTCACCACACCAAAAACCTATAAAAATGAAAAGACAGAAAACTCTAACTCAGATAAGGGAGAAA
>PVHT020000009.1:14793603-14809811 GCA_004024745.2 Catagonus wagneri | reverse complement strand
GTTTATAGCAATATAAGCCTACCTCAGGAAACAAGAAAAAGCTCAAATAAACAATCTAACTTTACATCTAAAGCAGCTAGAGAGGGAAGAACTGACAAGGCCTAAAGTTAGTAGAAGAAAAGAAATCATAAAGATCAGAGCAGAAATCAATGAAATAGAAACAAAGAAAACCATAGAAAAGATCAATGAAACTAAAAGCGGGTTCTTTGAAAAGATCAACAAATTTGATAAACCCTTAGCCAGACTTATCAAGAAAAAAATAGAGGACACAAATCAATCAAGTTAGAAATGAAAAAGGAGAAGTAACAACAGACATCACAGAAATACAAAGGATCCTAAGAGACTAATATATGCAACTATATGGCAATAAAATGGAAAACCTAGAAGAAATGGACAAATTCTTAGAAAAGTACAATCTCCCAAGACTAAACCGAGATGAAATAGAAAATATGAATAGACCAATCACAAGTTCTGAAATTGAAACTGTGATTAAAAAACTTCCAACAAACAAAAGTCCAGGACCAGATGTGTTGGAGACCACTGAACAGCTGAACTCTGCAGAAGGCAAATATCTGTAGGCAAGGAGTTCTGAAGTACAGAATCTCCTTCAAAGACAAGATAAAGGACGTAATGCATTAACCATGTTATTATGTAAACAGCTGCATTATACCTTAAGGATATACCCATTGATATCGCTAAGAAGATAACCTCATTTTTGCTTATACAAATTCCTGCCCACTAATCTTGTCACCTTCCACACTAATCTCATCATATTCCTCAATGAAAGTCATGTGGGCCAAAGCCCAGGTCCTTTTTCACTCCATTCGGCAGAACAGAGTGCCTCCTGGTCCCCCACTTTCTAAATCTAAAAGAGTCTTGTGTGTTTTGTTATAGCGCGCCGTCCCTCTTCCAGGATTTCCTGTTGCCCAGCAGCGCTGTACGCGGCACAGATGGTTTTACAGGTGAATTCTACCAAACATTTAGAGAAGAGCTAACGCCTATCCTTCTGAAACTCTTCCAAAAATTGCAGAGGAAGGGACACTCCCAAACTCATTCTATGAGGCAACCATCACCATGATACCAAAACCAGACAAAGATACCACAAAAAAAGAAAATTACAGGCCAATCTCACTGATGAACATAGATGCAAAAATTCTCAACAAAACACTAGCCAACCGAATCCAACAATACATTAAAAGGATTGTACACCACGATCAAGTGGGATTTATCCCAGGGATGCAACGATTCTTCAATACCCACAAATCAATCAGTGTGATACACCATGTTAACAAACTGAAGAATAAAAACCATATGATCCTCTCCATAGATGAAGAAAAAGCCTTTGACCCATTTCTGATAAAAACCCTTCAGAAAGTGGGCACAGGGGGAACCTACCTCAACATAATCAAGGCCATCTATGACAAACCCAGAGCTAACATCATTCTCAATGGTGAGAAGCTGAAAGAATTCCCACTGAGATCAGGAACAAGACAGGGATGTCCACTCTCGCCACTACTATTCAACATAGTTCTGGAAGTCCTAGCTGCAGCAATCAGAGAAGAAGAAGAAATAAAAGGAATCCTAATTGGGAAGGAAGAAGTAAAACTATCACTTTTTGCAGACGACATGATACTATACCTAGAGAATCCTAAAGACACTACCAGAAAACTATTAGAGCTCATCAATGAATTTGGCAAGGTCGCAGGATACAAAATTAATACACAGAAATCAACTGCATTTCTATATAACAACAATGAAAGATCAGAAAGAGAAATTAGAGAAGCAATCCCATTTACCATCGCATCAAAAAGAATCAAATACTTAGGAATAAATCTGCCTAAAGAGACAAAAGACCTGTACTCTGAAAATTATAAGGCACTGATGAAAGAAATCAAGGATGACTTAAACAGGTGGAAAGACATACCATGCTCTTGGATTGGAAGAGTCAATATTATCAAAATGACTATTCTACCCAAGGCAATCTACACATTCAATGCAATCCCTATCAAATTACCAAGGACCTTTTTCAAAGAATTAGAACAAAAAAGTTTAAAGTCTGTCTGGAAACACAAAAATCCCAGAATAGCCAAAGACATCCTGAAAAAGAAAAATGGAGCTGGAGGAATCAGGCTCCCTGACTTCAGACTATACTACAAAGCTACAGTCATCAAAACCATATGGTACTGGCACAAAGACAGAAATATAGTTCAGTGGAACAGGATAGAAAGCCCAGAATTAAATCCACGCATCTATAGTCAACTAATCTATGACAAAGGAGGCAAGAATATACATTGGACAAAAGACAGCCTCTTCAATAAGTGGTGCTGGGAAAACTGGACAACTACATGTAAAACAATGAAACTAGAACACTTCCTAACACCATGCACAAAAATAAACTCAAAATGATTAAAGATCTAGATATAAGACCAGATACTAGAAAACTCTTAGAGGAAAACATAGACCAAACACTCTCTGACATAAATGATATCAACATCTTCTCAGATTCATGTGTCAGAGTAAGGACAATGAAAAGAGAAATAAACAAATGGGACAATTAAACTTCGAAGTTTCTGCATAGCAAAGGAAACTCTAAACAAAACGAAAAGACAACCCACAGAATGGAAGAAAATATTTGCAAAGGAGTCAACTGACAAGGGATTAATCTCCAAAATTTACAAACAGCTCACCAAAGAAACAACCAACCCCATCAAAACATGGGCAGAGGATCTAGGCAGACAATTCTCCAAAGAAGAAATGCAAATGGAAAATAAACACATGAAAAGATGTTCAACATCACTCCTCATTAGAGAAATGCAAATCAAAACCACTATGAGGTACCATCTTACACCAGCCAGAATGGCCATCATCAAAAAGTCTACAAACAATAAGTGCTGGAGAGGCTGTGGAGAAAAAGGAACCCTATTACACCGTTGGTGGGAATGCAAATTGGTGCAGCCACTGTGGAAAACAGTATGGAGATTCCTCAGAAAACTCAAAATAGAATTACCATTTGATCCAGCAATCCCACTCCTGGGCATCTATCCAGAGAAAACCATGACTTGAAAAGACACATGTACTCCAGTGTTCATTGCAGCACTCTATGCAATAGCCAGGTCATGGAAACAACCTAAATGCCCATCGACAGAGGAGTGGATAGGGAAGATATGGTACATATACACAATGGAATGATACTCAGTCATTAAAAGGAATGAATTACCAACATTTGTAGCAACATGGATGGACTTAGAAATTACCACGCAAAGTGAAACCAGTCAGACAATTAGACAGCAACACCCAATGCTACCGCTTACACGTGGAAATTAAAGGACACAATGAACCTCTTTGCAGAACAGACAATGACTCACAGACTCTTGACTTGTGATGATTTATGTACACCTATAACTGAAATAAAGTCCATTAAGAAGAAAAAAAATTGTTTTCCCCAAAATAACCTATTTATAATCTAACATGTATGTATTTCTTTCTTTCTTCCATGCTTCCCAAAAAGAACAGTGGCCTTGGTGAACTTTTCCTGAGTTCAAATTCTGACTCCATCATTTATTAGCTGTGTAAATTGCTTAGCTGCCACCTATTTTCTTCATTTGTCAAATAAACATAATAATGCTGTCTGGCTATATTATGAATCTTAAGATAAAAAGTGTCTATCTAGCACAATGTTTAGTACACAGGTGACATGTAATAAATGCTAGTTATTCTCTTCTACTGTTTTACAGTTATTGTATTATCAACAGTTTATTTCCCCTTGCATAAATCTTTTTAAAATGTTTTCTTTAATTTCAACCATCACCTTTTTGTAAAATCAAAGAATATTTGAGCTAAAAGAATATTTTAAGGGATTTTCACCTCCAGCCATCAATGGTTTTATATTCCCTGGTGGAGTCTAAGTATAGGCAAAGGAACAGGCCCAGAGGGGTCCAAGTATAGGTAAGAATGAGTCACTTTGTTGGTGAGCGGTAGAATCTTAAGGCCAGATCATAGGCCTCTAGTCAGTGTTTATTTCCATAATCCCTAGTGTCGGCCAACAGATGCCACATGTTTTTCCAGTTCAGAAAAGATTAGAAACAGTTGAGTCTTTTACAATACTCTTGGTCCTTGAAATCTTTCTCTTTGCCTTAAAGTAACAGCAAATTAAAACTTGAGAATTTGGGCTTGTGACTTTTGCATTATATTTTTATCTGTGTCATAGAGTATATGATGCTGCATCAGGAACAATTCTCTGACTCCAGATGTAGCATTGCTGACTTGGGATCATGGTGTTTCTTTTTTGCAGTGGTAGAATTCTAGAATTTCAAATATTTTCTTTTCTCTTTGATACCTGTTTTGTTTTGTTTTATCTCAAACAAGGAAGTCATATCATGAGAAGAATTTTGTCTCAAAATCCAATAAAGAAACCAAACTTCCTAAATGGTCACAGAGTGGGAAGACACCCCCAAATCAATTGCTTATCCAAATCCATTAAATTTCTAATTCTTTTAACCAAAGTAGGTCCATAAGGCAACCACTTAGCCAGAAATTGTATATTAAGACCACCACTGCATTTGCCCAACAGAAATAAAGGGATATATTCTCAAACGCTATTCTAATGTTGTGGGCAACAGAAGATTCCATTTTGACTTGGAGTCAAAAGAGTTTATTTGTTGACATCCCTGCAGTATCTTATCAGTAACTAATTTTAGTTATCAGGTTTTTTCACAATGGGAATCCTCAAAGGGAAAAAAAGAACAAAAAACAAGGGTCTGATTTGACCCCTAGCCTGGGAACTTCCATATGCTGCACATGTGGCCTAGAAAGAAAAATAAATAAGTAAAAATTTTAAAAATTAAAAATGTACATACCTTATTTTTAAAATATTTTATTGTCGGAGTTCCCATTGTGGCACAGTGGAAACAAACCTGACTAGTATCCATGAGGACGTGGGTTCGATTCCTGACCTCACTCAGTGGGTCAAGGATTCAGTGTTGCTGTGAGCTGTGTTGTAGGTCACAGATGCAGCTCGGATCTGGTGTTGCTGTGGCTGTGGTCTACTGTAGCTCCAATTCAACCCCTAGCCTAGGAACCTCCATATGCCACAGGTGCAGCCCTAGAAAAGACAAAAAGACAAAACAAAAACAAAAACCAGCAAAAGGATAAACAAGAAGATTAAAAAAGGAAATGAAAACCATAAAATGTGGGGAAGGAAAGTAAGGAAATCTATATTCCTTTTGTTAGAATGTGTCTGAGCCTATATGACTATCAGGCTAAAGCAAGCAGATATAGGAATGGGTTAACATACTTGAAAAACATGGCAACCACAAGGCAAAGCCAAACAATACATTCACAACAACCAAAAAAGAAGAGGACACTAGCATAAAATAGAAGGAAATTATCCAACAAAAAATAAAAAGAAAGGAACAAAGGGGAAACATATAATCAATGGGAAAAAAGGTTTAAAATAGCAATAAATACATATTTATCAATAATTAACTTAAATGTCAATGGACTGAATGCTCCAATCAAAAGACATATAGTGGCAGACTGGATTAAAAAAAAAAAAAGCAAGAGTCTACAATATGCTGCCTACAGAAGAATCTTCTTAAATCAAAAGATACATATAAATTGAAAGTGAGGGGATGGATAAAGATATTTCATGCAAATGGAAAAGACAGGAAAGCAGGAGTTGCACTACTCATATCAGACAAAATAGACTTTAAAATCAAGGCAATAAAGACAAAGAAGGACACTATTTAATGACAAAAGTATCAAGAAGAAGAAGACATTGCAATCATCAATATATATGCCCCTAATATAGTGCCCAAATATGTACCCAAATACATACAACAAATACTAAAAGACATAAAAGGAGAAATTTGTGGGAATACAATAATCATAGGAGATTATAACACCCCACTTATATCAATGAACAGATCCTCTAGACAGAAAATCAATAAGGAAACAGAGATGTTAACACAATAGAAAAGTTAGACTTCATTGATATTTTCAGGACATTACGTGCAAATAAATCAGAATATACATCCTTCTAAAATGCACATGGAACATTCTCAAGGACTAACCACATACTGGGGCACAAAATTAACCTCAACCAATTTAAGTGTAGAGAAATTATTTCAAGTATCTTCTTGACCACAATGGCATGAAACTAGAAATCAACCACAGGAAAACAAATGAGAAAAAGCTCACTCCATAGAGACTAACAACAGGCTACTAGAAAACTGGTGGGTCAATAAGGAAATCAAAAAGGAATGTAAAAATACCTCAAGACAAATGATAATGAAAATACAACCATTTAAAATCAATGGGATGCTGCAAAAGCAGTGCTTAGAGGGAAATTCATAACAATACAGGACTTCTTGGAAAAGAAGAAAAATCTCAAATTGACAACTTAACCCATCACCTAAATGAATTAGAAAAAGAACAACAAAGGAAACCTACAGTCAGCAGAAGGAAGGAAATCATAAAGACCAGAGAGGAAATCAATAAAATACAGATTCAAAAACAACAGAAAAAAATCAATAAAACCAAGAGCTGGTTCTTTGAAAAGGTAAACAAAATTGACACACCTCTGGCCAGACTCAACAAGAAGAGGAGAGAAAGAACACAAATAAACAAAATAAGAAATGAAAAAGGAGAAGTCACAACGGATACTGCAGAAATACAAAAAAACATAAGAGAATACTATGGACAATTGTATGCCAACAAATTTGACAATCTAGAAGAAATGGACAACCTTCTACAGGAGAAAAATGTTGGGAATGCAAATTGTTACAACCAGCACTATTCACAATAGCCAAGACATGGAAACAACCTAAATATCCATTGACAGATGAATGGATTAAGAAGATGTGGTACATATTATATACACAATGGAATATGACTGAGCCATAAAAAAAGAATGCCATTTTTCAGCAACATAGATGGAACTAGAGATTCTCATGCTAAGTGAAGTCAGAAAGATAAATAACATATGATATCACCCATATTTGGAATCTAATATATGACACAAATGAACCTATCTACAGAAAAGAAACAAACTCATGGCATGGAGAACAGACTTGTGGTTGCCAAGGGGGAGGGGGAGAGAGTGGGATGAACTGAAAGTTTGAGATTACTACTTGCAAGCTATTGCATTTGGAGTGAATAAGCAATGAGATTCTGCTGTATAGCACAGGGTACCATATCTAATCACTTGTGATGGAAAACGATGGAAGATAATGTGAAAAAAAGAATGTGTGTGTGTGTATATATATATATGTACCGCATAAACTGATGGAACATTATAAATCAACTATAAACGAATTTTTTTAAAATAAGGAAATTATCTCTTTAAGTCTCTTTTAATCTCTATCATCTAACCTTCCCTTTTTTATGCTTATTACTTGCTATAATCTGAATCTTCTTTTGTCACAGAATTTCCACATTCTAAATTTGACTAATAGTGTCCTTAGGGTTTCTTTCATGATTTAGAAATTTGATTAAATTCAGATTCAAGCCTTTTGGGAGGAATACCTATCAACTTTTTTATTCAAACTAAATCCTACTAGTATTGTCAGTGTATTAGATATATATATATATTTTTAATGGAGCAAAGTTCCTAAAGCTCAGGTGGACCTCTTGAACTCCACGCATTTTGTCTCTCATTTTCTCAACACCCAAAATTATCCCTAAGGAACAATCTAGAAATCCTAGGTCTCTGTCCATAAAGAAAAGTCTGAAACCCCATAGGACTGGATTATCTCTAAAGTACCTTCTTTAATTTGACATAAAAAGGACTAAATTGAGAGAGATACTCAAAGCCCAACTTCACAAAAACGGTGTCCACACTCTCTCCTGGAGAGCTGCCTTGGAGTAAAAGTATATCTTCTTTCTCCAAGATGGTCTTCAACTCTCACCCCTATATCAATTACTGATGTATAAATTATTAAATATTCACTATTTCCCATGGGCAAATTTACTTTTTTTCAAATGTAGGATTTCTTAGGTTTATCTAGTCTTTAACTTTGAACCCAAAACCACTTCTCACTTCCAGACATTATCAAGCTCGGAAGCAATAAATCTACATCTTGATGAAGGTAAAGCAACACTTCTGGTGGCAGTGTGAGCAAATCAGGCTGGGCCTTCTCCTTGAGGCAAGGAGAAACTTGCAATGAAAGGAAAGAATGAGAAGGAGGGAGGAAGGAAAACACAAATTATATAAGTCCTTCATGTTTAGCCAAGGATTAGTCACATTTAGGTATTGACTTATTTTGTCCAGACCCTCACAGAAGACCACTCTGTTTCTTTCACCAAGACTTTAAGATCCATAAGGCAAGAACATCCAATAAGCACATCGTCCTTTTTATGGGATTCACAAATTATATCTGAGAAAAAAATGGGAACGTATATCCCAATTTAATTTAATACCTATTCATATTTCTTCCCCAGCATCAGCACTTTATTTTCTGAATAATTATTACTCCTTTTCTGTGTTTGTATATCAATTTAGATGATACTAGCATGGCTTTACATACTAGCATGGTCATTACTAGTTCCTGGTCATATTTGTTTGTATTTTGTATTTTATCCATTTCCCACAGAAAGACTATGACATCTAAATCATTCATTAGCTTTGATAGCAAACTAAATCTTTGCTTTTTATATAATTATTCTGATTTTGTTTAGGTTCTGACTGACTTTATTCTTTAAGATGAACAGAGCATGGTAGCTTCTTGATAGTAGCTAATAAAGCTAAATTTTGCATGTGAAAAATGATTTCAGGGCCAGGGCAGATCTAACGGTTAAAATCATTATTATTTGTCCTGGGTTTTAAATAGGGAACATTGCTGGTTAACTTACTAGGAAACAGAACAAATAGCTGGTCAACATCACCCTGATTTTGGACATTTAATGATCTGTACATCTTGTTTGTTGAATTGAACTGGTTCACTTAACTCTAATAGCTGTAGTCAAGGTTGAATTCATTTTAAGCCTTTCACAGAATGGTGGGCTTCTAATATGAACACGGTGAAAAATGAGTTGCCCATTTGACTGAGTACACAAGGGAATCATAATGTTGAACCTGAAGACTTGCTGACTGGACAGCAAGTATGCAGAGCCTTTGCACTATTCAATGCAAACTACATAAGCAATAGATCACAATATGAATAGGTTCCAATAATCTTATTCTACTGAACTAAATTGTTTAACAATCAGTTCAATAATAATAAGCATTCTGACTATAATGCTAAAATACCCCCCTAACTCTTTCAGAATTATTTCTGCCCATTGGGAAAGTGGAAATGGCAGCATTTAAACATAAAAAACAAATTTACTTGTGTTGAAGAGGAAGTTTCAGTATAATATCTGAAATAAAACTAAGGAAATCTCATCTTTAAAATGAAGGCCAAAAAAATCAATAAAGCAAAGGCCAAATGTATAAGGACATTGTAAAAGGAGTTGAAGTTTTGAGATATACTCCAATATTGAAATATTTTGTGTCCTATTTTGGAACTCACATTTTTAATAATACTGTTATTGATATATAATTCACACATCATAAAACAGATCCATTTAAAGTATATAATTCAAAGTATTTTAGTGTATACACAGGATTGTACAAATATCACCATAGTGTAAATTTAGTACATTTTATCCCTCTCAAAAGAAACTTCATACCCATTAAGCAGAAACTCCCTAATTCCTCTACGTCTCAGCCTATAGCAACCACTAATCTTTCTGTCTCTATAGATTCCTATTCTGGATAAGTCATATAAATTAAATCACATAATAAGCAGTCTTTGTGACTGGCTTCTTTCACTTAGCATTATGTTTTCAAGGTCCATTCATGTTGTAGCATAAATCAATATTCTGTTGCTTTTTATTGCTAAATAATATTCCATTGTAAATATCTAACACATTCTGTTTATCCATTCATCAGTTGATGAGGCTTTGGATTAATACCACTTTTTTGGCCGGTAAGAATAAAGATACTATGAATAGCTATGAAAAAAGTATGTCCATGATTTTGTTTTGTTTTGTTTTCCAGCTTTATCGAGGTTTTATTTACAATAAAAATTGTATGTATTAAGATGTACAATTGGAGTTCCTGTCATGGCTCAGCGGAAACAAATCTGACTAGTAACCATGAGGATGCAGGTTCGACCTCTGGCCTCACTCAGTGGGTTAAGTATCCCAAGTTGCCATGAGCTGTGGTGTAGGTCACAGACATGGCTCAAATCTGGTGTTGTTGTAACTACGGTGTAGGCCAGCAGCTACAGCTCTGATTTGACCCCTAGCCTGGGAATCTCTATATGCCATGGACGTGGCCATTAAAAGACAAAAAAATGTATAATTTGATACACAAATATGTTGTAAAATAATACCACAATCAAGCTAATTAACACCACCATCATCTCAGAGAATTACAATTTTATGTGTATAGTGAGAACACTTAAGATCTACTCTTAGCAAATTCAAGTATACAAGACAGTATTAACTATAGACACCAGGATATAAATTAAATCCCCAGACTTATTCATCTTATAACTGATAGTTTGTTTACTGATTCGACTGCACTTTTTCTGTTAAGTCTTTTTCTCCATTGTATGAAGCATCTGATATCCCTATTCAGCTGTTTTCTGTTTATCTTTTATCTTGGTACTCAGAAGTCATCCCTAGGTCAGAGGTTATGTTCAAGCTCCCTTAGCCAGTTAGATTTTTTTTACTTTTATCACTGAGCATGTTACTGCCTAGAAGTTACTGTTAACAGCTCAGGGAATTTACTGTCTGCCAGTGTTTTCAGGGACAGGAATTGAGGTCATCCCCAACTGCTTGTTCCTGAAAAAGAGCTGTACTCAGTCTTTCAAACTGCCAGGAGAATGACATTTTAATTTCAAGTCTGGTGTCTTAGGAATTGTCCCTGCATATGAGCAGCTTGTTGTTCAGTCAGAGTTTGGCTGGAGGTTGGATTAAAGCACCTTCTGCCAGAGAAGTTTCCCCTTTTGTCAATAAATAGATCTGTGTTGCTCTGGGAATGCTAGCTTGTCTACCCCATACCATGCTTGCTTTCTCCTAAGTGAGTAAACCCTAGGCCATGCACACAGACTCACAAACCCCAAACTGTCATGGGATTGTCATGGGCTGAGCATTTGGAGAGCTATGTAACCCCAAATTCATATATGGAGACTCTCCCCAGTACTTGGGACTGTGACTGTATTTGGAGATAGGGCCTTTAAAAAGATAATTAAGATTAAATGAGCTTGGGATGGGAGATGGGATTAAAACGGTGAAGCAGAAGGACTGGAGCTCACCTTCTCTCATGAAAGCAACAAAATTACAACTCAATGCTGAACAACCTTCAACCAAATAAACTGAAAACTGTTTTCAAAAAAGATATCCTACTCCAGAAGACAAAGAGGAGGCTGCATCAAGATGGTGGGAGGAGTGATTACACGATATAAGAAACCCCATAACCACCAAGTGGGAAGCCCACAGACTGGAAAATAACTATATCACAGAGATTCACCCATGGGAGTGAGAGTTCTGAGCCCAATATCAGGTTGTCATACCTGGGGATATGGCATCGGGAAAAAGGAGCCCACAGAGCACTTGGTGTTGAGGGATAGTAGGATTTGTGCACAGGAGCTGCATGGGACTGGGGGAGATGAGGACCCCATTCCTGAAAGGTGCATACAGGCTTTCATGTGCACTGGGTTCAGGGAAAAGCAGAGACTCCATATGAATCTGGGTCAGACCTGACTGGTTCTTGGAGGATCTCCTGGGAAAACAGGGGGTGACTCATTGTGGGGGGAGTACATTGGAGCCAAAGGCCTCTGGAATAATCATCACTTAATCATCATCATGTGCTCCTCTAGAGGTGGCCGTTTTGAAAATAGGACCCCACCCATCAGGGCTGAGAAGCCCCAGGCCAAACAATAATCCAGGTGGGAACACAGCCCCACCCATCAATAAACAGGCTGCTTAAAGACTCCCGGGCACACAGCCTCTAATCTCACCGAGAGACAAAGCTCCACCCACCAGAGAGATAAGAATAAGCTCCACCTACCAGTGGGCAGGCACCTGTTCTTCCCATCAGGAAGCTTACAGCCAGCCTCTGTACCAGCTTCAGCCACAAGGGGGGCAGACACCAGAAGCAAGAGAGGCTACAACTCCATTGTCTGCAAAAAGGTGAACACAACAAAAATCTATAAAAAATGAAAAGGCAGAGAATTATGATTCAGATAAGTGAGAAAGAAAAAAAAAAACAGCTAAGTGATCTGGAGATTATCAACCTCCATGAAAAAGACTTTAGACTGATGACCGTAAAGATAATTCAAAATCTTAGAAATAAACTGGAGGCAAAGATTGATAAATTACAAGAAACACTGAGCAAAGAAATAGAATATTTAAGGATTAAGTAAGCAGAGATGCAAATACAATAACTGAAATAAAGAATTCATTAGAAGCAACCAACACCAGAATACAGAAGGCAGAAGAACGAATAAGCAAGGTGGAGGACAGACTAGTGGAAATCACTGATGGGTAGCAGAAAAGAGAAAAAAAGATTAAAAATAAATAAAGACAGTCTAATAGAACTCTGGGACAATGTTAAATTCACCAACATCTGTATTATGGGGGTGTCAGAAGGAGGACAGAGAGAAAGGGCCAGAAAAAGTACCTGAAGAGATAATAGCTGAAAACTTCCCTAACAGTGGAAAGGAATCACTCACTCAAATCCAGGAAGCATAATGAGTACCATATAAAACAAACATGAGGAGGAACACCCCAAGACACATTTTAATCAAATGATCAAAAATAGAGGCAAAGATAAAATATTGAAAGCAGTTAGGGAAAAGACACAAATAACATACAAGGGAATCCCAGTAAGGTTATTGGTAGATTTTTTCAACAGAAACTCTGCAGGCCAGAAGGGAGTGGCATGATATACTTAAAGTGATGAAAGGAAAAAACCTCCGACCAAGATTACTCTACCCAGCAAGATTCTCATTCAGATTTGAAGGAGAAATCAAAAGTTTACAGACAAGCAAAAGCTAAGAGAATTCAGCACCACTAAACTGGCTTTACAACAAATACTATAGGAATTTATCTACGTGGAAAAGAAAAGGCCACAACTAGAATCAAAAACATTACAAATGACAAGGCAAACCAGTAAAGGCATTTATGTAGTAAAGGTAGGAAATCATCCGCATACAAATACGCTACCTAAATAAGAAGTCATGAAAAGAGGAGGGTACAAATGCAGGACACTGGAGATGCACCTGCAATAAAGAGACCAACAGCTTAAAACAATCTTGTATGTATACAGACTCCTATAAGATTAAATGAGGTTGATAGGGTGGGCCTAATCTAATAGGACTGGTGTGCTTATAGAACACTGACAGAGGGACACTCCTGTGAGGGCACTGCAAGAAAGGCCCTCTGCAAACCACTAAGAAAGAACTCAAATCAATCACTTCCTTGGTTTAATTTCCCTTAGTTGTCTCTTCTTACTTATGTGCAACATTTGACTCTGTTAGCCTCTCTTCTCCTCTCTATCTGTATTTCCTGAAATTACACTCTCCTAGTTTTCCTTCTTATTGAAGCTATCTTCAATATTGTTTGAAAAATCATTTCCTTCTTTTATCTTCTTGTCTTTTTAGGGCTACACCCATGGCATATGGTGGTTCCCAGGATAGGGGTCCAATCAGAACCATAGCCACTGGCCTACACCACAGCTAGAGCAACGTCAGATCTAAGCTCTGTCTATGACCTACACCACAGCTCATGGCAATGCCAGATCCTTAAGCCACTAAGCGAGGACAGAGATCAAACCTGGGTCCTCATGGATGCTAGTCAGATTTGTTTCCACTGAGCCATGACAGGAACGCCAAAATTTATGTTTCTTGCCCAGGATTAATTCTTGGTATTCCTCAGAGTTTTGTGCTAGGGGCTCTTCTCTCTGTCCACACATTCTCCCTGGGCAAGATCATACATATCCGGGCTTCAGGTACCAACTAAATGCTAATGACTCCCAACTTTATACCTCCAATGCTGATTCCTTTCCTGAATTCCAGAGTCATATACATAAATTTATCCTCATCATCACTAAATGGACACCCCAGAGTCATGCTCAACATGTTCACAAGTGGTCTAACATCTTGCCCCTAAGTCTAATTCTCCTTTGCATTGTTTCTAACCCTTCTTATGCCACATCCAAATCAATAATTATTGTTGATCCAATCTTTTCAATGACTCTCTATCTCATCCACTTCTCTCTTTACTTCTACTACCTTAGTTCAGGCCACTAACATCTCTAATGGGAATAAGTGCTATAATTTCTCAACAGGTTTATTTTTGGTCTCTGGTCTTAAAGCTTTCTACTCTCAATTTATTTTATCCACTGCAGCTAGAGGAATCTTTCTAAAGTGAAAACCTTTATATCATGTTCCTTTAAAAAAAATCCCATGGCTCCCCAGTGCCCTCACAATAAAATCCATACAAAACACTTAAGACCCTTTATGATATTGCCTCAGATGACTTATACAAAATCAGTGTTTATTATACAATTTCCGAAATCCATCTCACTTCTCTTACCATCATGCTGCATTCATACTAAACCTATTATAATTATTATAAACACAAAATATTCATTTTCACCTCTATAATTTGGAATCACTAAAATCATATGGCTTTTTGACTCACCAAACTTTCTTCAATGGCCTAATTCCTAATCATATTTTAGTTTACAACTTTGCTGTCTCCTTTTTTTGAGGAAACTTACCCTGCCATGTTCCTTAACCCAACCCCTACCTACAACTAATTTAGAGATTCTCATCGCCTTAGATCTTCTCTATCAAAGTCATTATTATGCTCTTCTGTAATATCCAGTTTACTTATCTGCTTTCTCCATTAACCCATACATTCTTTAGAGAATGTGACCTGTTCACATATTGAATTGCCTTGTAGAGCAATGACTTATACAAAGTTTTTGCTTAATTCATAGTTGAGGATGAATAAATGATTCTAAATCCTAGCACATAGTATATGCTCAATAAATAGTTACTGCACTTCATATAAAATATAATCTGTGCACACATTTTCGGATGTATTGCTTAGGCCATGGGTGAATAGGTAATATTTGAAACTAAGAATTTAATAAACCCCAGAAGTGTATATCCTCTACCTTCTTCCCACTGTCGAGATGAGGGAACTAAATTTATAATGGAAACCTCAATGATGTCCTCCTCCTAATCCAGGGTATTAACATGGTGACCTCTGTTGTCATCCCATGACACCAGTAAATATTTTTAGCAATACAAAATAAAATAAAGATGGTAGATTCCTGGCCTCAATCTTTCCTAAAATCAATTTTTTAATCTGAATTAAGTTACAAACCCCAGTTAGTTATATCTTTAAGATATTAAATGATTTATTTAGTGGCTTTCCACTGCTTAAATGACTATTCAAACACTACAATATCATTGTCTTTCACGAACTATCTCCTGGGAATTTTTACCATTTATTAGAGGTATATTCCACTTTAAGCCAAACCAAAATTTACACAAACTCAGAACAACTAGAGATTATCTATTTGCTTTAGAAAAAAATTGATCAGCATTTGTATTTGAACAGTACTCTTCCTTTTTTATTCTGACTCTTGTTTGATTAATATTAAGTTTGGTTTACATGCAACTTTTCAGGTACATATCTATTACATAAAATAAGATACGACTATTAAAAGGCTTTCAGAATTTTCTTGGCTACCATCAAACAGACAGTACATTTTCAAATATATGTGGACACTGACCTCTAAGTTATACCAATAAGCTGGTAATGCAACTTCTCTTAAATACATATACTTGGTAAACAACATCTAATTCTGACTAGTTAGAATTTTCTCAGTATCTGAAGCAAGGGAAATTTTGTAACTAGTTTGAGATGAAATTAGGTATCCTGATTTCATGATCTAATATTGCCAAGAAAATCAATGAATAAAGTGTTAAAATTAAAACGGGGGAAAGTTTGAAGGAGGAGAGTTTGTTTAAAAGTCTCTTTCAAAAAAGTATCTTTAAAAGTGCCCAGCTTGAAAAATAGCTTCTTTATGAAGCTCTGAGCTTTTCAGCTCTACTTACAGATTGATTTATATCCTCTAATTCATTGCCAAGGTCTCCTATACACTCTGGTACTGTGTAGTTTGCAGTGTAAAAATGTACACT
>PVHT020000009.1:14745468-14792603 GCA_004024745.2 Catagonus wagneri | reverse complement strand
AAAGTTTGAAGGAGGAGAGTTTGTTTAAAAGTCTCTTTCAAAAAAGTATCTTTAAAAGTGCCCAGCTTGAAAAATAGCTTCTTTATGAAGCTCTGAGCTTTTCAGCTCTACTTACAGATTGATTTATATCCTCTAATTCATTGCCAAGGTCTCCTATACACTCTGGTACTGTGTAGTTTGCAGTGTAAAAATGTACACTAAATCAAAGAAGAGCAATGGAATCCTAAAGAAATTGTGGTTTATTTAAAGTTATGAAATATAGGAAGACTAGTCATACCATTTTGAAAATTCTTTAGATTCAGGAGTTCACATTCCATCTTTTTTTTTTTTTTTTTGTCTTTTGTCATTTTTAGGGCTGCACCCACTGCATAAGGAGGTTCCCAGGCTAGAGGTCTAATTGGAGCTATAGCTACCGGCCTATGCCACAGCCACAGCAATGCCAGATCTGAGCCACATCTGCAACCTACACCACAGCTCATGGCAACGCCAGATCCTTAACACACTGAGTGATGCCAGGGATTGAATCTGCAACCTCATCGTTCCTAGTCAGATTCGTTTCTGCTGCGCCACGAAGGGAACTCCAGGAATTCACATTCCATCTTTTAATCATAAAATAATTAGCTAGAGTCTTCAGTAAACAAAGTTCCTTTCTATATTTCAGTTTAAAAGAGTTTAATCAGAAGAAATTGAGTCAATAACCAAGACTTAGTTAAAATGTTGTTTTAGTCTTTGTCCTGAAACAATGCTGTTTATCCCTGTACACTGTATCTCTGCCCCACATAATTATCCAATGAGAATAATCTTGAAGCCCTGTAAAACATTCAGATCAGCTAAGGAAAACAATTTTTTTCTGACACTGTAAAGTGAAACAATATATTTTAGAAGAGTTTATAACAAATATTATAGACTTTTACTGAGGCAGTAAAATGAAGCCATATATTTTAGAAGAATTTATAACAAATGTCAGGCAACAAGACATCACACCTTTATAAGACATAGATCCTACTTATAACAGTCTTCAGCAAGCCTATGTACAGTTTCTATCTTCAAAATAAATCATGAGTATGACCACTCCTCTTCATCTCCATTATCTTCACACAAGACCAGGACTGAGATAGCCAGGAGGCACATGTACAACTGTACTGGTCATTAAAATATTGAACCTCTTCTGATCAGCTAGTATATCAGCCATTACACTGAGCCTATCAGCCACTCCAAGACATGCTCTGAGACCCCTATGGCTGCCCTTGATATAGAAACTAAAGAGTTAACATCTGGCACCGCAGAGATCCTACCAGATCTTGACATTAAGATTGGTGATTACCTGTAACTTATGGAACCTAGATCCTCCCTAGAACAATGTAGCACTATGTCTTGCAGCAGCCTCCCTGCCAACATTCTTACCCCCTGCTGCCTGTTATACAGGAAGACAAGGTGATTTTTTTTATTATTATTATTAGCATAAATTAGATCATATTGTTTTTCTCTCAAAATTCTTTAGCAGTTTCCCATTACCTTTACAATAAAGTCCAAACTCTGACCTAAACTCACTTGGCCCTGGGTAATCTAGATCCTGCTTCCCTCTCTAAATTCATCCTCTACCAGCACACAGGTATTCCTGCTTTTCTAATCCCAAAGTTTTACACTTGCCCTTCCCCTTAACTGAGAAGTCCAAATCTTTAGTTTTCAATTCTTTCAGATCTTTTCTCATATGTCACCTTCTCAGAAAGGCCGATGTGATGGCAACCCTATATAAAACAGCAACTTCCACCTCTGTACCAGCTTGGACCCATTCCTAGCCACCATCTTTTCCATCACTCTATTTTATTTGCTTCACAACTCTCATTCAGTTTGTATTTAGTTGTGCTCTCACTTTTTTTCTGTCTTTACTATTGAAAGGTAAGCTCACTAAGAGAAGGACTGTTTATGGTCTGCTCATGATCCTATATGTTCCCAATGTTTCGTGCAATATCTATCCTAGAATTTCCTTCCCCTATGCCTGACCCATCTTTTCCTCTGACATAAATGCCCTTCCTCCCAATGCTATCTATCCTAACCCAGCTCATCCATTACTGACAAGTTCAAATGTCATCTCCTTAGAATCTTCTTTGATCATCCCATAGCATATAGCTCTTTTTCTCAAAACATGGCTACCAATATCGCTTTATTTTCTCTTAAGACTTTAACTGCTGTGTTTTTGCTGTTTATGAATTACCTTATCTTCTCAGTGAACTATAGACACTTTGAAAAATAAGTTTTTAACCCAGATATGAGCTTTTGTTTCTTTCATTAGTAAGTTCTCATCCACAATGGACTTGCCTTTCTATTTATTAGCTGACGTCTTTCTTTAGGATAAACCTTTGTTTTAAGTAATGGGCCAAAGAGAGTTTTCATAAATTTGCAGTTCATGGTGGGTTAACTTTCACTGATAGAGAAGGAAGCTGTGACAATTCCCCTCAGAACACATTGCTGCTTACTTAGGAAAACAAATATAGTTTATAAACTTGAAGGAAAATAAGGTAGAACAACTCCTTTAAGATATTTTTTCCAGATGTTTTTTAAAGTTAAGGCCTTATAATCATTCAATGTTCACTGGTCTCCTTGCTGAAGAGTTCATCCAACTACATGTAATATTTCTTTTCTAACAAAAACACTTTTAAGCCAATGAAAGTATTTACTGGCATTGATCTACCTCCGTGAGAAGTGAGCATTTTAATATTTTTAAGCAGATGAGATAATCACAAGGCTAAATCACTTGTAATTCTTATAAATCCTATCTTTTATCATCAAACAATCATTTATGGAGCTATAATATTTTAGTGCCAAAAAGTATCTTAGAGTGCTGATAACAATAACTAATACCTACCAATATATGCCAGTACTGTTTTAAGTGCTGTCTATGGAACAATTCATTTAATCTTTACAACCACCTTCTGAAGTACATATTGTTAATATCATCATTCTTATTTTAAAGATAGAGAAAGCAGGACACAGAGAGGTTAAGTAACTTGTCCAGAGTTAGTAAACGGCAGAGCTGGAACTTGAACCCAGCCATGTCTTGTCTGGATCTGTGTAGCCCATGTATACCTGTTCTAACTCACTTCTCCCTTGCCTTCCACTAGAATGGAGGTTTGAAGTAAAATATTTGACTTCTCAGCTTCTCTTACATGTAGAGGTAGACATGTGACACTTCTCTGCTGATAAGAGTAGACATGAGTTCTTGGGAAAGGTTTCCTTTCCCCTAGAAAGGGGAAAAACTTCACAAAGAAAAATATTTGGCTCATTGCCCTATTTACCATGTTGCTTTCATATCCTAGACAATTTCTGATAATTACTTATTTTTGAATGGGAGTCATTCTTGCTTAGACAATGCCTGAAAAATAGTGTTAGGAATAAAAGTTAAAGTGAGACAGGATAGAAAGTTATATTGCCTCAGAACAGTCTTCTCAGCTCTGCTGTGTACTCGGCCCTGGGGCATCTCGCCATTGTATCCACACCAGTGAAGACATTGTCCTCAGCAATCAATGTGGCATAAACATACACACACTTTCCACCTAAAGGTGAAAATGAAGTTTTCTTGGTTTACTGTGGAGAATTACATGATATAGAATTTTGTTTTTATTTCTTTGGAAGAAGAGGGTAGCTATAGTGATTTAATTTATTTATTTATTTTCAACCAACTGTTGTCTGGTTGATTGCTACCACTAACTTTCCTCTTTGTTAACCCATTCACATTCTGCTTCTTCTAAAGTCAAGTTGCAGAGTTTCTCTGTTCTACCACTTGTGCTACTCTGCAATAGGGAAACTGGCCCAAGACCTCTCATACAGCCCATGCATCGCCTCAGACTTTGCCATTCCAAGTAGGGGATTTGTGGTTAGGCTCTTCAGAGCCAAATAACAACCCCTTTTCTCTGTGTATATGCTCAGGGGTCTGAAAAAACAAATGATATACAATCTATGTCCTCCTTCCTCAGGTTCTGGCACATATCCTTTAGCCATTTGGACTAACGAGTTATTTTAGTTGCTGGTTTCATTGACAACAGAGAGTCTTTTCTTCCACTTGTCCTTCTTTATGTTATTTTGCTACATTTAAGACAGAAAAAGTATTTAAAACACTCTCCTCCCCACTAATCTTTAGCAGAATTTGTTCCCTTAAGGTTTCAAAGTCATACAAGTAATATACTCAGGGCCCTGATGTGTATCATTACTCTTTGACTGATTGTTTTTCTGGTTTGTTTTGATTAACCCTAGGAAGTACCAATATGGACTGCAACAGTAATCCTCTTCCTTACCAGCCAGATATGCTTAGAACACAGGATATCAGCAGTAGCATAACCACAAATACTCAAATACTACCTAGGGTACTGGAATTGCTTCGCAGTTCTCCACTATAAGTTGGTTTATAAGATGCAGATTCTAAGATTCTGAAACCCTGAGAATTGCGTGCAAGAGGTTTATCAAAAAAGGCTAATAGGAATAAGACTTGTGGATTTCAGCCTGGATTTCTTAGCTCTGGCACTATTGATATTTGGACAAAATAATCCTTTATGTGGAGGAATGTCCTGTGCATTGCAGAAAGTTTAGCCATATCCTTGGCCTTTACCCAGCAGCAAACCTCTCCCCAATCTAAAACAAACTTTGCCATATATTCACTGGTCAAGGGGTGGGGCATATCACCCTCAGTTAAGAAGCACTGGTTTAAGAAAGAAGTGGAACTCTATTGCAGTTAAAATAAAGGTCTCATTGGATCCATTGGGGAGTTCTGGAGCTAGGATGGCTCTTCAGAACTGCCTAAATCTGCTTCAGTGATTATTGGAGAAGTGCCTTAGTCATGAAAGGGAACATAATTGGCATGGTATAGCATCCGCCACATTGGTCAACCAGGACTTCTAAGCCTTGGTAAATACTTTGAACGCAAAATACCTAGTAAGGTGTTGATCTGGGATTTGATCATCGTAAGTAAAATGAGGGTTAAATAAAACAATGTATGTAAATTTTCAGGCACATGAGATGTGCTAATCAAGCCATAACCACAATTATTTTGTTCACACATGTAATTCCTAGCATATTAAAATAAAGTCGAACAGGTTTATACCATATTCTTAAGGTTACCTGATACATTTCTTTGGTTGCTTAGCAATGAAGGACAAAGGGGCAAAGCTATCAATGTGACCAAATACAAATTTACATGATTGCAATGTTAGCCCCAAGAAGTCTTTCAGTAGTAGACATTGCTGCAATGTGAAAATAACAATAAACACTCTATATCTGACCTTGCACTCATATTAAAATATGTTCCCAGATATAAAAGCTACGCTTCTCTTTTGTAGTGATAATATATAATTGGAAGACATTTTCACTGAGAAGGAATTTTGGTTCTAATTTAATAATTTTAGACTTTGATTTGCCATTATGAAGCAACAAATGCAATAGAATAATATGTTATCTTAATTATCTCAGGTTAGTGGGTAAAAAGAGGAGGTGACCTTAATGTATTAAGGGGTATTTTACAAATGAGATGACAGATGTGAAAATGACGTTTCCAGAGTATTTCAAGCAGAGATGAGTAGAATTCAGCAAAGGAGAATTGAGCAATGAGAGGGCACAGGAGCATAAGCAAGCTCTGCTCTAAAGAATTGACCTTATGGTAATCAATCCATACACACACTGAGAATAGTTGTAACACTGATTCTATCTGGATAGATAACAAATTGAAAAGCATTCATTAGCATTTGTGTAAGAATTCTTATTTTTACAACAATATAAAGAATATTTTGTTAATATATTGTTAAACCTTTTTTAGTATTATAATTTGGAGAACAGCAATTAGAATGATTGGGTGAGTAAAATAATGCAAAAGTAATTTAAAAAACAGTTTACTATTTAAAAGAAAATAACAATGTTAATGACAATGACTTAGAAAATGGTTCATCACAAACAAAATTTAAAGAATCAAGTTAACCACAAGTAAAATAGAAAATATCCAAGCACATTTTTGTACCATTAAATTCAACTTTAGCAAATAATTTTAACAGTGTCATATCAAAGTAACTTGAATATTACTAGTTTGTGAGTTTCCTTAGATAAATTTGGGTATTCTGGTAAACACCTTGTTTTTGGTTTTCTTTTGTTTTGTTTTCTAGGACTGCACCCATAGCATATGGAAGTTCTCTGGCTAGGGGTCAAATCAGAGCTGTAGCTGCCGGCCTGTGCCACAGCCACAGCAACACCAGATCTGAGCTTCATCTGCGACCTGTATCACAGCTCACGGCAATGCCGGATCCCTGACCCACTGAATGAAGCCAGGGATAGAACCTGCATCCTCATGGATACTAGTCCAATTCATTCCCTCTGCACCACAATGGGAACTCCAACTTTGATTTTTTTTTTTTTTTTGTCTTTTTGCCTTATCTAGGGCCACACCCGCGGCATGTGGAGGTTCCCAGGCTAGGGGTCTAACAGGAGCTGTAGCTGCCGGCCTTCACCACAGCCACAGCAACGCGGGATCCGAGCCGCGTCTGCAACCTACACCACAGCTCACGGCAACGCCAGATCCTTAACCCACTGAGCAAAGCCAGGGATCGAACCCGCAACCTCATGGTTCTTAGTCGGATTCGTTAACCACTGAGCCACGACGGGAACTCCTCCTGCTTTGATTTTAAAGCAGTGTTAAAGTATTATAACCATAGTAGCTTATTCTAAAATTTAAATATATATTAGCATTATTACAATAAAAGTAATTTAAGACACCTATAGGTTCTTAAGAATATGTTCGTTGAGAATGTCTATATCTTACTCAATTTTGATAATTTGAAAATTTTGAGAAATTGAGTTGTGCTAATTTGCCAGTTTTGAAGCTTGTGTCAAACAGTGCTTGTCTATGCTTGTTTTCCTAACAAAACTGTTCATAGCTTCGAGACAGTTAAAAAAACCCTCCAAATCTGATATTTTTTCTTACCTCCACATAAACACAGTTAACGATAATAATCACTTCTGCATATGGCCTCTATAGCCTTTATTACAGTCCACTGTCCTTTTGTCACCTTCTGAACTTCCATCCTAGAAAGTAAGGTTCTTTAGGACATAGTCTATAGTTTATTCGTCAGTGAAACCACAGTTCCTGGCTCAGTCCCTGGCACATGGCATTCAATAAATGTCAAGTGAACATACTGTTTTATTAATTCTTAGAAAGGCTGGAGCAATTATCCTCATCACTAATAAGATTCAAAAACCTGTAATATGCAATCACTTGAAAAACATCAATGTGGAGTTCCCGTTGTGGCTCAGCAGAAACGAATCCAATTAGTAACCATGAGGATGTGGGTTAAATCCGTGGCCTGGCTCATTAGGTTAAGGATCTGGCATTGCCTTGAGCTGTGGAGAAGGTCACAGACATAGCCCGGATCTAGTGTTCCTGTGGCCAGCAGCTATAGCTCCAATTCGACCCCTAGGCTGGGAACCTCCATATGCCATGGGTGCGGCCCTAAAAAGAAAAAAAAAAAAAGTCAACACTCCACAGCTAGAGAGTAATATGTAGAGACCAGCTGGCTATGGCATCCTGGAGAAAAGTGAGCACAGCTCATTGAGGAAACTTAGAGAATACGAATCTGTCCACCAGCAAACGTTCCGCAAACTGTCACCTCAGTCTCTCCTCTTGTGGGATGATTTTTTAGGGCAAGTCAGAGCAGAGTATTAGAGAACTGTGCTAAAGAAAGAACCAGCCACAGAATATGCCTGAGCTTTGAATAAAGTGGCTGCTAATGAGTCGTATGTTAAGAAACTGCACAAAAAGTATGGGAAAAGACATGGATCCCTTCGGGGGTTGTTTGTAAGTCCTAACACCAGGTCTGAAAAATTATCTTCCAGGAATACAAACTGAGTCCTTACCCAACTTTTCCTTCTCACCTTTGGAACCTGTCAGCATAGAATGTTATGCTTTGTTAACAAAAACACCAAACCTCAGTGGCCTAAAATAATAAGTTCCTTTCTTTCTCTCCAGAATGTCCAACAGCTAGCTGGTGGTTTTGCTCTGCACTATCCTCATTCAAAATGCAGGCTAATGAAGCATCGCCTATCTGGAACAGGTTGATCTGGCCAACAGAGTGAGAAAGTTCTGGAGGGTAAAACAGTAGCAAAATAATGCTTCACCTCAAAATGCTCTAGCTCAAAAATGATACATGCATATCTGTACAAGACACATTTTCTGAAACTAGTAGGTGGGCCCACCAAACCATAAGGTAGCAGGCAGCGCCATCCTACCCTGTGCCCAGGGGAGCCAGCACAAACTACCACATCCTAAAACTAACTCCTCCAGAATCACCAGAATCTTGTCAAGGATATTATCTTCTTTTCAATTAAGAAAAATAAAAACAAAAACAAAAAGCATCTTTTCACGTTAATTTATTAGCCTCATGTTTGTCTTTAAAGAGATGAACTATACTTTGTGTCCAGCCATTATGTGCGGTAAAAGAAAACAGACACAAAGATGATATATGGCATGAAAACATTTATAAAGTTCAAGAACAAGTAAACTTAATCAACAGTGACAGAACACAAAGAAGTGGTTACCTCGGATTGAAATACTGACTGGGAAGAACACCTCCAAGTGGCTGCAAACGTTCTCTCTGCATATACATGCATACACAGAAGTTGATCAAGCTGTACTATTAAGACTGGACCATAAAATGTATAACTAAAAAAAATTCTCATATGTACAACTTGGGCATTAATGACATCTGAGAAGAAATGAAAGATTCATTGTAATCTATCTGTGATCTAACACATTATTTAAAAAAAGAAAAGAACTGTAACTCAAGTAAGAATTCACTCTGAATTCATGGGAAAGTGAAAACTGGAACACTTGGGATGTTACCACAAATCCCATCGGCAAGCTTTTTTTTTTTTTTTGGTCTTTTTGCCTCATCCAGGGCTGCACCCGCGGCATATGGAGGTTCCCAGGCTAGGGGTCTAACAGGAGCTGCAGCTGCTGGCCTTCACCACAGCCACGGCAATGCGGGATCCGAGCCGCGTCTGCAACCTACACCACAGCTCACCAATGCCAGATCCTTAACCCACTGAGCAAGGTCATGGATTGAACCCGCAACTTCGTGGTTCCTAGTCAGATTCGTTAACCACTGAGCCACGACAGGAACTCCATAAGCAAGCTTTTTCTTAAGTCATTCAAATCATCCTCATCTTCAATATAAAGTTATATTCAGAATACAGTTGATACATTGAGTCAATTCTAAGATACACTAATGTAGTAGCAAAAGTAATGCTTCCTGGAACAAGCTAATGCAAAAAGCTAGCTTGTCAGGAACTCCTATCAACAGAGATGAAGTTTTAAACAAAACTATTGATCTATAGGCAGAACTAAAAAGCACATGGTGGGGGTACATAAAGTAATATGGTTCTGCTTTTCTTTTTTTAACTAATGAGTAGAAATTACATTTAATAATTCCTCATTATTATAGGAAACTTTATTCTATACAACACTATTAATGAGGCCCTTGAAAATCCAGAATTTCATCTTGAGCTGTTTTTGTAATTATTTAAGAAAATAAGAATTTTATTTGGAGAGTAAGTCTTCCTGGAGAAATTCTATTTTATAAAATAACTTTATAAAGAAATGTGTATTCTTCTAAATTAAACGTATTGTGCGTATGGACAAAAGATTAGTCATTTTAATATGCTGAATAAAACTAACTAGTTACTTCAGGTTGTTTAATAATTTACAAACAATGATCCATCTTAATGTTTCTCAAATTTGTTCAAATGGTAGAAACTTCATGGAGATCTTTTCAGAATACCATGATCTTTGTACAACACTTTGAAGTCTTGACATTTAATTCCCTTACATAAATTAAAAAACTTTCTTAGCCCCCCCCAAAATTATACACACACATACACATGCATGCATGCATGCACACATGCAATATAAGGTAACAGTCATCAGTATACAAACTTTGAAAGAAAAATAAATTATCAAATGAAATATAGTGAACTGTTTTCAAGTTTCCCTATATTCATTTTCTACTTTTAACTCAGTAATAATAAAATATTAATAATAAATTATATATTTATATGACAATATGATAAATAACAATATATTTACATATTATTATATAGTATAACAAATAACACTAAGTTAGGTAATTCAATAGATGTAAAGGGCAATAACAGACAAAAATCAGCTGTCACCAAAGCTTGTTATAAAATTTTAAGAGCAAAATAAAAAAGGAAAATTCTATTGTTTATGATTTTTTTTCTAAAAAATGAGAAATTTGATATTATTCAGCTTTAGCCTCAGAGAATACCTGGGTTTCAAGAGCGCATGGTTTATGGAGTTCCCTGGTGGCCTAGAAGTTAAGAACTTAGCAGTTGTCACTGCTGTGGTGCGAGTTCAGTCCCTGGTCCAAGAACTTACACATGTCACAAGCATGGCCCCACCACCCCCCAAAAAAGAAAGAAAGCACATGACTTAATTGTCAGTGATAAGAAGTGGAAATCCTTTTTAGTTTTATTATAATTGCTGGAACTACCTTAGGATTTGATTTTGTTTCAGTTCCTTTTCTACAAGTGAGGCAGAGGGGAATTAGAAAGTGTTTACATATAAGCTAAATCAAGAAATATCATAGGACAATTACTTCCTTTTTTTTAAGTTCAAGTACAGTTGATTTATAATGTTGGGCCAATTTCTGCTATATAGGAAAGTCAGTCATACACACATAAACATTCTTTTTTTATATTATTTCCATCATGGTCTATGCCAGGAGAGTGGATATAGTTCTCTGTCATCTCATGCCTTATTTTAGCTTCCATGTATAAGCGATATCATATGGTATTTGTCTTTCTCTGACTTACTTCGCTTAGTAAGATGATCTCTACATCCATCCATGTTGCTGCAATGGCATTACTTAATTTTTTATGGCTGAGTAGTATTCCATGTTGTGCTTAATCCATTCATCTGTGGATCAGCATTTAGGTTGTTTCCATGTTTGGGGTATTGTAAAAATGTTGTTATGAACATAAAAGGTAGGTGCATGTATCTTTTCGAATTATGGTGTTGTTCAGATATATGCCCAAGAGCGGGATTGCTGAATCACAGCATACCTCTGTTTAGCTTTCTGAGGAACCTCCATACATTCCAACCAACAGTGCAGGAGAGGTTCCTTTCTCTGCACCCTCACCAATATTTGTTACTGGTAGATTTTTTTTAATGATAGCCATTCTGACTGGTGTGAGGTGGTACCTCATTGTAGTTTTGATTTGCATTTCTCTAATAATTACTGATGTTGAGCATTTTTTCATGTGCCTACTGGTCATGTGTATGTTTCCTTTGAAGAAAGGTCTATTTAGGTCTTCTGCTCATTTTTCAACAGTTTTTTTGTTTTTGATTATGAGCTGTCTGTATATTTTGGAGATTAAACACTTGTCGCTTGCATCATTTGCAGATATTTTCTCCCATTCCATGGGTTGTCTTTTTGTTTTTGTTTTTTTGGTTTTCTTTACTGTACAAAAGCTTATAAGTTTGATTAGGTCCCATTTGGTTTTTTTGTTTGTTTGTTTTTATTTCTATTGCCTCAAGAGACTGACCTAAGAAATCATTGATATGATTTATGTCAGAGAATGTTTTGCCTGTGTTCTCCTCTAGGAATTTTATAGTATTGTGTTTTATGTTTAAGTCTTAAAGCCATTTTGGATTTATTTTGTGCATGGTGTGAAGGTGTGTTCTAATTTTACTGATTTACATGCAGCTGTTCAGTTTTCCCAGCACTACTTGTGAAGAAACTTTCTCCCATTTTATATTCTTGTCTCCTTTGTTGAAGACTAATTGGTTGTGGTGTATAAGCTTACTTCTGGGAAGCTTATTCTGTTCCATTGATCAATATGTCTGCTTTTGTCCCAATACCACACTGTTTTGATTACTATGGCTTTGCAATATTGTCTAATGTATGGGCAATTTATGCCTCCTGCCTTATTTATCTTCCTCAGGATTACTTTGGCAGTTCTGGGTCTTTTATGGTTCCATATAAATCTTTGGATTATTTGTTTTAGTTCTGTGAAAAATGTCCTGGGTAATTTGGTAGGGACTGAATTGCTTTGGGTAATATTGTCATTTTAACAATATTAATTCTTCCAACCAAAGAGAACGGGATATCTTTTCATTTCTTTGCATCCTCTTTAATTGTTTTATAGTTTTCTGTATGTAAGACTTTTACCTCCCTGGTCAGGTTTGTTCATAGGTATATTTTTGCTGTGATTTAAAAAAATATTTTTTTAAATTCCTTTTCTGATATTTTATTGTTACTGTAAAGAAATGCAACCAATTTCTGAATGTTAATCTTGTATCCTGCTACTTTGCTGAATTTGTTGGTCAGTTTGATTCGTTTTTGTTGGAGTCCTTAGGGTTTTCTATATATAGTATCATGTAATCTGCATATAATGACAATTTTTACCTCTTCTTTTCCAGTTTGGATGCCTTTTATTTCTTTTTCTTGTCTGATTGCTGTGGCTAGGACTTCCAATACTGTGTTGAATAAAAGTTGTAAAAGTGAGCATCCTTGTCTGTGACCCCAAACGTTTTTTTAACCCTTGTACTACCAGGAAGAATTTTGGCAAACTATGTAGCTCTTTGCACATTTTAAAATTCAAAACCATAATTTTTATCATAAGTTTAAATAACTGCAAACAATATAATTTCTAGTATTTTAAATATTGATATGTAAATAAAAGTTATACTTTTTCTACTAAATATATCCAAAAGGAATATTAATTGTCCATTGTCCATTTTAATAAAATATTTGTTAGCTCTTCTTTAAAAGCCAGACATTTTACATTGCTTCCTTTTCTGCTTGAAACTTGTGGTTCTAGTCCATTTTCCCCATAGAATTTTACCCTAACCTAATCTGTTTGTATAAAATTATTTTATTAAATTATTTTGTTAATCAACCTATCTTGCTTTGGGGGCACAAAAATCTTTATATAAACTAAATTGCTGTTTTTAAATTTTTAAGTGCATAAAGCTATCTTAAAATATTTCTTACTAATTCAATTATTATTTCAATTACCAGTATTATGATATAAATATTGATAATTAATTATTAAATATAGAACAGTAAAAATTTACTGGAAATACATGTTAGTGGGTATGGGTAGATTTTGCAGTTGGGTCACTATGGATAAATATTACTTATTTTTGTATAAGACAGAGTTTAACAGATATCCCATGCCTATTTCTCATTTTTGATAGACATAATTGCTGAAAAAAAAGTAAGAAGTTTTGTGTACCAATGTTGCTCCATTTTTTAACTCTTTCCAAGTTATATGATAAAAATCACATAATAATTATATTAGTAAACCATCACACTAATTAATCACCAAAAGTTATTTTCAATAATCTATTGTCTGATACTCAATATGTGCTCCTCAGTTTTGTTGAAAGAGAAGAACTGGCCTGAATGGCAAAGGCATTTGTTACATAGTCAAGAGAACAATGTACTTTTTCAGCTTCTGGAAAGTATACCCAGATGGATTTATCAAGACTATAAAATGACTATTAATTGTATCTTTTACTGTTTTACTTAGAAGCAACTTCTTCAAACTGATATACTCAAAACGAGTTGGAAAAAATTCAAAATATTGCTAACTTCAATACATCTTAGCCAACATAATTTTTATTCATTTACTTTTATTTCATATGAGTTTCACATATATTTTTGTCAAAATTTTGGCATTGTAGATATAACTCTATCAAGTTGTAGAAAATATCTGTCATATAACATAATTGGCAATCATCCTACTGCCTCTTTTCTTGATTGTTTAAAGTTCCTATAGTTTGGGGAGTTCCTGATGTGGTGCAGTGGGTTAAGAATCCAACTGCAGTGGCTCTTGGTCATTGCAGAGGCATGGATTTAATCCCTGGTTAAAAGATTCAGCATAGGTTGCAGCCATGGCTTGGATTCAGGCCTGGGAACTTCCATGTGCTGTAGGTGCAGGACGAAGGAAAGAAAAAGAAAGAAAGAAAGAGAGAGAGAGAGAGAGGAAGGAAGGAAGGAAGGAAGGAAGGAAGAAAAAGAAAGAAAGGGAGAGAGAAAGAAAGGGAGAAAGAAAGAGAGGGAGAAAAAAAGAGTTATTGGAGTTCCCATTGTGGGTCTGCAGGTTAATGACCCAACATAGTCTCCATGAGGATATGAGTTCAATCCCCAGCCTCACTCAATGGGTTAAGGATCCAATATTGCCATAAGCTGCAGCAAAGTTCACAGATGCACTTATATCAGGAGTTGCTGTTGCTGTGACACAGGCCAGAGCTGCAGCTCTAATTTGGGCTCTAGCCTGGGAACTCCCATGTGCCATAGATCTGGCTGTATGAAAAGTTGTTACTACTTAATTTCTAATGCCAAAGAGAGACAAAAAAAGAAATAAAGTTCTTATAATGTGGGTTCTCTGTCAATATGTGAAAACAGGTATAAAGTATGGGAGGAAAACAAAAATTTATTGAATTACATTATATGCAAGGTATTACATTAAGAGATATGAACTATTTAATAAATCTCATCTCGTTTGCCTCCTCCTAGTTCACTGTTTTCAGTGTGTTCACTGTGCTCCAGCCTGCATGACTATTTCACCGTTGCAGGTAGTGAACCTCCCTATCCTGGAATAGTCCCTCACCATTAAGATATCAGCTCAAATATGCTTTATCTAACATGATACCGCACTGCTCACTGTCTCCTTATTCTGTTTTACTTTTTTTCTTTGAACTTACGTGCACTTGATATATTTGCTTAGAGCTTGCCTTCACCTTCACCAGCATAAAAGCAAACGCTTTTGTTACTCCTTAATGTATTCCTAACACCTAGACCAGTGCTTAACATAAAGTAGGATCTCAACAGCTATTCGTGCTTAAGTAAAGAATGCATGGGAGTTCCCGTCGTGGCTCAGCGGTTAATGAATCCGACTAGGAACCATGAGGTTGTGGGTTCGATCCCTGGCCTCGCTCAGTGGGTTAAGGATCTGGCATTGCCGTGAGCTGTGGTTAGGTTGCCGACCTGGCTCAGATCCCGCGTTGTTGTGGCTGTGGCGAAGGCTGGCAGCTACAGCTCCTGTTAGACCCCTAGCCTGGGAACCTCCATATGCTGCAGGTGCGTCCCTAGATAAGGCAAAAAGACAAAAAAAAAAGAATGAATGGAGGTCTCTCTGACCTCCATTAACAGTAAAATATTAAAAGGGAAAAAGTAAACTAACCTAGAGCTACTAATAGAAAGAGTCAATTTTGCTAAGTATGGAAATTTTAAAATTGCTTCTCAATAATTTCCTAAAACAGGGAATTTCCTAAAACAAGGAATTTTTAACACCAAAACCCATTAAGAATTCATATCAGAAACAAATGAGATGGAGTTCCTGTCGTGGTACATCCGACTAGGAACAATGAGCTTGTGGGTTCGATCCATGGCCTTGCTCAGTGGGTTAAGGATCCGGCATTTGCCGTGAGCTGTGGTGTAGGTTGCAGATGCGGCTCGGATCCTGCATTGCTGTGGCTCTGGCGCAGGCCAGCAGCTACAGCTCCAATTAGACCCCTAGCCTGGGAACCTCCATATGCTGCGAGTGCGGCCCTAAAATGACAAAAGCTAAAAAAGAAAAGAAAAGAAAAGAAACAAATGAGAGAATTTAACTGTTCCAGAAATTCACTGTGTTTTTATTTTTTTCTTATTTCATACTAATGGAAACTTTAGCAAGGATATCATTACTCCAAACATACTGGCTGTCAACATTAATCTGGGCCATGGCAGAAATGCTATCTTAATTCTTACTTAATCTTAAAAAAACAGTATGATAAACTGCCTCAGCTAAGGCATTGGCAGCTTCTAACTGAATGAAAATACTAAAATATATTTGAAAGTTAAAAAAATAAGTTGACTTATTTACGAAGAAACTGGAAAATGTCTAATGGCTTTTTAGAAAGAATTCCTAACATAAAGGAAAGAGGAAGTATATTCTGTTGGTGGACTTTTGGATTTCAGAAACTGAAACATGAGAAGGAAATTATTTTTCAAAGCATTCTTCAAATTGCATTCATAAAAGGGTTTCCACAGATGAGCCTAATAGAAATTATAACACTTCACCTGACATGGTATCTGAGATTTGGGGCAGAACTTGCTAGTTACTGCCTCTTCCCCATTCAGTGTCATTCAGTATTTCAATTCACATGTAATGTCCTAAGAGATGTCAGGTTATGCTTTGTCTCCTTGCCTTTTTGTTTGTTTTTAGTCCTGTGATACATGATCCATATATTCTTTGATATTTTTAAATGCAAGTAACTTGGAAGGTAAACATGTTATTTTACTTGTAAGTCTTATAATCAAACCACTAGGCTCTAATTATCAATGTCAAGAATGAAACAGCCATTATTTGCTTTTGCAGTGACAGACAAAATAATTAGCATATCTGTACTTTCTTTAACATCTATATCCTCTGGTGCTGTTTTGCTTTTTGTTTATTATCTGGAATGTTTTTATTATAATCTGGGGTTATTTTAAAGTATATCATCAATGTCAAAAAGTATATTTGTTTCACTTTGTAAACACACAACAGTTGTTTATACTTTATTTAAATGTTTCAGTGTTCAACGTTAGTCCTTTCCTATCATGATATAGATGATGAGATTTTATTTTGATGTATATCTTGTTTGACTGAGTTTGTCTTCTTGTGGTTAAGGGCTCCTAGAGGAATGGTCTCTGTCATGTCCCTGCTAATCATTGCCACTAATTAATTCTAATCCCATCAAATTAGGAGGTCTTAAAGGGGTAGTCCATCATTTCCTCATTTCCTGCAAAGGCTATAACACCTCACTACCTTCTTAGGAAGTTTAGGGGCCTTTAGCGGCTTCTTTAATCTGGTCTCATCTGTGCTCTATCCACTAGAAATCCACTGACATTACTTTCATAGCATATCATTGTTCCTGCTCCCTACTCTTGTTATTCATTTACTATATCAATAAATTTGGGGGAAAGAGCAGATTTGGGAGAAAGGTAGATTTGATCACATCACTACTTTCTTTCAGATATCCTAGCTAACTCCTCACCTAGAAAGTATTATTCAAATACCGTAGGAGAAAGATCCTTCATTCCCTGGCCCAGCCTACCTGATCTCATACCTGAGCAAGTGCCTCATTAACCTCACCCTAGTTCTGACCCTGCTCCTATGTATAGATAAAAATAGAGCAAGACTTTTTGTTCTTATACTAGTTTAGTCAGAGTCCAAAATTAAAACCACCCCCTATTTTGCTTGTTTTGTTTTGCTTTTGTTTTATTATGTAGTACTAAAAGTCAGAATGAAAAATCAACTCAGAGCAAGTAAACACATCAATAGTAACCAAACATGGAAGCACATACTGTAAATAAATACAGGACGATTATCTGTGAAATAGCTGTCTTTGTATTTTGACAAATATCAAGGGAACAAGCATCCTAAGCAAAGCCATCTATAGTGCGAGCCAACAAACACCTTGGAAAAAATTTACCAGTGCTTTTGGCTGTGAGTATTACTCCTCAAATGTTAATCCAAGTTGACCAAGAATATCATTCACTAGCAGTCATCAGGGATCTCTCAGCAACTCCTCAGTCACTCACAACTGTTTGACTATGCTGATTGCCAGGTCAAATATTTTCCTAGCTCGAAAATCAAAAGAAGAACATCTTTTTATAGCTTTTTTCTTAATTCTCCTCTGGATATTGCTTATTACATTCAGTCTTATGAGTTCTTATGACATTTATACATAGAATAACTGCTAAGCCTAAATTAAATTTCTCCAAACATATTACTGTATATAATGAGGTCAGCTTGATCCTTGTTAGGCTTTCTTCCAAACTAACTTCAAATTACACTCAACCCGCTAGGCCAACCAGATCATGATGTGCTTCACATTAAACACTAGATATGTTTATTTGGTTTAATTAACTAGGAAAAAAGATCAGCCTACGGTACCTTGGGATATTTCCTATAGATTTCCAAGAATATGTATAGAAATTTCCCTACACTAAAAGAGCTATGTAATTGAAGCAATCTGTGAGCTTTTTAAAATTTGGGCAA
Organism: Catagonus wagneri; assembly: GCA_004024745.2. Taxonomy (NCBI): domain Eukaryota; kingdom Metazoa; phylum Chordata; class Mammalia; order Artiodactyla; family Tayassuidae; genus Catagonus; species Catagonus wagneri. Next base: position 14,774,516 of record PVHT020000009.1, on the reverse strand, counting down.
TTAAATCAATAAAAAGTAAGATAATATTTTCTCTTTTGGACAGTGGAAAATCAAGATAATTCCCATTATCTAGTTTATGATAATTGTTTGAAATACCTCTAATTAGTAGTGAGTTGAATGTTTCTATCTGCAATTAAATTAAGCTTCCAATACTCAGTATAATAAAATGACTAGATTTGCATTCATACACACCGCAGCCTTTTCTATTTAAAAGGCATGTAAATACAAATTATTAGCCACTTTATCAATAGATGAAATTAAATTATTACTAACCTAATCTATGTGCATATTTCTATAAAGCATAAAAAAAGTGGTTAGCCTTCTAGCTAATTTAACACAGTCTTGGGTGACAAATTACTTTTTTCATTACAATCTGAGAATTCAAAAAAATATATTAGCTGCCAGAGCCATGCTATTACAAGAAGTTTAGAAATTAGATTACTGCTCTAAAAGTAAGAAAAATGGGTTTTTCAGATACTCTGATGGTGGTATCCCTAACATAATTATTTTAAATTCTATCCAATTTTTTAAGTGTGTTTAAAACATGTGTTTTCTTTACGACTTTTTTTTTTTTGCATTTTAGGGCCGCACCTGCAGCATATGGAGGTTCCCAGGCTAGGGGTAGAATCGGAGCTACAGCTGCTAGCCTAGGCGACAGCCACAGCAACGTCAGATCCAAGCTGCATCTGCAACCTACACCACAGCTCACAGCAATGCCAGATCCTTAACACACTAAGGAAGGCCAGGGATTGAACCCGCAACCTCATGGTTCCTAATTGGATTCGTTAACCGCTGCGCCATTATGGGAACTCGAGGACATTTTTTTTTTATGGCTGCACCCATGACACATGGAGTTCCTGGGCCAGAACCAACCTATGCCACTGCTGCAGCATCCTTTAACCCACTGCACTAGCCTGGGGATCAAATCAGAACCTCCACAGTGATCCAAACTACCGAAGTTGGATTCCTAATCAACTCCTTCTGGTACATTTTCTGAGAGCAAGAATAGCAGGAACTTGCATGAACTCCTTTCGGTACATTTTTTGAGAGCAAGATTTTTTTTTTTTTTTTGGCCAGAGTACCATAACTTCTATTTCCCTCTGTAGGGAAGGAGATGACTTTTATTAGGTAGAGTAAGCACTGTTTGAGACTCATCAACATTAGCCAGCTTTGACACGAGAGAGGAGGAAAGTAACTGTGCTCCTCCATCTCCTCGGCTTGTTTTCCAGGATCTCCCCAACCTCTTAACTTTAAAGCATTTCAGGAAAGCCTCAGTCTTTTTTAGCTACTGTCACTCTTCTGGCAACTTCATTTAGGCTTGAAGTTTGACCCACCTTCTCTGTGTTAGTGCTTCCAAATTCTTATCTCGAACTCCAGGCTCGTATACAACTGCTACCTTGACATGTCTACTTGGATATCCAATAGCAGGCCAAACACAGCATATCCAAAACTGAACTCCTCCTCTTCCTCCATGTAGGCCTTTGCTCTAGCTGCTCCCTTTGCTGCAACACCCCTCCCTCTTCCAGAGAGCTTCTTGGCTAACCTCCTTACCTCCTACAGTCTTTGCTTAAATACCGCCATCTTAATGTACCCTGCCCTGCCCTGAGGGCCTCATTTAATACTGTAAACTAATCCTTCCTCTAATTATAGACACCCTAATTCTCCTTACCCTGCTCTAACTTTTTCACCCATAACTCTTTAACCTACTATTTTACTTCCTTATTTATTTTATATCTTCCCACTGAGATATAAGACCTGTGAGGGAACCATCTTTTCCTCTTTGGCTCATGGTGAAAACACACACATAACAGTGTCTGGCACATAGTACTTAGCTCAGTGACGAATCTATACATGTATGTGTAACTGGGTCATCATACTGTACAGTTGAAAAATTGACAAAAAACTGTAAACGAACTATAATGGAAAAAATAAAAATTATATTAAAAAATTGGAAAAAGTTAAACCTAATTGTAAGTTGTTTAAACAAACAAACAGAGAAAATGAATGAATGGCAATAAAGAAATACCTCCCTGAATCCACAGTGCATATAGTTAGTCAACTACAAACTTATAACGTACTTTAAAATCTGTCTCATTGCCACTCTACATCACACCATCTTTTCTTGTCTGCACACCTTGTTCTTTCATTTAGCGACTTCTCCTCCCTTCTCCTTTCCTCCCTTCCCTTTCCTCCCTCTCGTGCTACCTCTTGGCTATAATCATGAATTCTATTGTGAGAAGAAAAATAACAGAGGTGAAGAGTCATGTTTGAATCTCTGTTTCTCTAATTGTTCTTTCTGTGCCTTTGTTCTCATTGCTATTTTGCAGAAAACTCAGCAAACATCATCTGGATGTCAACTGAGATCAGCAAAAGTATATCCCCAACTTGTTCAGTCTTAATTGTACTGTTGGTGAACACATAAATAAGCTTGAAAATAAGGGTCGCTTTGTGTGTGTGTGTGTGTGTATTATAACATATAGTGTTATATAGGAATAACAGATTATTCACTGTTGTATCCCAACAAGTTCTTAGAGTTACAGAAAATTTAGTCATTTGGACCTTATGATACAGGATCCTATGATTTTACAATGTTGGATTTCCCAATTCAATCAGAGTTTGACAGGTTTAGATCCTGTGAGTCAAGGCATAGCAGAATTCCCGATTTTGTCAGATAAGAACATAATCACACAGCATGGATCTCTTAAAATAAATGAAATCTCAACTTGTGTCCCATTTATTGCTGCTAGCATGTGAATGAGTGGTCAAGGCTTTCCCTTTATTTCATAAAATATAAAGGAGAACTGATCACTCCAGTACTAAAGAGCACCTTACTAGGCAACATTAGACTTCTTTTGTTTGTTTTCCCTTGCATATCAGTTTTTGAAGGTGTGATACTGGTGAGGTGGCAGTAGAACAGAGGTTTGTAAAGGTCCCAGTTAGGCATGTCCTCTTGGCCTCATGGAATCCTTAATTGTATGAAGGAATCCAGACATAAGAGGGCCAAAGTGAGTCTTCAAAAGCATGAGGACCCAGGTTGCCCTAGCTGAAGATAATACTGCCTGTATGACCCTATGTAATATAAAATTAGTATAACGCTGATTACTTTGTCACTTGAACAAGTTCAGTCATCAAGCCATGAAACTGAACAGTAGGTCCAAACACATTCACTAATTCTTTTACTACATTTTCCACCTGCTGCTAATATGCACCCATCTAATAGTCATACCCATTGACTAGAAAAACCTTAAGCCAGAGCAAGAGTTCAACAGCAGAAATGATAACTGTATTTAATATTGTACCTATTTCTACTCTTTCCTCATCTCCCTTCACCTCTCACCATCTTAGATCCACACAAGTATCTTAGGTGAACACCTCTGACTAGTTACTGATATCCTCGCACACCAGTTCTCATGATGTTTTCCAGATTTGCCTCTTAGACTATCTAAAGGAAAGCTAGCCCTTAACATTATGCAATAAACTGGCTAAAAGCATAAGTAATTGATTTCATATTTGAGAATGAAATTATACAACAGTTCATTCTGGGAAAAGCATAAAAAATTGAAACTGCAGAGTTTATTCACTCTGAATCTTTTTTCTTTAATAATCAATTATTCTGTGCCATGGTAATTAACCTGACAATCTCATTCTTATTTCTTATACTTTAGGAATTGAGATTGTTTGTGAATCTCCATTTTCGAGAAATTGACTTCCATACTTTTCTCCTTTGCTGAGAGGTAAGTTCCTCTTAACATAGAAATTAAAAAGTTTTGCTTTGGGAAACTTGGAAACATGAAAGTCAGCTGAATGACAGAAAGAACAAAGAAATCAGAACATTCATTAACAAATACATGTTTTTGTTATGTTCCAGGTTCCCTTTTAAATACTGGAGACAAAGCAGTAAACAAACAAGAACAAAATACCTGCACTTACAGTACTGTGCAGGAGTACTGTCAAGGAGAAACTGATGATGAAAACATATATAGGGCAAGTTATTTAGAATACAAAACATGTATGAGTAATGGAGGGAAACAAAGCAGGAAGAGAGTATGTAGGTGGAGTACATTTTACCTGAGGGAGATGTATTAATTTTCTATTGCTGCAGAACAAATTATCACAAATTTAGGAGCTTGAAATAGCTTGTCCACTGTCCAGGCACAGCTTAAGCAGGTTCTCTGCTCAGGATCTCACAAAGCTGAAATCAAGGAATCAGCCGGGGTTAAGATCTCATCAGAGATTTGGGGTCCTCTTCAATTTCAGAATTCTTCAGAGTTGGCAACACTTAGATCCTTGCAGCTAGAGAACTCAGGGTAGGTTGCTTCTTCACAGTCAATAGAAGTAAACAATGACTGTGGAGTGATATTAGCTTTTCTTTAGACTAGCTCTTCCTCCCAAATAATCCCTAGACTCAAGACATATCAGACCACCACCCTGGAAAGATGAAATTCTTTTTAATTATCTCTCAAAAAATTACATACAATATGGAAAGAAGAAAATTGCTTGTAACTTGATCTCTCTATAATAGAAGTAGCTTACTGGTCTGTATTTTCATTGTCTTTCTTGTAGTTAGTCTCCTGTTTATCCCTTCCAATCCTTTTTTCCTGTTTTCCAGTCTAGAATATCATGCCTATGGAAATTACAACTTTCCCCAGCAAAGAAGGTGGTTTTTACCCCTCCCTGAGCCATTTTATGTGTTATAACTTGAGCTCTTTATGTCAGGAGACGCAAACGGAGGCTATTTAAAGGCTGTTGATGAATGTGTAGATTTCAATTCATTTTTCCACAATTAGTTGTCACAGCTAATTTTCTCACTGTTAAGAAGTAAGCACACTTATCTAATCTAGGAGTCAGCCAACCATTGTTCTTTAAAGGGCTAGACAGTAAACATTTTTGTATGTGCAGGCCATACAGTCTCTGTGCTGTGTTCCAATAAATTTTATTTATTAATACAGGTGATAAGACATATAAAACATTTATAAAAGAGGAGTTCCCACTGTGGTTCAATGGGTTAAGAACCCAGCTAGTGTCCACGAGGATGTGGGTTTGATCCCTGGCCACTCTCAGTGGGTTAAGAATCCAGCATTGCTGCAAGCTTCAGAATAAATTGAGGATGGGGCTTGGATCCAGTATTGCTATGCCTGTGGCACAGGCGGGCAACTGGAGCTCCAATTCAAGCCCTAGCCCAGGAACTTCCATATGCCACAGGTGTAGCACTAAAAAGAAAAAAATTAATAAAAGAATTTAAAAAGGATTCAAAGAAATGGAAAGATATTCCATGTTCCTGGATTAGAAGAATTAATCTTGATAAAATGGCCATACTACCCAAAGATTTACCCATGTGGTCCCTATCAAGTTACCTATGACATTTTTCACAGAACTAGAACAAATAATCCAAAAATTTATATGGAATCATAAAAGACCCAGAATTTCCAAAGCAATCTTGAGGGAAAAAAAACAAGCAGAGGCATAACTCTCCCAGACTGCAGACAACATTATAAAGCTACAGCAATCAAGACAGTGTGATACTGGTACAAAAACGGATATACAGACCAATGGAACAGAGTAGAGAACCCAGAAATAAACCCAGACACCTATGGTCAATTAATCTTTGACAAAGAAGGCAAGAATATAGAATGGGAAAAAGATAATCTCTTTAGCAAGTGGTGCTGGGAAAACATGACAGCTGCATGTAAATCAATAAAACTAGAACACACCATCACATCATGCACAAAAATAAACTCAAAATGGCTTAAAGAGTTAAACATAAGACACAACACCATAAAACTCCTAGAAGAGAACATAGGCAAAACAATCTTTGACTTAAACCATACAAATGTTTTCTTAGGATAGTCTCCCAAGATAATAGAAACATAAAAGCAAATATTTAAAAATGGAGCCTAATCAAACTTACAGGCTTTTGTGTAGCAAAGTAAACTATAAACAAAACAAAATGACAACCTAAAGAGTAGGAGAAAATAGTTGCAAATCATGTAACCAATGAGAGCTTAATCTCCAAAATATACAAACAACAACAACAAAAGCCCAATTGAAAAATGGGTAGAAGGCCTAAAAAGACATTTCTCCAAAGAAGACATACAAATGGCCAACAGGCACATGAAAATATGTTCAACATCACTAATTATCAGAGAAATGCAAATCAAAACTACAATGAGGTGCCACCTTACATGGTTCAGAATGATCATAATTAATAAGTCCACAAATAATAAATGCTGGAGAGGGTATGAAGAAAAGGAAATCTTTCTGCATTGTTGGTGGGAATGTAAATTGATAAAACCAATATGGAAAACAGTAAGGAGATTCTTCAGAAACCTAAATATAAGGCTACTATATGATTTTATAATTACACTCCTAGGCATATATGTGGACAAAACTACAACTAAAAAGGATAAATGCACTTGTATGTTCATAGAAGCTTTATTCACAAAAGCCAAGATACAGATGCAACCTAAATGTTCATCAATGCATGAATGGGTTAAAAAAAAATTGTACCTATATACAATGGAAAACTACTCAGCCATAAAAAAAATGCCAGTTACAGCAACATGGATACAATTAGAGATTCTCATACTAAGTGAAGTAAATCAGAAATAGAATGACAAATACCATATGATATCACTTATATGTGGAATCTAAAATATGACACAAATGAACTAATATACAAAACAGAAACAGACTCGCAGACATAGAGAACAGACTTGTGGCTGCCAAGGGGAAGTGGGGAGGCAGTGGCATGGATGGGATATTTGAGGTCAGTAGATGCAAACTATTATATGTAGAATGGCTAAGCAATGAGGTCCGAATGTACAGAACTGTATGTAATCTCTTGGGATGGAATATGATGGAAGACAGTATGAGAAAAAGAATGTGTATATATATATATATGATTGGGTCACTATGCTATACAGAAGAAATTGGCACATCACTGTGAATAAACTATACTTTAAAAAAAGATATGGTATATAACAATGGAGTACTACTCATCCATAAAAAAGAATGAAATAATGCTATTTGTAGTAACATGAATGCAACTAGAGATTCTCATATTAAGTGATGTAAGTCAGAAAGAGAAGGACAAATACCATATATCATTTATATGTGGAACCTAAAATATGACAAAAATGAACCTATCTACATAACAGAACAGACTTAACAGACATAGAGAACAGAGTTGTGGTTGCCAAGAGGGAAGAAGAGGGAGTGGGATAGACTGGGAATTTGCTGTTAGTAGATGCAAACTATTACACTTGGAATGGATAAACACGAAGTCCTACTGTATAGTACAGGGAACTATATCCAGTCTCTTGGGATAGACCATGATAGAAGATAACATAAGAAGGGGAATGAATATACATATGTATGTATGTATGACTGGATCACTTTGCTAAAATTTGCACAAATTGTGTCAGACGAGCATAATTTACTGATCCCTTCATCAAAGCATTATTTTTTCTCAGTAACATAGATTAATTTCAAATTCTAATATTCTCTTTAATCTCATATTCTTATGTACTCTTTCTCCTGTAGAAATGACTTTGCTCTTATCCTTTGCCCCTACATACCCACCAAAAGCCAAGCAAAGAGAACATAAGTAGTATCATTATACCAAGGAAGACTTGATTATTTTATAGATCTGGCTCTCATCCCAAAGTTTCCATTTAGATTTGTCATGTGATGGAGTTCCCGTCGTGGCGCAGTGGTTAACGAATTCGACTAGGAACCATGAGGTTGCGGGTTCGATCTCTGGCCTCGCTCAGTGGGTTAAGGATCCGGCATTGCCGGGAGCTGTGGTGTAGGTTGCAGACGTGGCTCGGATCCTGCGTTGCTGTAGCTGTGGTGAAGGCCGGCAGCTACAGCTCCGATTAGACCCCTAGTCTGGGAACTTCCACATGCCGTGGGTGCGGCCCTAAAATGACAAAAGGCAAAAAAAAAAAAAATAGGTTTGTCATGTGGCACTGTTTCAGTACATTCAGCCACACAGACAAAAATTATTTGCCAAGATGTGTAATGTGCCTATCATTATGGGGAACTCTGAGAAAGCAAAATGTAATATATGTCATCTCTCCTCAATGAATTTATAAATTAATTGCTGAAGCACACACAAATAACAGTACAAACTGTTAGTCAAGGAAGTATGATAATATTTTAAATTTTTTTCAGAAAGTAGCAAAAACAAGGAAGGCTTCATCTTCAGTTTGTCACTTTGCTCATGTACAAAACAAAGTCCTAGCAGTAAAGTCGCTGAATTAAGGGTATATGCATTTGTAATTTTGATCATTAACATGAAGATTGTACCAGGTTATACCTCCATCAGTAAGATATGAATGGAATCCAGTTTTTACACATTCCTGCCAACGTGTTCAAATTTTAAATCTTTGCTAACCTGAGTGATGAAAACTGGTATTCCATTGCAGTTTTTTGTTTTGGTGGGGGCTTTTTTTTTTTTTTTTGGCCTTTTTAGGGCCACAACCACAGCATATGAAGTTCCCAGGCTAGGGGTTGAATCAGAGCTACAGCTGCTGGCCTGCCCCACAGTCACAGCAACGCCAGATCTGAGCCGCAATCCTTAACTCACTGAGCAAGGCCAGGGATGGAACCTGCATCCTCAGGGGTATTAGTCAGATTCGTTACTGCAGAGCCATGACAGGAACTCCTCTATTGCAGTATTAATTTGCAGTTTTCTTACTATTAATATGGTTTATAATAAGGTTTATCTTTTCATTTGCTTAAAAGCCTTATTTAACTATTTTATGTATATTATTTATGTTCTTTGCCCATTTTTATGTTTTTCTTATAGATGTGTAGTCTTTATGTGAGAATACATTTCAAATTTTTGCCATTTATCATTTATATTTAGGTATTTTATAATGTTTTTGACATGGAGAAAGTAAAAAATTATATAATTGTAAAAATGTATGATAAGGCAATATTGGAGTAAAGGTTCGTTTAGTGGCACAAAAAATAAACACAAAGAGCTCAGACGAAGGCTGTGTAGTCTATCAGTGAAGACTGAGAGAGAAAGGACTTTACCTTGGATAGACTGTAGGGTTTTCCAACACATTTGAGGAACCAATAAATGCCTCAACATAAGCCAAAGAATGCATGTAAGCAACATGCAGTCAATAGTAAGCAAACCCAAATGAAGAAATGGGTTTGTGTGTGTAAGACAGCAGCATTTGCCAAAACTCTTTTGATTGCAAGGGACACATATCCAACTCAAATGGGGGGACAAATGAATTCTTTTAACTACAAATTCAGTGGTAGAATTTGCTTCCTCAGATACAATTAGAAGCTGCTATTATTATCTCAGAGCTCTATCAGTCTCCATCTCCCTTTGCTCCGTTCTGTGGTCTGACTTCAATCTGCAAATTGGCAGTTGGTGCCAGATGACAAAAATGCCCACTGACATTACTATGTTAATATACACTTAGTTTAGAAAGTCCATGGGGAAAAAGTAATTCTTTCTCAAAGCATTTAAAAGTCAATTCAGGGAAGAAGAACGATTGGCTTTATAGAGATCCTGTACCCAAATGAAATAACTACTGCAGTACTCAGAGGAATGAGGCTATTATAATTTCTTCAGCCCTCAGCATGTGTCCACATCCTGTGATGGTTGTGGGGAAAAGGTGCACAGGAATTTGAGGAGGATATTCCTCAAAGTAACAGAAATGCCATACAGGCAAAAATAGCAGATTCCCTTGTAATTAAAGATCTCAACCTTTTCCATGACTTTACTAGAACAACATATTTGAAGGGTATGGAGTATTAGCTTTGCTCAATAATAAGATCAACTAATTCCATATTTAAATAGATGTTCCTTCAGATCTCAATTTTCTTTTTTCCCAAAAAGACTGCAACTATTTACTTAGAAGTTCTAGTGGGTTTGGGGGAGTCACTTTAAAGAAGTAAAGGAAGGGCGTATTGAAATAGACTGATGCACACAGTGGACCCAGAGCCCCACAAAATTCATTTAAACCCTTTTGTGTCACTGAGATCATCTAAAAGCTAAACCAAAATTTCTTGTTCAGAAAACGTAGCCAAAGCATTTCTAAAATTAACCTCAACCATGCAAGAAACCAAATTGCCAATTGCAGAGTACTGAATACTAAAATACCTGCAAGTTTTCTTTAGCTTTTTTAAAAACCAAATACTCTAGTTTGCCCTTGTGAAATAACTGGCTCCCACCACCATCATGAATAGCTAGACTGATATAGGAAAAGTGTGAAATGGATATACAAAAGCATACATTTTTATCTGGTTTTTGTGTTGAATTTTATTCTTTCTCAACTACTAGTCTTTCATATTGTTTCTTTTAAATATACACGTATGAAATTAAAATACGCACTTAAAAGTTACACAGCACCAAATAAAAAGTTAACATCTTCCACCCATTCCCATAAACCCCAATCTCTTTCCCTGGAGAAAAATATTTTCTTACTAATTCTGCTTTTAATTTTCTGGTGGTTATCACCATAATTCTAAATGATATGCTTAACCTGTGGCTTGGAAAACTGTCCTTATGTTGCTGATCTCCAAATTTTTAAGCTTTAATCATGACTTTCTGACTGAGCTCTGGTCTCGTAAAGCCAGCTTCCAGCTTGCATGTGTAATGAGCCTGCGAACTTAACACGTCTAAAATAGAATTATCGGTTCCATTCTATTTCCTACCCTAAACTAAGCTATACCACTTAGTCTTTCCAATGTCTATAAATGACACCATGATACACTTGATGCTTATATTAAAAATCATCCCTGGCTCTTTTCTTCTTCTTTATACTCAATCAATTAGCAAGTTGAAAGAATGCTCTCTGGTCAAAATGTATTTTGAATTTTTCCTCTTTTATACATCTCTGTTCCTCTTACTCCAAGAGTAAATTTTTTTTAATTTTTTATTATAGTTGATTTACAATGTTCTGTCATTTTCTGCTATACAGCAGTGACCCAGCCATACATATATATACATTCTTTTTCTCATAATATCTTCCATTGTGTTCCATCACAAGTGATTGGATATAGTTTCCTGTGCTACACAGCAGGACCTTATTGCCTATCTACTCCAAATGCAAATAGCATTATTTTGTTCTTTTTTATAGCTGAGTATATTCCATTGTGTATATGTGCCACATCTTCTTAATCCATTCATCTGCCAATGGACATTTAGATGGTTTCCATGTCTTGGCTATTGTGAATAGTGCTGCAATGAACACACAGGTGCATGTATCTTTTTGAATGAAAGTTTTATCCAGATAGATGTCCAGGAGTGGGATTGCTGGATCATATGGTATTCCTATATTTAGTTTTCTGAGATACCTCCACATTGTTTCCACTGTGGTTGTACCAATTTACATTCCCACCAACAGTATAGGAGGGTTCTCTTTTCTCCACACTCTCTCCAGCATTTATTATTTGTAGACTTACCAGTGATAGCTATTATGACTGGTATGAGGTAGTACCTCATTGTAGTTTTGATTTGCATTTCTCTAACAGTTAGCAAAAATGAGCATTTTTTCATGTGCCTATTGGCCATTTGTATGTCTTCTTGGGAAAAATGTCTTTTTAGGTCCTCTGCACATTTTTCTTTCTTCCTTTCTTTTTTTTTTTTTTTTGCTGTTGAGATGTATGGTTGTTTGTGTATTTTGTTCCTTAACTAAACCACTAGAACAGGTATTTATTGATCTCCTTACTTCAACCCTTGCCCCATTTAAACCTAATTTCTAGATAGCAGCCAGATAAGTCTTTAAAATGTTAAGCCAGATTCTATTACTCTTCTGTTTAAAACCCTTCCATGACATTTAGGAAAAAATCAAAATGCGTAATTGTTACCTAGAAGCCCCATTGTGATCTGATCCTTGTCTGCCTTCTAACTTCATCTCTTACCACACTCCTTTTTCCATGCCATATTTCAGTTGTCCTGGTCTCTGTTCTTGTCCTTGAGCATACCAAAAGAGATATATCTGGCTTCCTTCTTCTCATCCTTGAGGTCAGTTTAAATGTCACTTCCAAAACAATCCTGGGCTAAGCCATTCTAACTTCCTCTCCCCTTGATTTCTCATGCAAATGTTGAAAAGACAAAGACTTCATTTCTTGGCCTCCTTGTAGCTAGGGGAGGCCATGCTACTCAGTTATGCCAATGAGACATAACTTAAACCAGTTCATCCATTTCATTCTTCCTTTCTGGAATGCAGACAGAAAGCTAGTTGTGCAGCAGTCCCTAAGGATGACAGAAAAGAGAGAAAGGAGGAGCCCTGTTCCCTGAGAGTATTGTTGACATACCGTATCAGATATACCTGAAAACCCAGACTTATAATTTCATGAAAAAAATAACTTTGTCAAAGCCACTATTTATGAAGTTTTCTGGTAATCACAGACAAACATAATCTCAAATTATACATCCATGCTGGTTTATTTCTATCATGTCATCCTATTAAAATAACTTTATAACATTTTCTGGATCAGAATTTTTGTTTGCTAATTTTACTAGATTATATATTTATTTCAGTTACCAAATAACTTCAGAATAAATGTTAAATAAAGGAATCTCAATTGTCACCTGATTAATATAATCTCCTATTACTCCTTGCTAAAAAGGATGAAAATGCGGCTTAATAACCCCAAAATAATCTTGTTGTTATATTATATTCAGGTCCTTGTGGCAAACTTTTAAACTTAAATAGTATTTAAATGGTAATTTTTAGACACTATCTGTTGACTCTCCATTATCTGAGATGAGGAAATCAGCAATTCTACATTCTCCCATCTCCAAATTCCATTACTTTTACATTGGCAGGGTTTATAATATCCATAATCTTTTCTATACCTGAAATTGTCTTTCATACTTTTCCTATAGGTTGATTCTAAAATTTAGCAATCATTTTGAAAATTATGATTTTATAGCTATTACTAGAGCAGAAATGCATAAATCAACACGTAGTAAAGAAATTTTGTCATGTCTCACTATTGATAGCACTTGATTTCTTTTTCATTATGCACATTTATTTATTTTCAATTTTATTGAAGTATAGCTGATTTATAATGTTGTTTCAATTTCTGATATACAGGAAAGTGATTCAGTTACACATATACACATATCCATTCCCATATAGGTTATCACAGAATACTGAGTAGAGTTTCTTGTGCTATACAGCAGATCCCCATTGACCGTCCATCCCATTTACTACAGTATGCATAAGATGTCCCAAGCTCCCAGTCTTTCCCTCTCCCCAGCACTTCCCCTTTGGTAAGCATAGGTTTGTTTTTGAAATCTGTGAGTCTGTTTCTGTTTTGTAAATAAGTTCCTTTGCATCACTTTTTTAGGTTTCACATGTAAGTGAATCACAACATTTGTCTTTCTCTGTCTCACCTCACTTAGTATGAGAATCTCTAGTTGCATCCATGTTGCTGCAAATGGCATTTTGTTCTTTTTTATGGCTAATATTTCATTGTATATATGTACCACAACTTTACCCATTCCTTTATTGATGGACATTTAAGTTACTTCCATGTCCTGGCTATCATAAATAGTGCTTCAGTGAACACTGTGATGCATGTATACTTTTGAATTATGGTTTTCTCCAGATATCTGCCTAGGAGTGGGATGGCTGAATCTTATGGTAATTCTATTTTTAGTTTTTTGAGGAATCTCCATAATTTTCTCCCCAGTGCTTGGACAAGTTTACATTCCCACAAATAGCATAGGAGGGTTTCCTTTTCTCTGTACACTTTCCATCATTTATTGTTTGTTGAGTTTTGATGATGGCCATTCTGACCGGTGTGTGAGGTGATACCTCACTGTAGTTTTGACTTACATTTCTTTAATACTTAGTGATGTTGAGTGTCTTTTTATGTGATTTTTGGCAATCCCTATGTCTTCTTTGGAGAAGTCTATTTAGATCTTATGCCCATTTTTTTTAATTTAGTTGTTTAGGGTATTTTGATATTGAACTTCAAGAGTTGTTTGTGTATTCTGGAGCTTAATCCCTTTATTGGTTTGTTTGCAAAGCTCTTCTCCCGTTCTGTGGGTTGTTTTGTCATTTTTAATTGTTTCCTTTACTGTGCAAAAGGTTTTAAGTTTAATTGAGTCCCATTTGTTTATTTTCATTTTTATTTCCATTACTCTGAGGTGGACCCAAAAAGATATTGCTTACAATTTATGTGAGAGTGTTCTGCCTATTTTTCCTCTGAGAGATTTATAGTATCCAGTCTTACATTTAAGTCTTTAATCCATTTGGAGTTTGTTTCTGTGTATGGCGTTAGAGAATTTTCTAATTTCATTCTTTTACACAGCTGCCCAGTTTTCATAGCACCACTTAATGGAGAGACTATCTTTTCTCTGTTTGTATAATCTTGTCTCCTTTGTCCTAGATTAATTGACCAGACGCAGGGGTTTATTTCTGGGCTTTCTATCCTGTTCCATTCATTGATATTTCTTTTTGTGACAGTACCATACTGTTTTGATGATTGTAGCTTTATAATACAGTGTGAAGTCAGGGAAAACAATTCCTTCAGCTCTATTTTTCTTTCTCATGATTGCTTTGGCTATTCAGGGTCTTTTGTGTCTCCATACAAATTTTAGAATTATTTGTTCTAGTTCTGTGAATTTAAAATGCCTTTGGTAAATTGATAGGGATTCCACTGAATCTGTTGATTGCTTTGAGCAATATAGCCATTTTGAGAATATTGTTTTTCTCCAATCCAAGATCATGGTTTCTGTTTGCATCTGTTTCGGCCATCTTCGATTTCTATTTTTTTCCATTGTATAGACACTGTTTAGTGCCTATGAAAGCCAGTCTCTCATTGTTTTAAAATATTTCTTAGGAGTTCCCGTCGTGGCGCAGTGGTTAACGAATCCGACTAGGAACCATGAGGTTGCGGGTTCGATCCCTGCCCTTGCTCAGTGGGTTAACGATCCAGCGTTGCCGTGAGCTATGGTGTAGGTTGCAGACGCGGCTCGGATCCTGCGTTGCTGTGGCTGCGGTGCAGGCCAGTGGCCACAGCTCCGATTAAACCCCTAGCCTGGGAACCTCCACATGCCGCGGGTGTGGCCATAAACCTGCGGCCATAAAATGACAAAAGGCAAAAAAAAATAATAATAATAAATAAATAAATAAAATATTTCTTAAAGTTTTATTGAGGTATAGCTGAGTTACAATGTTGTGATAATTTCTGCTGTATGACAAAGTGGTTCAGTTATACATGTACACAGAACCATTCCTTTTCAGTTTCTTTTCCCATATAGATTATCACAGAATGCTGGGTAGAGTTCCCTGTGCTACACAGCAGGTCCCTGTTGGTCAACATCTTACAGTTTTCAAAGAGCAGGACTTTGGCCTCCCTAGTAGGTTTATTCTTAGGTATTTACTTTTTTTTGATATGACGGTAAATGGGACTGTTTCCTTGATTTCTCTTTCTGAACTTTCATTGTGAGTGTATAGGAGAGAGATTTCTGCGTATGAATTTTGTATCCCGCAACTTTACTGAATTCATTGATGAGCTCTAGTAGTTTTCTGGTAGAATCTTTAGGATTTTCTCTGTTAAAGTATCATGTCACCTGCAGTGATCATGGCAATTATTTTTTAACTATAATACATGCTTTCTGGAAATGAAACGAATATAAAATAGTGCAAATGTGCATACTCTTTTTTATAGAGTTTTAATTATTTACTAGAAATGGGATTTCATTATATATATCATTCTATGACTTTTTTCCTAAGGCTTTATGGCCATCTTTCCACCTCTTTGTGTACAGATGTATTTTATTTTATTTTATTCATGATTAGCTTTCCATATGTGTTTGAAACATTTCTTAATCCCACTGAAAGACCACTGAGATTGTTTTCTATCATCTTCCATAACATCAGTAAAATGAACACCCAGTATATTATATTTGTAAAAGTACATGAGTAAGTTTTCTATAGGATAAAATTCTCTAGTCAAAACATAAGTATGTTATATATCTTAAAAGATATACTAGAAAATTTCCCCAAATAAATTTCTGGGTCATTCCTGTCCAAAAAAATATAATGCAATGCAAATACATAATTTAAAACTTTCTAGTAGCCACAACAAAAAAAATAAAATAAACATGTAAAATTAATTTTCAGCATATATTTAACTCAATATGCCCCAAATATTACTATTTCAGCATGTAACAAATATAAAAATTATTAATGAGATATTTTACATTCTTTTTATCATACTATCAAGTTTTAGTATGCATTTTATACTTACAGTGTATCTCAGTTAAGATGATAAATTTTTATACAATTTTAAAGTATAAAATTTTATTTTTATTTACAATTATTATAAAATATTGCCTGTATTCTTCATGTTGTACAATACATCCTTGTAGCCTATCTTAAACCCAATAGTTTGTACCTTCCACTCCCCTACCCTGGGATTGCCCCTCTCTCACCCTCCTCACTGGTAACTATTAATTTATTCTCTGTGAGATTGCTTCTTCTTTGTTCTATTTACTAGTTTGTTGTACATTTTAGGTTCCACATCTAAGTAATATTATATAGTATGTCCTTCCCTGTATGACTTATTTCACTTAGCATAATGCTCTCCATGTTGCTGAGAATGGCAAAATTTTCATTTTTTATGGCTGAGTAGTATTCCATTGTTTATATATCATCTTTATCTATTTGTCTGTTTATGGACATTTAAGTTGCTTCCATATCTTGACAGTTGTAAATAATGTTGCTATGAATGTTGTGGTGAATTATCTTTGACTTAGTGGTTGGGGGCTCTTGGGGTTATATACCTGGGTGTGGAATTGCTGGATCATATGGTAGTTCTGTTTTTAGTTTTTTGAGAAATCCCCACACAGTGCCTGCACAAATTTACATTCCTGTCATAATGTATGTGGCTCCCTTTTCTCCATATCCAACAACATTTGTCATTGTGTTATTTTTGATGAGAGCCATTCTGACATAAATGAGGTTTGCGGTTTTGATTTGCATTTCCCTGATGATTAGTGATGTTGAGCATTTTTCATGTACCTGTTGGTCATCTGTATTTATGCTTTGGAAAAAATGTCTATTCAGTTCTTCTGCTCATTTTTCAATTAGGTGTTTTTTTGATATTGAGTTGTATGAGCTGTTGATATATGTCAGATATTAATCCCCTATCAGTCATGTTATTTCCAAATAATGATCCAAAACATATGGGATGCAGCAAAAGTGGTTCTAAGATGGAAGTTTATAGCAATACAAGCTTACCTCAGGAAATAAAAATCTCAAACAACCTAAACTTACACCTAAAGTAACTAAAGAACAAAAAAACAAAACCCTACCTTTATAGAAAGAAAGAAATTATAAAGGTCAGAGGAGAAATAAATAAAATAGACTAAAAAGTAATATACAAGATCAATGAAACTAAAGAGTGGTTCTTTGAGAAGATAAACAAAATTGATAAACCTTTAGCCTGATTCATCAAGAAAAAAAGGGGAAAGCCCCAAATTAATAAAATTAGATATAAAAAGGAAGTTACAATTGATACCAAGAAATACAAAGATCATAAGAGACTACTGCAAACAACTATACACCAATAAAGTGGACAACACAGAAAAAATGGGAAAGTTCACAGAAAGATACAATCTCCTGAGATTGAACCAGAGATAAACAGAAAATATATACAGAGAAATTACCAGTACTGAAATTGAATCAGTAATTTAAAAACTCCCAACAAACAAAAGTCCAGGACCAGACGGCTTCACAGGCAAATTCTATCAAAAAATTTAGACAAGAGTTAACCCTTATCCTTCTGAAATTATTCCAAAAAAAATGCAGAGAAGCAATTCTGAACTCATTCCATGAGGACAGCTTCACCCTGATACCAAAACTAGACAAAGATATCAAGAAAAAGAAAATTACAGACCAGTATCACTGCTGAACATAGATGCAAAAATCCTCAACAAAACATCAGCAAACCAAATCCAGCAATACATTAAAAGGATCATACACCACGATCAAGTGGGATTTATCCCAGGGATTGTTTTCAATATCTGCAAATCAAGCAGTGTGATATGCCACATTAACAAAGTGAAGAATAAAAACCAAATTATCATCTCAATAGATGCAGAAAAAGCTTTTGACAAAATTCAACACCCATTTATGATTAAAACTCTCCAGAGAGTGAGCACAGAAGGAACATACCTCAAAATAATAAAGGCCATATATGAAAAACACACAGCTAACATCATAATGATGAAAAACTGAAAGAATTTCCTCTAAGAACAGGAACAAGACGAGCTACAGCAGTCACAGAAGAAAAAGAATTAAGAGGTACCCAAATTGTAAAGTAAATAGTAAAACTGTCAGTGTTTGCAGCTGACATGTTACTATAGATAGAAAATCTTAAAGATGCTACCAGAAAACTACTAGAGCTCATCAATGAATTCGGTGAAGTTATAGGATAAAAAATTAACATAAAAAATTAAATTGAAATGCTATCAAATTGAGTCGTGATGATTTTTGTACACATATAATTGTAATAAAACTTATTAAGCAATGGAAAAAAAAAAAGAAAAAAATCTGT
Source organism: Catagonus wagneri (assembly GCA_004024745.2). Classification (NCBI taxonomy): domain Eukaryota; kingdom Metazoa; phylum Chordata; class Mammalia; order Artiodactyla; family Tayassuidae; genus Catagonus; species Catagonus wagneri. The sequence continues at coordinate 14,755,964 of PVHT020000009.1, read as the reverse complement.
TGCATTTCTACACACCAACAAAAGATCCAAAAGAGAAATTAAGGGATCAATGCCATTTACCACTACATCAAAGAGAATAAATTACCTAGAAATAAACCTATCCAAGGAGGCAAAAGACTTGTTCTATAAAAACTATAAGACACAGATGAAAGAAACTGAAGATGACACAAACAAATGAAAAGATATACTATGTTCCTGGACTGGGAGAATCAATATTGTTAAAATAACTATACTGCCAGAGGCAATGTATAGTTTCAACGTAATCCATATCAAAACACCAATGGCATTTTTCACAGAACTAGAACAAATACTTTTAAAATTTGTATGGAAACACAAAAGACCCTAAATAGATATTAAATTTTTGTGGAAAATACTTTATCTGCATTTAAAGTTCACATATTTATAGCTGCAAAAGTAGATTAAAATATTCAAGTTGCTCCAAATATACTTTGAAGCTTTTCAGTGATTGAATTGAGTATTACTTTTGTTTTAATGGCTGCACCTGTGGGGAAGGGAAGTAAGAAAATATAGATTCATTTTTTTAAATAATGTGTTTGAGCCTACATAACTATCAGGCTAAAGCAAACAAATACATACAGGAAGGGGTTAACATATTTAAAAAACAGGGCAACCACCAATCAAAACCAAACATTACATTCACAAAAACGAAAAAGAAAAGTACTCCAGCATAAAATAAATGGAAATCATGCAACCAAATAAAGAAAGGAAGAAAAGAGAAACAGAATCAGCTGGAAAAAAAGGTTTAAAAGGGCAATAAATACATATCTATCAATAATTACTTGAAACGTCAATGGACTGAATGCTCCAGACAAAAGACACAGAGTGGCAGATTGGATAAAAAAGCAAAAACCTACAATCTACTGTCTACAACAGACTCACCATAGGTCAAAGGACACATATAGATTGAAAGTGAGGGGATGGAAGAGATATTTCATGCCAATGGAAAAGACAGGAAAGCAGGAGTTGCAATCCTCATATAAGACAAAATGGACTTTGAAACGCAGGCCATAAAGAAAGACAAAGAAGGACACTATTTAATAGTAAAAGGATTCATTCAAGAAGAGGACATTACAATCATTGATATATATATATGCCCCTAATATAGGAGCACTCAGATACCTACAAAATACTAATAGACATAAAAGGAGAAATTGATGGGAATACAATAATAGTAGGAGACTTTAACACCCCACTCACATCTATGGACAGAAAATCAATAAGGCAGCAGAGATCCTAAATAACACAATAGAAAAGTTAGACCTGATAGACATTTTCAGGACATTACATCCAAAAAAGTCAGAATATACATTCTTCTTGAGTGCAAATAGAACATTGTCAAGGATCAATTACATACTGGGGGACAAAGCTAACCTCAACAAATTTAAGAGTGTAGAAATTATTTCACATATCTTCTCTGACCACAATGGCATGAAACTAGAAATCAACCACAGGAAAACAAATGAGAAAAAAAATGACTGACTGCATGGAGACTGAACAACATGCTACTAAAAAAACAATGGGTCAATGAGGAAATCAAGAAGGAAATTAAAAAATACCTCAAGACAAATTATACTGAAGATACTACCACTCAAAACCTATGGGATGCCACAAAAGCAGTGCTCAGAGGGAAGTTCATAGTGATACAGGCCTTTCTCAAAAAAAGAAGAAAAATCTCAAATTGACAACTTAACCCATCACCTAAATGAATTAGAAAAAGAACAACAAAGGAAAACTAAAGTCAGCAGAAGGAAGGAAATCATAAAGACCAGAGAGGAAATCAATAAAATACAGATTCAAAAACAACAGAAAAAAATCAATAAAATCAAGAGCTGGTTCTTTGAAAAGGTAAACAAAATTGAGACACCTCTGGCCAGACTCAACAAGAAGAGGAGACAAAGAACACAAATAAACAAAATAAGAAATGAAAAAGGAAAAGTCACAACGGATACTGCAGAAATACAAAAAAACATAAGAGAATACTATTGACAATTGTATGCCAACAAATCGGACAAGTAGAAGAAATGGAAAACTTTCTAGAGACTTACAGCCTGCCAAAACTGAATCAAGAAGAAATGGATCAACTGAACAGACCATTCACTAGAAATGAAATTGAATACAGCATAAAAAATTCCCTGAAAACAAAAGTCCAGGCCCAGATGAATTCACAGGTAAATTCTACCAAACATACAAAGAGGAACTTATACCCATCCTCCTTAAACTTTTCCAAAAGGTTGAAGAAGAAGGAACACTCCCAAGGACATTCTACGATGCCACCATCACCGTAATTCCAAAACCAGACAAAGATACCACAAAAAAGAAAACTCTAGGCCAATATCTTTGATGAATATAGATGCAAAGATTCTCAACAAAATTATAGCTAAACAAATCCAACAATGTATAAAAAGATCATATACCATGACTAAGTGGGATTCATCCCAGGTTCACAAGGATGGTTCAACATAGCAAATTAATCAACATCATTCACCACATTAACAAAAGAAAAGTAAAAAAAACCACATGATCGTATCAATAGATGCAGAAAAAAATATTTGACAAAGTCCAACATTTGTTCATGATAAAAACTCTTGCCAAAGTGGGTTTGGAGGGAACACACCTTAACATAATAAAAGCCATTTACGACAAACCCACAACAAACATAATACTCCATGGAGAAAAGCTGAAAGCCTTCACATTAAAATCTGTAACAAGACAAGGATCCCCACTCTCACCATTCTTATTCACCATAGTATTGGAAGTCTTAGCCACAGAAATTAGACAAACAGAAGAAATAAAAGGTATCCAAATTGGAAGAGAAGAGGTAAAATTGTCACTCTATGCAGATGACATGATACTATATATAGAAAATCCAAAAGACTCAACCCAAAAACTGCTCAAACTGATCAACAAATTCAGCAAAGTAGCAGGATATAAGATTAACATTCAGAAATTGGTTGCATTTCTGTATACTAACAATTAAATATTAAAAAAGGAATACAAAAATAAAATACCTTTTAAAATTACACCCAAAAAAATCAAATACCTGGGAATAAACCTGACCAAGGAGGTGAAATACTTATATTCTGAGAACTAGAAAACATTAATCAAGGAAATCAAAGAGGATGCAAACATAGAATGATATTCCATGCTCCTGGGTTGGAAAAAATTAATATTGTAAAAATGCCCATACTACCCAAAGCAATCTACAGATTCAACAAAATCCCTATCAAGTTATCCATGACATTTTCCACAGACCTAAAACAAACAATCCAAAAATTTATACGTGACCATAAAAGACCCAGAATTGCCAAAGCAATCCTGAGGAACAAAAACCAAGCAGGAGACAAAACTCTCCCAGACTTCAGGCAATATTACAGAACCACAGTAATCAAGACAGTGTGGTACTGGTACCAAAACAGACATACAGACCAATGGAACAGAATAGAGACCCCAGAAATAAACTCAGACACCTACAGTCAATTAATCTTCAACAAGGAGCCAAGAATATAAAATGGGAAAAAGACAGTCTTTTCAGAAAGTGGTGTTGGGAAAACTGGACAGCCACATGTAAATCAATTAAACTGAAACACAGCCTCACATCATGCACAAAAATAAACTCAAAATGGCTTAAAGACTTACATGTAAGACAAGACACCATCAAACTCCTCAAAGTGAACACAAGCAAAACATTCTCTGATATCAACCTTACAAATGTTTTCTCAGACCAGTCTCCCAAAGCATTAGAAATAAAAGCAAAAATAAACAAATGGGACCTAATCCAACTGACAAGCTTTTGCATGGCAAAGGTAACCATAAAAAAAACAAAAAAGACAACCTAGAGAATGGGAGAAAATAGTTTCAAATGATGCAACTGACAAGGCCTAATCTCTAATATACAAACAACTTGTACAACTCAACAGCAAAAAAGCCAACAACCCAACTGAAAAATGGGCAAAAGACCTGAAGAGACATTTCTCCAAAGAAGATATACAGATGGCCAACAAGCACATGAAAAAATACTCAACATCACTGATTATTAGAGAAATGCAAATCAAAACTACCATGAGGTACCAACTCACACCAGGCAGAATGGCCGTCATTAATAAGTCCACAAATAAGAAATACTGGAGGAGGTGTGGAGAAAAGGGAACCCTCCTGCACTGTTGGTGGGAATGTAAATTGGTACAACCACTATGGAAAACAGTACGGAGGTACCTTATAAAACTATACATAGAACTACCATATGACCCAGCAATCCCACTCTTGGGCATATATCCACACAAAACTTTCCTTGAGAAAGACACATGCACCTGCATGTTCACTGCAGCACTGTTCACAATAGTCAAGACATGGAAACAACCTAAATGTCCATCGACAGATGACTGGATTAAGACGATGTGGTATCTGTACACAATGGAATACTGCTCAGCCATTAAAAAGAACAAATCAATGCCATTTGCAGAACATGGATGGAACTAGAGACTCTCATACTAAGTGAAGTAAGTCAAAAAGAGAAAGACAAATACCATATGATATCACTTATATCTGGAATCTAATATAGGGCACAAATGAACCTTTCTATAGAAAAGAAAACCATGGACATGGAGAACAGACTTGTGGTTGCCAAGGAGAGGGGAAGGGAGTGGGAGGGCCTGGTAGTCTGGGGTAAATAGATGCAAACTATTGCCTTTGGATTGGATAATCAATGAGATCCTGCTATATAGCACTGGGAACTACGTCTGGTCACTTGTAATGGAGCATGATAATGCGAGAAAAAAGAATGTATACATGCATGCGTGACTGGGTCACCTTGCTGTGCAGCAGAAAATTGACAGAATACTATAAATCAGCTATAATGGAAAAAATAAAAATCATTATAAAAACAAAAATAAACAAAAAGAATTTCAAAAGGTTGGATGTTCAATTTTTATTTCTTAAATACTTTGTATTAATAACATTTTAGCATATTAGTGAAAATGTTTTTATATCACTAATATAGTAAACAAAAATACTGTTCATCTAAAATTATTTTTATTTATTTTATTTTTCTTTTTTGGCCTCCTTGCAGCATATGGGGTTCCCAGGCCAGGGATCAGATCCATGCTGCAGTTGCAACCTAAGCCACAGCTGTGGGATCTTTAACTCACCATGCCAGGCTGGGAATCGAATCTGTGTCCCAGCACTCCCAAGACACTGTCCATCCATTTCACCACAGTGGGAACTCTTAAAATTACTTTTTTTAAGTCCTTTTATAGGTAATTGCAAGGTTGGTTTGTGGTTTGATTATGCCAAGCAAGCCTTTTAACTTTTCTACTCTGCTCTTTTGGTGTTTTGACTATGTCTCTTCTCATGGATGTAGGATGGCTGTTGATGCGCTGAGCATCAGGCAAACCTATAACAGCATCCCAGGGAGAAAAGATAAAGATGGGGAGAAACGGAGCTTTCCTCCTAGATCTCTCTCCTTTATCAGGGGGGATTAGCTCTTGCAGAATGTCCAACAGTTTACTATTTGTATCTCATTTTATGGGTTATATGCCAGAACTGGGTTATATGCCACCTCTTGCTGCAAGAGAATTTAAGAAAGTCTCTATTTTTCAAACTCTACAGTTGGAAGTGGACAATAGAAAGGAGGACTGGGAATAGCTAATATTGGAAAATAACATTTCTGTGGCTCACTGTTCTATTTTTATTTTAATTAATTAATGTATTTGCTTTTTCCCATCTTTCCCTTGTGTTCCCCAAGATTATATCAGTTCTTCCTTAATAGGATTTAATATTTCTATCCAAATACATTTCTAATGTTTTTCCTGACTCACTGAGTGCATCCTAGCTATTTACTTTTAACTTGCCTGGCTGTGTTTTGTGCATCACTTTGAGAGCAAGTCTCAGTCTCAGTTTCTAATATAAATACTAGGTGATCACCACATTCCAAATGGTTTATCATACTTGAGATGTTTTCAGTCACTTGCTTCGAAACAAAATTTAATGAGATCAGACTCTCATTCTCCTATTATTTCTAAAAACACACTTTAGTCCTTATGTTTCCATGGCATACTCCCTACCACCACCACCTGGAAATAACAGTTTAATCATATTCCTTCTGCCTACTAGCCTGCTAGAATAGAAGGCTTCAAGGACTGAATTTTCTCTCCAGCCTCTGACTGCAGTAGAATTGACCTTTGGAGAGTGTCATATTAGCACATTTAGGCTTAGCTAAGAGATTCAGATAAATATGGGTGTAGCTAATAAATTGGGAGCATCAATGGCCTGAAGGTGTGGGTTGATTTGAGTATTGAGAAGAAGGCAAATGTTACTTCATTACAAAGTCATTCTCAAAATGAACAATTGTAACATTGTCTATATGCCTCAAAGGCCAACTCTTCTCTGAATTAGCTTCAATGTAGAATATAATTTGTAAAGGAAAAGTAGTAAAATATGCCAGTCTGAAGAATAACACACAAAATTAATCTCAAAAGTATTCTCAACAGTTATTTAGAACTCGGGCCAAAAAAGCCTTTTTCAGAATAGAATATTTGTTGCTGACTGAATGATATTGTTTAGTGTGGCTATATAAAGTGATGGTAAAAAAATAAGACCACTTTTAGTTGGTTTTATTCCCATTTCTAAATTCTCTACAGATAATGCTCGCCCACCCGTTATTGTCTGTACCTGGAGCAGATCATGCCTACTGCACCATCCTTGGTAGGGCACTGGGGAAAATTAAGACTCTGTATTTCACATTGTGCCAAGAATTGTCTCAATGCTTTTTACTTAACATATCAGCAGAGATGGTTAATCCCTGGTTTATTGATGAAAAAAACTAAGGCTGAGAAAATTAAAGGTGATCAGAAAAATCCAGAATTAAATTCAGATCCATCATGTTCCAAAACCCACGCTTTCTGATAAATACCAACTAGTGTGTAGGGAGTCACAAGACTTGGATTCTAGCCCAGAACCTCATGCTCCTCCTCTGAAAATGGGCAAACTTGGGTAAAATAATAACTAAGATCCATTTGAGCTTAAAAAAAATCTGAACTTTCTTTTTGGGGGTAATTTTTTGGGCCAGGGATTGAGCTAAAACATTTTAAATATGTTATTTGTTTAAAAACAAAACAGAAAACAACTAGTGAAGTAGGGAAGAAAACAGATGCAGAGAGATTAAATAACATGCTGACAGAACTCTAGATCTGGCAAATGGTTGAACTGAGATTTTAATTTAGACCTATTTGAACTAAATGCCTACATGATTTAAAGAAACTGTTCTGGAGTTCCTGTCATGGCTCAGCGGTTCATGAATCTGACTAGGAACCACGAGGCTGAGGGTTCAATCCCTGGCCTTGCTCAGTGGATTGGGGATCTGCATTGCCGTGAGCTGTGGTGTGGGTCACAGATGCAACTCGTATCCCACATTGCTGTGGCTGTGTTGTGGGCAGGTAGCTGAAGCTCCGATTAGACCCCTAGCCTGGGACCTCCATGTGTCACGGATGCCGCCCTAAAAAGACAAAAAAAAAGAAATTATCTAAGTTAGAGATACATGTCAGAATATGCAGAATGAAAGAATGAAATGTTTAAAAACATATTCAACAATATAAAATTATTTTATATTCACATTTCACAAACATACTTATTTTTATAGGACAAATTACTAAAAATAATTCCCAAATAGTATATGCAAGCTAGGGGGACTGTCAATATACACAGGGTCAGAAGCTAAAGGGAGTGATAATTTAATTCTCTCCAGAATATTAAGTGAAAATTAACAAACTAAAAGTTCTCCAATAATGGAAAAGTGAGGGTGCCAAAGCAGGGTGAGGGTAATGTGGGGAAGTGTCCTCATTCAGTCTTTCCTTAAAAAAGAAATCATATTTGCTTCAGCCAAGTAAGCCAAACTTGTCTTTCTAAAGAAATTGGCAGTCTTGATATTTGTCTTTCCTGTAATTCCATCTAGTTATCCTATTATATGTTTAGGATACAGTGTTAAAAATATAACTATATATTCTGTCTTTGAGGAGCATGAAGTCTTTGAGGGAAGCTTACAGACAAATTTCAGATTCTTATTTCTTTCTGCAGCTGAGTGTGAAGTCACTAGCTAGCATTCAATTCATGGAGAATTTCCTTGCTGAGGTCCAGTACTGTTCAGAAGATGCATCAGCTTTTTTCACCTCTGGGTAAAGACTGGAGAAGAGTGAGGTGCCAAAGTCGAACTTTACCTACTTCAGGTTTTGCCAGAGTACAACCCTGTTTGCTCCCAACTCAACACAAGCTCATAAAACCTATTTCTGTCCTGTGGCACTTGAGCACATGCAGCTTATTGGGAATTCATCTGGACTAATTGGACAAATAGAGGTGGGAATGGAAAGGAAAGGACAGATTCAAGGATCATTATGAAGGAAAAACTGAGTGTCTGGCTGGGGACTGACTGAGTGGATGCCAGGAAGAAAAAGGATTTAAAGTAAGATCCAGATTTTTTAGCCTGAATGCTTTAGAAATGGTTATTGCTTTAAAAGAAATATCAGTCAATAAGACAATTTGAGGATAAGTACTTAGAATAACAGATAAGGACACCTATGTGAAAATATCAAAAGATATGTTCAACTTCACCAAATTAGGGTAAAAAGTGGCATCATTCTCCTTTTAATATTTGAATCAAAAAACTTCGAGTCCTCTCTCCCCTCACAATCTTGAATCCATAATAAACCATTCAGTCTCAGATACTTATTGTGCCTCTAGATACTTATTGAGAAAAAATGGACAATTCAGTCAGTTCCCTATAGGGTTTCTGTTCCTTGCTTCCCCTACCTAACGTTACTGAGCACTGCCTTCTCACAGGCACCACTGTGAGTCTTTCACATGTATTAGTATACTTAATTGGCACAATAAACCTATGAGAGGGAGCTATCATCATACACATTTTTTTAGGAAAACACCAAAAATCCAGAATCAGAATGACACACAACCCACCTAGATTTAGAGACCTTATCCTTCTTTGTCTCTTGCACCTGCTGCCTCTGTCCTATGGACAGCTCTGGCACCTGGTGATGCTACTGGAAACAAGCAGTAAAACAACTCAATGCAATCCTTGTTTCCTGGTAGAAGTCCAGTGGTTATATAAAGCATGCCTGACTCCCAATACAACAATGTAGAAACCCAACAGAGTCCAAACTTTTAATGACTGGGTCATTCATTGCCACCAAAATCTAGGGGCCTGGAGCCTAGGTGAGTCCCAACTCACTGAACACAATGCCTAATAAAAGATTTTCCTTTCTACTCTCACTAGAAAAACACAAGTTTATCAGAGTATGTCTCTGCATCAAGCCTGGGAATCCAAAGTCACAGCTCCTTAGTAACATAGATCTTTCAGACACATGTATGCACACACATACTCTCAGGCATTTTACTCAAGAAGCATCTATTGAGTCATGTTTTCCAGCCTTCTGCTAGGACAAACTAGTCCCTGGAGTTGTGCCAAGACCACCTGTTAAAGACACAGCTATGGATTTCATTTGGGGGTCCTGATGTCTAATTCTTGACAGTTGCTCTTGGTTAGAGTTCCTGAACCCATCAGAGGTTCTAATTAGGTTGACTTCAAGGAAAAAAGTAATCCAATGTCTCTACACTTTTCTTCCTGAGGACTTCTTATCACCTATGTAAATTTACTCACATTTCTGAAATTCTCTCCAACTTGTTTTGACCTTGGGGTACTCAGTCATTTGAGAAAAGATGATAATTGTTGTTTCCTGATCAAAAAGTCCCTGTTTCACATCCACATATGTAAAAGAAAGTATTTAAATGATTCTTCCCAAAAAAGAATGTCCACCCAAAGGAGAAAAAAAAAGCAATTGGCAAATTTGACATGGTCATATCTTTAACTAACAAATTTAAAAATCTTCCCTTACTATGCATACTCTACTTAGGGATGGAACTTAAGGAAGTGGTAAAAACACACCGGCAAGTTTATTAGGCCATCCTTCCTTAGAGTCAACCCAGGCTATCCTCCTTAGAGTTAACCCAAGAGGTCCTTCCTTAGAGTTAACCCAGGACATCCTTCCTTAAGAGTCAACCAAAATCCATGAATAATACCATTTCTTATTAAAAGGAATATCAATTATAATCATCTAATTATAATTTGATAATTATTTAATATCTACAGATCAGGCACATGTGCCAAATGATGGGACTATGAAGATGAAGACTTCATCATAGCCATCAAGAATCATTTTGTCACACCCCTAAAATGGCTATTTAAGAAAAAAGAAAAAAAAAGGAGTTCCCATCATGGTGCAGAGGAAACGAATCCAACTAGAAACCATGAGGTTGCGGGTTCAATCCCTGGCCTTGCTCACTGAGTTAAGGATCAGGCATTGCTGTGAGCTCTGGTGTAGGTCACAGATGAAGCCTGGATCTGGTGTTGCTTTGGCTCTTGCATAGGCTAGCAGCAATAGCTCCAATTAGACCCGTAGCCAGGGAAACTGCATGTG
>PVHT020000009.1:14724477-14744468 GCA_004024745.2 Catagonus wagneri | reverse complement strand
GCTGGCAATGAAACAAAAAAAAAAAATGAAACTTGTTCATTGATGGTGAAAATATATAATGGTGTAGCCACTGTGGAAAATGATATGAGAGTTCCTCAAAAAATTAAAAATGACTTACTGGCAATTCCATCCCTGGGTATATACACAAATAAGTTGAAACAGGGACTTAGATATGTATACACCTATGTTTACAACAGCATTATTCACAATAGCCAAAAGGTGGAAGGAGCCCAAGTGTTAATCAACAGATGCATGGATAAACAAAATGTTATTTACACATACAATGGAATATTATTCAGCTATGAAAAGGAATTTCAGGTATGTGACATCATGGATGGAACTTGAAAGGCATTACTCTAAGTGAAATTAGCCAGTTACACAAAGACAAATGTATGATCCCACATATAAAATGCCTAAGAATAGTCAAATTTACAGAGATAAATAGTGGAATAATGGTTGGCACAGTCTTATGAGTGGGAGGAATGAGTAGTTATTGCTTAACGGGTATGGAGTTTTAGTTTGGGAAGATGAAAGAGTTCTGGAGCGGGATGGTAGTGATGGTAGCACAATAATGTAAATCTACTTAATGCAACTTAAAAATGGTGAATTTTCTGTTATGTATATTTTACTACAATTTTAAATTTTTTAATTTTATAGAAAGAAACATTTGGTCTGTTGTGGAATAAAGACTAATAAACAAGAAATTATATAGCAGTTCAGTTACTTAAAGTCAGAAAATAAAGAGGAACATGTTGCCATTTTGAAGTGTTAACTCACTGATCTTCGTTCAGCCTGCTACAATGCAGTCACCTGTACCTATAGCCCTGACAGCTCAAAATCAGAGAACAAAAGTAACAAATTATTGGCTTTCCAGTTCCAAAGCCAAACTACAAAAGGGAGGCAGAAAATATTTTTAAGAAATCAAGTCTCCTCCCCATCACATACAGATCCTCAAACTAGGTAAATATTCCACATGGTGGAGGATAGAGAGAAGGGAATTTATGGGAGTGTAGGACTTGAAGTGTAGGCACTCAACAGTGGGTCTGGGCATTCCTTTGTAGGACTGTCAAATGGACTGGGAGAACAGGGAGAAGCAAGAAGCAGAGTCAGTGGATGGATCAGGTGTTAAGTAGTTGAAAACAGTATAGTCTTCATGTTCTTAGAACTCCACAATGCCTGCCCTGAAGCATTGCCTTAGTTGCTTCATTGATGGTAGAGAGCAAGTTACCCACTGAAAGTTCAGCAATAATGATGCCTATATGTTTTCAAAACTTGCTCAGTTCCCATACAATCCAATTCAACCTATATAAAATAATCTCCCTTTCAATGGCTCAGGACCTTAGTATCTCCCTTAAAGAAAGGGCAGAGCTCTGCACAACTGATAGTGATTGACATGGGAAGGAAAGAAAGCCCCTGCCTGAGCTAGAACACAATAGGTGGAACAACCTCAAGATCTACCATCAATCTGGGACAGTTGTGGAACAGATATTCTCTTAGTTCTATAGTCACTACAACATAGTTAGAAATCTGAGGGGCTGAAAGCAAAAGTCTGAGTATCACACATTAGAAATTGGAGCAGAGATTTTGTGGAGAATTTTTTAGATAAAATATAACAATACTAATGTTCAACAATAAAATCCATGCTTGGAACTACAGAGTCTCATATTCAGGGAAGTAAGTCAGATAGAGCAAGACAAATACCATATGGTATCACTTATACATGGAATTCAAAGTACGGCATAGGTGAACCGGTCTACAGAACAGAAAAAGACTCACAGACATAGAGAACAGACTTGTGGTTGCCAAGGGGGTGGGAGTGGGATGGACTGGGAGCTGGGGGATAGTATATGCAAACCAGTACATTTACAATGGATAAGAAATGAGGTCTTGCTGTATAGCACAGGGAACTATATCCAATCACTTATGATAGAACATGATAAAAGGTAATATGAGAAAAAGAATGTATATATGCGTGTAACTGGGTCATTTTGCTATACAGCAGAAATTGACAGAACACTGTCAATCAACTATAATAAATTTTTTTTTAAATCCATGCTAAGTGTCTTTTGGACAGTAGGACAAAAAGAGACCCCCTACAATAAAGCAATATCACTAGGACCACGCTCATGGTTCCTATGAGACTCTTAGTTAGATATATCTATAGATACAAAACACAAGGCCCCCAGGACAAGTGGGATGGGGTCACCACTAGGACAATGAAATTAGGACAAAGTGCTGGGGCCCAGAGGTCTGGAAAGGGATCCAGTCCTGACCACACTGCATTATCAAAATAAATCCCCTGACTATTTTCAATCAGTCTGCCCAAATTTACTTATAGTAGCTCTCGGTACAGACTTGCTTCTTCTGGGATGAGAAGGGAAAACGGAAAGAAATTAAGCTGTTATATCTATTTCCTAAAAATTCTAGAAAAGGGAGAGTCATGCATCCTTGATTAGGCCTATGTCAATACCTGGCTCTTCATTAAAAGAGGTCAGCTGAATATAAAATAATGGAACTCCCATGACATATTGACTTTGTTGCATCATTAACTGAAATTATCCCTAAGCCAATATGTGACCAATTTATTTCTTATTAGTCACACATTACCCAGTAGACTCTAGCTTCTTGGAATTCTAAATCTCTTAGCAATAATTTAACAGTTATACCAAAAGGTTTCATTGTTCTCTAGTGAGCATCATCTCTACATGATTCTTCCCAAGTCCATTATTCATTCTTTTCCTTTCCTCTGGTTGTTCTTCTCCTTCTCCATGGCTATTCCAAATTAAGTTTCTCATGGTATCAAATACAGGCACATGACTAGAAACAGAAAATCGTCTTAACTTGATCTTGTTTCATGTGCAATACTAATCAGAGAGCTGCCCTTATAATCACCCAATTGTAGAAATACTTAACACTAGTCTACTATGTATTGATTCCGCTCAACCAAAAGACTGGATTTTCCATTTAAGTATGAAAAGATACAATAGTATATAATTTTGTAATAATGTTTAAATACTGTAAGTAAGATCATTAATGCCTAGTGAGTTAGACTACCAAGAATCATGTTCACTAGCTTTAGGTGAAAATGATTATTGAAGTAAAACTATTTGTATTTCTCAGGTATAAAAGTTAAGTAGATGAGGAAAGTGATCGTGGACTCAATCTAGGGGTATTTGCAATTCAAAATTTTTCTCTCAGATGTAACACTTATCCATGGATTATATTCAATTATTAAGTAATTATTGAATGTTACATTTGAAGAATAGGAAGAATAATACAGATTTCCATCCCTGAGTAGTTTGAAAACAATCTTGGGGAGTGGATAATACTTTTAAAATAATTTTAATATAACTTAGATGCAGCTTTTTACAGATCACATGATGTTTAAAATCTAAAGTCAATTCCTTATAGGCTGAGAACTATAAAACATTAATCAAGGAAATAAAAGAGGATAAAATGAAATGGAAAGCTATTCCATGCTCCTAGACTGGCAGATTTAATCTCATTAAAATGGCCATACTACCCAAAGCAATCTACAAATTCAATGCAACAAAAATTGAATATAAAATTCAATTATAAAATTACTCAAGACGTTTTTCAGGAAACTAGAACAAATAATCAAAAATTTATATGGAGGAGTTCCTGTTGTGGCTCAGTGGTTAACGAATCTGACTAGGAACCATAAGGTTTGCAGGTTCAATCCCTGGCCTGGCTCAGTAAGTTAAGGATCTGGTGTTGCCATGAGCTGTGGTGTAGGTTGCAGACATAGCTCGGATCCTGCATTGCTGTGGCTGTGGCATAGGCCGGCGGCTACAGATACGATTAGACTCCTAGCCTGGGAACCTCCATATGCCATGAGTGCAACCCTAGAAAAGGCAAAAAGACAAAAAAAAATTATATGGAACCATAAAAGACCCAGAATTGCCAAAGCAATCCTGAGGGGGGGAAAAAAACAAGCAGAAGGTGTAACTATTCCAGAATTCAGACAATATTACAAAGCTACAATTATTAAGACAGTGTGGTACTGGTACAAAAACAGACAGACCAATGGAACAGAATAGAGAACCCAGAAATAAATCCAGACACCCATGGTCAATTAATCTTTGATAAAGGAGGCAAGAATATAAAATGCAAAAAAGACAGTCTTTTCAGCAAGTGGTACTGGGAAAACTGGACAGCTGCATGTAAATCAAGGCAAATGGAACACACTCTCACACCGTGAACAAAAATAAACTCAAAATGTTTAAAGACTTAAACATAAGACACCATAAAACTCCTAGAAGATAACATAGGCAAACATTCTCTGACATCAATCATACAAATCTTTTCTGAGGTCAGTCTTGCAATGCAACAGAAATAAAAGCAAAAATAAAACAATGGGACCTAATCAAACTTACAAGCTACTTACAAGCCTTTGCACAGCCAAGGAAACCACACAAAAAAAGACAACCTACAGAATGGGAGAAAATAGTTTCAAACAATGTAACCAACAAGGACTTAATCTCCAAAATATGCAAACAACTCATACAACGTGATAGCAAGAAAATAAACAATTCAATTTAAAAATGGGAAAAAGACCACAATAGACATTTCTCCAAAGAACACATAAAAATGGCCAAGAGGCACATGAAAAAAATGTTCAACATCACTAAATATCAGAGAAATGCAAATCAAAACTATAATGAGGTATCACCTCACACTGGTCAGAATGGCCATCATTACAAATAACAAATGCTGAAGAGGGTGTGGAGAGAAGGGTACCCTACTTCACTGTCGGTGGAAATGTAAATTGTTATAACCACTACGGAAAACAGTATGGAGGTATCTCAGAAAACTAAATATAGAACTACCATATGACAGAGCAATGCCATTCCTGGGCATCTATCTGGACAAAACTTTCCTTGAAAAAGATACATGTACCCGTATGTTCACTGCAGCACAATTCACAATAGCCAAGACATGGAAACAACCTAAATATCCATCAACATATGAGTGGATTAAGAAATGTGGTATATATACACAACGGAATACTACTCAGCCATTAAAAAGAACAAAATAATACCATTTGCAGCAACATGGATGGAACTAGAGTCTTTCATACTGAGTGAAGCAAATCAAAAAGACAAATACCATATGATACCACTTATATTTGGAATCTAATATATGGCACAAACGAACCTATCTACAGAAAACAAATAAACTCATGGACTTGGATAATAGACTTGTGGTTGCCAAGGGGAGGGGGAGGGAGTGTGATGGACCGGGAGTTTAGGGTTAGTAGATGCAAGCCATTGCATCTGGAGTGGATAAACAATGAGATCCCAGTGTATAGCACAATATATCTAGTCAATTGTGATGGAACGTGATGGAGAATAATGTGAGAAAAAGAATATATATATACATATGTATGTGTATATATATATATATATATACACACACACACATATGTATATACACACACACACACATTAGTACCTAGTGAGTTCGACTACCAAGAATCATGTTATATATATAACACACACACACACACACACACACACACACACACGTTTTATATATATATCCATCACATAGATGTGTATATATATATATATCTGGGTCACTTTGCAGTATAGCAGAATTTAGCAGAACATTGTTAATCAACTGTAATAAATTTTTTTAATTTATAAAGTCAATTCCTAAGTAGTAGGAAAATAGTGTAGTCAAAATATATCTTGGAAAGTGACAGTAACACAATAATAGTGGGGGATTTTAACACTCCACTTACAGCAATGGACAGATCATCCAGAAATAAAATCAGCGAGGAAACACAGGCCTTGAATGATACACTAGACCAAATAGACTTAAATGATATCTACAGAACTTTTCAGCCCAAAGCTGCAGAAAATACTTTCTTCTCAAGTGAACATGAAACATTCTCCAGGATAGATCACATCCTGGGCCACAGATCAAACCTTGGTATATTAAAAACAAACTGAAGTTATTTCAAGCATTTTCTCTAATCAGAATGCTATGAGACTAGAAATCAACTTCAAGAAAAAAATAGCAAAAAGCACAAACTCTTGGAAGCTAAACAATATGCTACGAAACAACCAATGGATCACTGAAGAAATCAAAGAGGAAATTAAAAGATACATAGAGATGAATGACAATGAATACAATAATCCAAAACCTATGGGACACAGCAAAAGCAGTAATGAGAAGGAAGTTTATAGCAATACAATCTTACCTCAGGAAAGAAGAAAAAACTCAAATAAACAACCTAACTTTAAACCTTAAACATATAGAGAAGGAAGCCTAAAATATTATTATCCAACCCTTTACGGAAAAAGTTTACCAATCTCTATTCTAGAAAATATTTGTATTTTTTTATTCATTCATATTTATACCCTCAAAACTCCAAATAATGTTTTTAAGAAAAAGATGTACAGAAAAAAATATCAAGTTACATTCAAATACAATAATTAGGACATTAGAATCACATTTACATATGGTGCCTGAAAGACACCACAGTGTCCTATTTGATATGACAAGATGATAAGAAGCTTTTTGTTTTAAACTGGACTTAAATCTCTTAGAGAATTGTATTGGTTTGCTGGGGCTTCTGTAATAATGTAACACAAAATGAGAGACTTAAGCAACAGAAATTTGTTGTTCTACAGTTATGGAGGCTAGAAGTCCAAAATCAAGATTATTGGCAGGGCTTTTTCCTTCTAAGGACAGTGAATGAAGCGCTTCTCTTCTTGTCTTGTAGATGTCCATCTTCCCCCGTGTCTCTTCACATCACCTTGCCTTTATGCATATCTCTTTATGCATGCTCAAATTTCTCTTTTTATAAGGACACAGGTCTTCCTGGTTTAGGACCTACCCTAATGATTTCACTTTAACTTGATTACTCCTATAAAGATCCCAACTCAAAATAAGGTCATATTCTGAGGTACTGAGAATTTAAATTTCAACATATGAATTAGAATGGAAACAATTCAACCCATAGCAATCACCATACCAAAAAAAAAAAAAAAAATCAACATGGGCTTTAGGAGTGTAAGCAGAGCTCCATTTTACAAATGTTTAACATTAAAACATTGACCAAGCTCTTACGAAGATTTACCAAAGCATTTTTTGTGTTTCTTCAGCAAAATCAATGTAAAGGGGATTAAATCATCTGACATTTCAGGTTTGTCTGAAATTTCTCTATTGCTACTCAATTTGTCAGCACAATCACTTTCTACAGCCAGTGCTGAACAATAGTTATTACAATCCTTCTTCTTTTCTTCCTTCTCAACTTTCCTCAAATGTTATATTTACATATCACTTGGTAAATATCAACTCACACAGGAAGTTAACTGGTCTTGTGTATGATTTTTGTCTGTGCTTTTATAAGAAATGAATTTACTGCTGTGTGTTATTTGCCTCAATATTTTAAAAGATGTTTGGATCATAGTGTTACACATGTCATGTCACATAAAGTACAATTTGGTTTAAGTGTTTTAAACCCTAATATAGTTTCTTGCTTATACATTTATATTATAGAAGCACTTATATTATAGCAAGGCATTTATATTATAGCGATATTTTAGAAAATTGGTTGAAGGACTTGGGTATGATATAAAACAGATTACAATTTTTCTCCTTTAACATAAAAGTAATGAACACTTGATGAGCATTTTCATGCAGAGCTTTTGACTTAGAAATTGTTTACTGACCTTAAGTATAAATGCCAGTATTTCTCAGTGGAGAAATGATAAAAAGGTAGCAACTGAACTGTGATTTTATGAACTCAACTTCATGAAAACTCAAGGCAGTGCTTCAGGCCAAGATAAAAGACATTGAAGTGCAGAAATACAAAATGTATCAAACATCTGGAACACTAGTTACATGACAGCACTTAATATGCACAGAAGAGGAGAGGAGTAGGGTTTCGCCAGGAAATGTTAGCTCACAGAGGGTCCTGAGTTCCAAGCTAAGGTTGAAAATGTATTGATAGGCAACAGAAGGTCATATTTGTATATATTTTTTAAATGAATCTAAACGCTTCCCTGGTTAAGCAACGAGGGTGGGTTAAAACTAGATAAAAATTGGCATATGTAATTCTTTGGAACAGAAATCGTATTTAAAGGTTTGGTTCAAGTCCTCAAGTGCCCCCTACTGGTGAGGAAGAGATGACAGCACAGAAGGGACTATTTGCTCAATTTCTCTGCAGGTGGAATAACCCTGGAAGAAATACTCTTCCTTAAGATGAAATAATAAAAATATCCTAAACCAAAGTTCTCCAACTCTGAAAAGTAGCCAATACTCAGATGGAAGGGCTGAGAACAAGAGGAATAATTTCTTCTCCAGTGGTTAGAGAACATTAGCTGAGTGGTTCAGTAACTTGTGGAGAAAGGAAAAGTATAAATCTTCATTTCGAACAGCTTCAAAAATCTGAAAATGGTTTGGAAATTATGTACATTCTTTCATCCCAAGAGGCTTACAAAATAAGCCAAGTTGGAAACATTATATGAGAATGCAGCTCAAAATATCTGCTAGGAGCTGTTTATCCAGAGCCATAAGAAAGTATACGTATGAGGTAAATAAATAAACTTGGTAGTCTGAATCTTGAACAAGGTGGCACAAGGTAAAACAAGAGAGCACAAGGTTCTAGTCCCTTGGAAAGAGCTTCACTGTCCTATCACATCAGAGAATGAGCCCTCTCCAGCGTAACCTCACATTCTCCTGCAATGTCATCTCTCCTTACGTTGCACTCCTCTTCTTTCATACTTGGTCCCCTTTCTCTACAAGTGATGAAACATAAATGGTTGAAAGTTTGGGGCAGAAGAGGTAAAAGAAAAGCATTTTATTCTTCCCCTTTCTATCAAGTTTTATCAATTGTTTTCAACAATTTGTTAACCAGTTTTGAAAATAAACAGACATATTACTCCCTTGGACAATCAATTAACGCCCCTATGGCTCAGTTTCCATATCTATAAAATGAAGAGGATGTCTTTAACATCGTTTCCAACTGTAAATTCAAAAGCACTACTTAGAATTGTATTGTTCAAGAAGAGCTGACCCTATCTTACCCCACCCATTCAAAGCCCAGAAACTTTCTGTGGCTTCTCCAAGAGGCAGAAATTGAACTAGAATCAAGATTTTTTTCCATGCCTACAGTTATTTCCACTCTATTCTAATTTCTTCATATTTGAAATAGTAAAATGCCAGCTTACATTTCAGAGATTCAGATGGAGTTTTGAACCTATACAAGTGACCAGTTTTCAAAAACTAAGTAATTTTTCCATCCCAATGATTTTTAAACATATATGTGTGGGGAGTTCCCATCATGGCGCAGTGGAAACAAATCCGACTAGGAACCACGAGGTTGAGGGTTCAATCCCTGGACTCGCTCAGTGGGTTAAGGATCCGGCGTTGCCATGAGCTGTGGTATAGGTTGCAGGCACGGCTCGGATCCTGTATTGCTGTGGCTGTGGCATAGGCCAGCAGCTACAGCTCCGATTAGACCCTTAGCCTGGGAACCTCCCCATGCCACGGGTGAGGCCCTAAAACTACAAAAGACAAACACACACACACACACACACACACACACACACACACACACACACACGTGATTTTTACGATCTTTTGTATTCAAGCATTTTCTGATAATTTTGTTACTCATTCAATCCAGTATAACACATATTCTTTATGAATTTTTAGCTCTCTTAGACTTGGAATTCTTTTTACCTCTCAGAGATCCAAGGCATTATATTTCTACTCCATTCGCCATTTTTAAAATTACCTATTTGCTGTCGAATATGTTATTTTGTTTGTTTCTTGGTTGAAAAACAACAAACTTACTGTTTACAAAATTTAAATTTGCTCAAGGTGTTAAAATAAATTTTTAAAGTTAAAACAAGGCTTTAGCAAGCATGGCTATTCCAAATCTATAAGAACGTTTTGTATGGTCTGGATATGGTCTGTCAGGGAACAAATGATAAAACAATTTAGAACTGGCCATTTCACAAATAGATGTTTATAGAAATATTGAAAACCAAATCATAAGCAATTATGGTAAAGAGGTAGGCAAAAGCCACAGTGTTCAGCTATTGCTTTTGCCTACCCAGCTTCCAATCCCTATTCTGAAAACAGAACCACATTTTTATTTAAAGAACTCTGCCTCTTTATCTATCCGTCTATGTTATTTGAAAGCTCCACAGAGAGCCTAAGTGCCAAGTTCAGCCAGTTAAAGCATTGCCTCCTTCAGGCCGCAGAAGTTGGTACCAGAATGGGCATGTAACCCAAGTCAAAGTGAAGCATTAAGTCTCTGTTCTTATTTCAACTCCACAAGTCGTCTAACACTATTATTGTTCCTTAAAGTCGTACAGTTAATTTTTTTGACCTCTAGGAAGACTGTATTACATATCCCATCTATCTCATAAAATTGTTCTGAGGATGAAACAAGTTAATACACAATTTATGGAAATATTTATAAACATGATACATCACAAAGCATATGCAATTGTGATATGTATAAATGGAATCACAAAATACATAGCTTAGATGTATTATTCTAGAGTCAAAATAAGATATAAACGTGCTTTGCAAAGTAAAATGCAATGTATAAATACAAGGTGATGCTGCTAATATCACAGCGAGTTTGCAGCTAAGCACCAGGGAATGAGCTCAGTGAAACTGTAGGTAATCTCACATTATCTGAGCCCACTTATCTATTTAGTTTTTAAGGATTTATTGAAGGTCACTGTGCACTAGGCACATTCACTGGGGTACACACAAAGGCTATGCTGGAGATTTCCTACAAATAACATATGTGTCAAAAAGGTAATAAATGGTTATTTAACACATACGTACATTCTCCCATCACACATACACAAAAGTAAATAAAGTGTAAAGGATTATAGCTGTTTCTCCCTTCTTTAGAAAAATTATCACATCAAGGAAGGATATCCTTGAATAAAAATCTGAATTGGGAAACCATAAAAGGAAATTTTTTCATTTCAGATTTTCTATCCATGTTTTCCACTGCTAAACTATGGAGACCTCAATGGAGAGCTCTCTGTTTTGGCGAACACCTTTATGAGTTTGGAGATATGACAAGTAGGGCCACAGTTTAGATTTTAATATTATCATAGAAAGAGCTTCTCTTAAATGATGTAGAAACACTACAGTCCAGAATAGAGCACCAAGATATATTCAAAGATCTAAAAGGGAAAATTTTGCAGCCTAGAATACTCTACTCAGCAAGGATAGCATTTAAAATAGAAAGAGTAATAAAGAATTTCTCCAACAAAAAAAAAACCTAAAAGAATAGGAAGTTACCATTGTGGCTCAGCAGTAATGAACCTGAGTAGTATCCCTGACGATGAGGATGGGTTAAGGATCTGATGTTGCTGTGGCTGTGGTGTAGGCTAGCAGCTGCAGCTCCAATTCGACCCCTAGCCTGGGAACTTCCACATGCCAGAGGTAATGCCCTAAAAAAAAAAGAAAAGAAATAAAACTAAAAGAATACAGTAATACTAAACCCATTCTAAAAAAAATACTGAAAGGTCTCCTCTAAATAAAAAAAGAAATAAGAAATAGGATGGAAGAAATCACAATTGGAAAGTAATCACTTAAGTCGGTAGACATATCTAAAAGGAAAAAAAAACATTGTAAAAGCAATGATAAGCACAAGTAAAAGCAAAAGGACAAACATGAAGATGCTTAAAAAGGACATCAAAATCATAAAACATGGGGAAGGAAAGTAAGAAAATCTAGAACCCCCCCTTTTTTAAAATAATGTGTTATGAGCCTATATGGTTATCATGCTAAAGCAAGCAAATATAGGAAGAGGTTAACACACATGAAAAACAGGGCGACCACAAACCAAAACCAAACAAAACATTTCACAACAACTAAAAAGAAGGACACAGCATAAAATAAAAGGAAATCATCCAGCCAAAGAAAGAAAGGGACAAAGGAGAAACATAGAACCAACTGAAAAACTAGGCTTAAAATGGCAATTAATACATATTTATCGATAATTAGCTTAAATGTCAACGGACTGAATGCTCCAATCAAAAGACACAGAGTGGCAGACTGGATTAAAAAAGCAAGAGCCTATAAAATGCTGCCTACAAGAGACTCACCATAAGGCAAAAGATACGTATAAATTAAAAGTGAGGCCAGATCTAGTCCTTAAACTTCAAAGCCTTTTATATTGCAGAGGGACTGACCCCTGCAGGCTACTTTTCCTGGGCCCCATCTCACCTGGCTCCCAGTGTGCTGATGAATCAGAGACACTGATGAGAAATGCAAGGGAGGGAGAAGATCGGTATCTCTCCCTTTGTTCTCTGAAATGGGCAATTCCTCCAGTGATGGTTGTTGGCTTCCTAACTCCAGCCCTAGGACATCTCAGAAAATGCTTCCTGTCCAAACTGTGGTCAAATGTGTCACACGCATGGTATACTTAAAAATGTGCCTGCCTGTGCTCTAACCACCCCTGGAGACTTCGGATCCGAACTTCCTTCCTCACTGACACAGCCAGCCAGCTATCTTCCTCCTCCTCCACCCCTTCCATTGCCTCCTTTGCCTCTGCCACCACCTCCAGCACTGAGAGCTCCACTGCCGCTCAGAAATCTGATCTCATTAAAGCACTTCAGGCGGGGCATTAAGAAAAGAAAAGACCCATGCAGATAACAGTTAAAGATCTACTGACTGTGAAATTAAAGAAGACACAGAGTTTTGATGAGAATAGAAAGCTTGTACCATCACCAAAGGCATGGAACCTGCTAGTTACTGTCTCTGACCTGCAACGAGTTACCCTGAAACCCAATTCCAAAGTTTTATCAACTCGAGTTACAAATGTCTTAATTACTCCTGGTAAAAGCCAGATAGATCTGTGGAAACTACTTAGAAAAATCGATGTAGAGAGGAGCCCAGGTGGAACCTCACTTACCAATAAAGAAAATATGGAAACAGGAACTGGGATAACCCCAGTAATGACTGGGGCTTTGAAGAGAAAGTTTCAGCTGGCTCACCCTAGAAGCCCAGCTCAAACTCTGCCACTTTCTACAAGCAGCTCTGATAAACAAAACTGATGCCACCTCTTCCTGACTGCATGTGATGATCCATAAAATATACACATAAAATTATCCCGATCCTTTTTTATGTAGTATGTATAAATAGTAATATTAATATATAATTCATTTGAAGAATTAAAATATGTATATGGGAGTTCCTGTTGTGGCACAGTGGAAACGAATCTGACTAGGAACCATAAGGTTGTGGGTTTGATCCCTGACCTCGCTCAGTGGGTTAAGTATCTGGTGTTGCCGTGAGCTATGGTGTGGGTTGCAGATGTGGCTCAGATCTGGCGTTGCTGTGGCTGTCGCATAGGCCAGGAGCTGTAGTTCCGATTTGACCCCTAGCCTGGGACCTTCCATATGCTGCAGGTGCCGCATCCCCCGCCCCAAAATAAATATGTACATAGCCCACAAAAAAAAAAAGAAAGAAAGAAAATGAGGGGATGGAAGAAGATATTTCATGCCAGTGGAAAAGACAGGAAAACAGGAGTTGCAATTCTCATATCAGACAAAATAGACTTTAAAACAAAGGCAATAAAGACAAAGAAGGA
Organism: Catagonus wagneri; assembly: GCA_004024745.2. Lineage (NCBI taxonomy): Eukaryota > Metazoa > Chordata > Mammalia > Artiodactyla > Tayassuidae > Catagonus > Catagonus wagneri. The sequence goes on along the minus strand of PVHT020000009.1, from coordinate 14,730,859 downwards.
CACTATTTAATGACAAAAATATCAATTCAAGAAGAGTATATAACACTCGTCAATATATATGCCCCTGATATAGGAGCACCCAAACACGTACAACAAATACTAACAGATATAAAAGGAGAAATTGATGGGAATAAAATAATAGGAGATTTTAACACCCCATTCAAATCAATGAACAGATCCTCTACACAGAAAATCAATAAGGAAACAGAGGTCCTAAACAACACAATAGAGCAGTTAGACTTAATTGACATTTTTAGGACATTACGTCCAAAATACTAGAATATGCATTCTTTTCAAGTGCACATGGAACATTCTCAAGGACTGACCACATATTGTGGTATAAAAGTTACCTCAACAAACTTAAGAATATAGAAATTATTTCACGTATATTTTCTGACCATGATGGCATGAAACGAGAAATCAACCACAGGAAAACGAAATGAGAAAAAACTAGAGTTCCCATAGTGTCTCAGCAGTTAACAACCCTGACTAGTAGCCATGAGGATGTGGGTTCGATCCTTGGCCTGGCTGTGGCGTAGGTCACAGATGTGGCTCAGATCCCATGTTGCTGTGGCTATGGCATAGGCCAGTAGCTGTAGCTCCAACTGGAACCCTACCCTGGGAACTTCCATATGCCACAGGTATGGCCCTAAAATGACCAAAAAAAGAAAAAAAAGAAATGAGAAAAACCTGACTACACGGAGACTAAAGAACATGCTAATAAAAAACCAATGTGTTAACTGGGAAATCAAAAGGGAAATTAAAAATATCTCAAGACAAATGATAATAAAAACACAACCATTCAAAATCTATGGAATGCCACAAAAGCAGTTTTTACAGAGAAGTTCATAGCAACACAGGCCTTCCTCAAAAAAGAAAAGTCTCACATTCATAACTTAACCTACCACCTAAAAGAATTAGAAAAGAAGAACAAACAAAACCTAAAGTCAGCAGAAGGAAGGAAATCAAAAAACTCAGAGAGGAAATCAATAAAATAGAGATTCAAAAAACAATAGAAAAAAATCAATAAAACCAAGAGCAGATTCTTTGAAGGAGTAAACAAAATTGTCAAACCTCTGGCCAGACTCACCAAGAAGAGGAGAGAAAGAACACAAACAAAATAAGAAATGAAAAAGGAGAAATCTCAACAGATACTGCATAAATACAAAAAAAAAAGAGAATACTATGAACAATTAATTACATACCAACAAATTTCACAACCTAGAAGAACTGTACAACTCTTGGACATAAAGAACAAACTTGTGGTTGCCAAAAAGGGAGGGAGATGGCATGGTATGGACCGGGCTTTAGGGGACAGTAGATGCAAACTATTACATTTAGGATGGATAAACAATGAGGTCCTGCTGTGTATATAGCATAGGGAACTACGTGCAATTACTTGTGATGCAACATGATAGAAGATAATATGAGGAAAAGAACATATATCTACATTTATGTTTATATATATAAAACTGGGTCAATTTCTGGTGCAGCAGAAATTGACAGAACAGGAGTTCACAACGTGGCTCAGCAGAAATGAATCTGACTAGTACCCATAAGGGCTCAGGTTTGATCTCTGGCTGTACTTACTGGTTTAAGGATCCAGCACTGCCATGAGCTGTGGTGTAGGTTGCAGATGTGGCTCAGATCTGGCTTTGCTGTGACTGTGGTGTAGGACAGCGTCCATAGCTCCGATTTGATCCCTAGCCTGGAAACCTCCACAGGCCATGAGTGCAGCCCTAAAAAAGACAAAAAACAAAACAAAACTATGAAAATAACAAGGATTGGTGAGGATGTGGAATAGCTAAAACATTTGTGCACTGCAGGTGGCTATATAATGTCATATAGTCATGTAGCTGCTATGAAAAGAAGTATAGTGACGCCTCAAAAAAAAAAGAAAAAAAAGAAATTGACAGAACATTGTAAATCCACTATAATAAAGTTTTTTAAAATTAAAAAAAGGTAGTTGAGATGATTTATTTAATCTGCATAAAAATTCATTTAAAAGGTTCTACTTTGTGTCTGGATAACATTATCTGATTGACTGAGTTTTAATTTTAAATTGTTTCTCATAATTTCTAAAATAAATATTTATATAAACACAAAAATATTAAATCATAACCACATTGAAAACTAATATCAATGGACAACTTATTGTTAGAATCTTTTACACATCCCATGAATAAAATTTGAAAATTACAAGTGGTAATTCTATATTATCTATTTTTGTTGTTGTTGCTTATTATCTCTCTTCTGCTAGGCTATATTATAAAAATAATATATTAAATTATATTAACAACAATTCACATTTTCTTGGTAAGAAAACACACAAATCTGCTCTCTAATCCTCATAGATTCTTTCTCCAGACTAAATCTACTGTAAGCCCCAACCCTAGAGCAGCCAGCTCCTGGTTAGTTATCACAAAAAATTTTAATTGCAGAATGGCTTGATGCATCTCCTTATTTTGCTGTTTTTAGATTGATTTCAGGTACAACTTATACAAATTTATATATATGGGAGCCACTAGTGGGGATTTTTGAAGGTAGAAAGAAATTCTACAAAGGGAACATAAACATTTTTTTCAATAATGATTTTTATTTTATCCATTATAGCTGGTTTACAATGTCAATTTTCTGCTGTACGGCAAGGTGACCAGTCACACATACATGTATACTTTCTTCTCACATTATCATACTCCATCATAAGTGACAAGATATAGCTCCCAGTGCTATACAGCAGGATCTTATTGTTTATCCATTCCAAAGGCAATAGTTAGGATATATTAACCCCAAATTCCCAATCCATCACACTCCCTCCCCCTCTCCTTGGCAACCACAAGTCTGTTCTCTATGTCCATGATTTTCTTTTCTGTGAAAAGGTTCATTTGTGCCCTCTATTAGATTCCAGATGTAAGTGAAACCATACAGTATTTGTCTTACTCTTTCTGACTTACTTCACTTAGTATGAGAGTATCTAGTTCCATCCTTATTGCTGCAAATGACATTATTTCGTTCTTTTTTATGGCAGAGTAGTATTCAATTGTGTACAGATACCACATCTTCCTAATCCAAGCATCTGCTGGTGGATATTTGGGTTGTTTCTATGTCTGGGCTATTGTGATAATGCTGTAATGAACATGTAGGCCCATGTGTCTTTTTCAAGGAAAGTTTTGTCCGGATATGTGCCCAGGAGTGGGATTGCTGGGTTGTATGGTAGTTCTATAGTTTTCTAAGGTACCTGCATACTCTTTTCCATAGTGGTTGTACCAAGTTACATTCCAACCAACAGAGCAGGAGGGTGCCCTTTTCTTCACACCCTGGCCAGCATTTGTTGATTGTGGACTAATTAATGATGGCTGTTCTTACTGATGTGAGGTGGTGCTTCATAGTAGCTTTGATTTGCATTTCTCTAATAATCAGTGATGCTGAACAGTTTTTCATGTGCATATTGGCCATCTGTATGTCTTCTTTGGAAAAATGTCTATTCGGGTCTTTTGTCCATTTTTCAATTAGGTTGTTGGCTTTTTTGAGTTGTATAAGTTGTTTGTATATTTTAGAGGTTAGGCCCTTGTCAGTTGCATCATTTGAAACTATTTTCTCCCATTCTCTAGGTTGTCTTTTTTTTTTTTATGGTTACCTTTGCTGTGCATAAGCGTGTCAGTTGGATTAGGTCCCATTTGTTTATTTTTGCTTTTATTTCTAATGCTTTGGGAGACTGGTCTGAGAAAACATTTGTAAGGTTGATATCAGAAAATGTTTTGCCTATGTTCACTTTGAGGAGTTTGATGGTGGCTTGTCTTATGTTTAAGTCTTTAAGGCATTTTGAGTTTATTTTTGTGCATGATGTGAGGCTGTGTTTCATTTTCACTGATTTACATGTGGCTGTCCCGTTTTCCCAGCACTACTTGCTGAAAAGACTGTCGTTTCCTCATTTTATATTCTTGCCTCCTTTGTCAAAGATTAATTGACCATAGGTATCTGGGTTTATTTCTGGGTTCTCTATTCTGTTCCATTGGTCTGTATGTCTGTCTTGGTACCAGCACCACACTGTCTTGATTACTGTGGTTCTGTAATATTGCCTGAAGTCTGGGAGAGTTATGTCTCCTGCTTGGTTTTTGTTCCTCAGGATTGCTTTGGCAATTCTGGGTCTTTTGTGGTTCCATATAAATTTTTGGATTATTTGTTTTAGGTCTGTGGAAAATTTCATGGGTAATTGGATAGGGATTGCACTGAATCTGTAGATTGCTTTGGGTGGCATGGCCTTTTTTACAATACTAATTTTTTCAACCCAGGAGCTGGAATATCTTTCAATTTCTTTGAATACTCTTTAATTACCTTGATTGATGTTTTATAGTTCTTAGTATATAAGTCTTTCACCTCCTTGGTCAGGTGTATTCCCAGGTATTTGATTTTTTGGGTGCAATTTTAAAAGGTATTGTATTTTCGTATTCCTTTTCTAACATTTTGTTGTTAGTAAACAGAAATGCGACTGATTTCTTAATGTTAATCTTATATCCTGCTACTTTGCTGAAATTGTTCATCAGTTTGAGTAGATTTTTGGGTTGAGTCTTTAGGGTTTTCTATATATAGTATCATGTCTCTGCATCCAGTGACAATTTTACCTCTTCTCTTCCAATTTGGATACATCTATTTCTTTAGTTTGTCTGACTGCTATGGCTAGGACTTCCAATACTATGTTGAAGAAAAGTGGTGAGAGTGGGCATTCTTGTCTTGTTCCAGATTTTAGTGTGAAGGCTTTCAGCTTTTCTCCATTGAGTATTATATTTGCTGTGGGTTTGTCATAAATGGCTTTTACTATGGTTAAGTTATGTGCCCTCTATACCCACTTTGGCAAGAGTTTTTATCACGAATGGCTGTTAGACTTGGTCAAATGTTTTTTCTGTATATATTGAGATGATTATGTGGTTTTTTAATTTTCTTTTGTTAATGTGATATATGATGACTGATTTGCGTTATGTTGAACCATCCTTGTGCACCTGGGATGAATCCCACCTGGTCCTTGTGTATGATCTTTTTTATATATTGCTGGATTCAGTTTGCTAAAATTTTGTTGAGAATTTTTCATCTATATTCATCAAAGTTATTTGGCCTATAGTTTTCTTTTCTGGTGGTATCTTTGTCTGGTTTTGGAATTACGGTGATGGTGGCATCACAGAATGTCTTTGGGAGTGCTCCTTCTTCTTCAACTGTTTGGAAGAGTTTAAAGAGGAGGGGTATAAGTTCTTCTTTGTACGTTTGGTAGAATTTACCTGTGAAGGCATCTGGGCCTGGACTTTTGTTTGTAGGGAATGTTTTTATGACATATTCAGTTTCATTTCTAGTGACTGGTCTGTTCAGCTGACTATTTCTTCTTGATTCAGTTTTGGCAGGCTGTAAGTCTCTAGAAGGTTTTCCACTTCTTCTAGTTGTCAAATTTGTTGGCATACAATTATCCACAGTATTCTCTTATGTTTTTTTGTATTTCTGCAGTATCCTTTCTGACTTGTCCTTTTTCATTTCTTATTTTGTTTGTGTTTTTTCTCTCTTCTTGTTGAGTCTGGCCAGAGGTGTGTCAATTTTGTTTACGTTTTCAAAGAACTAGCTCTTGGTTTTATGGATTTTTTTCTATTGTTTTTGAATCTCTGTTTTACTGATTTCCTTTCTGATCTTCATGTGTTCCTTCCTTGTGCTGACTTTAGGTTTCCTTTGCTCTTTTTTTCTAATTCACTTAGGTGGAAGGTTAAGTTGTCAATCTGAGATTTTTATTCTTTTTTGAGGAATGCCTGTATTGCTATGAACTTCCCTCTGAGCACTGCTTTTGCAGCATCCCATAGATTTTGAGTGGTTGTCTCTTCATTATCACTTGTCTTGAGGTAATCTCCACAGAGTCAGTTTTTTCTCATTTGTTTTCCTGTAGTTGATTTCTACTTTCATGCCATTGTGGCCAGAGAAGATACCTGAAATAATTTCTATATTCTTAAATTTGTTAAGGTTAGCTTTGTCCCCCGGTATGTGATCGATCCTTGACAAGGTTCCATGTGCACTTGAGAAGAATGTATTTTCTGATTTTTTTGGATGTAATGTCCTGAAAATATCAATCAGGCCTAACTTTTCCATTGCATCACTTATGTTCTCTGTTGCTTTATTGATTTTCTATCATAATCACGTTTAATGAGCCTGAAATTTTAAGCAATACAAGAAGACAAACTTGCAAAAGTATTAAACGTTGTAGTTACAGACACCTTGGATATTGCAATTATATTTGTAAGGCTAATAATTTAAAGTTTTAGGTCCTAGAAATACAAATAATAGCCAAGACTCAAGGACATGCCTTAGCAATACCACAGGACCTTATGTGCTCAGAAGCATGTGCTGGAGCCAG
>PVHT020000009.1:14683914-14721420 GCA_004024745.2 Catagonus wagneri | reverse complement strand
AAAAAAAAAGTAAGGTAACCTGAAAAGACAGACCTTGTACACACAAAGAAAAGAAAGCTGGAGTAGTTATAATAATATCACACAAAGTTACTTCAGAATAAGGAATATTATTAATGTTTAAGAGGAAAATTAGATAATAAATGAGTCAATTCTCATAAGAATTCTAAATGTGTACATCCCTAATAACAAAACCTCAAAATGCACAATATAAAAACTGATAGTGCTGAAAAGAGAAATAGATAAATCCACAATTACAGCTCGACACTTCAACATTCCTCTCTCAGTAATTACTAGAACGAAGACAGGAAATCAATAAAGATAATAAGAGACATAAATAACACTGTCAACCAATCTGTCAATATAATATCATATTATCTATGTTTATGGAACACTCCATCAAATATCTGAACAAGTATTTCCTTCTATCAAAAGCATGTGGAACATTCAACAAGATAGACAATATTCTTAGCCATAAAACAAACTTTGCCAAATTTAAAAGAATAGAAATCACACAAAGTAAGTCTTCAGACCATAAGAGAATTAAATATAGGTCAATAAAAAATATGTATCTGGAAAATTCCCAAATATTTGGAATTAAAGCTCAGTGAATATCCTCATATATTCATCATTGCAACTGAGTTCTAGGCTTTTCTTAAATATGTAATTTTTAAAAATATGATAACCCCTATTGTAGAAATTAATGACTATTGGCATATGCAATCTTTTTCTTGTCATTTTTATAGGACTAAATATATGACTTCTCAAAATGACTCTTGGCAGAGTTATAACCTTCAATTTGAACTGAAATTTGAGAACTTTTCCAACACTTTTCCCCATGTACCTTTGTCCACACGACAAGCTCCAAATCATCCTTTTATACATAGCTCACACATCCATGAGAAGGATTCTTTGACAGATGTCTGTGCAAGCCCACTCCTCATCCTCCCCCCAAATTAGACTCACCTTTCTCCATGTACCCATAGCACTCCTCACATACTCCTGGTGACACATTTGGTGACCTCTGCCCAGTTAACTCCATTTGTCCTTCAAACTTCGGCTCCAGGTTCCATGAAGGCATTCCATGTCGCTCTCCCCTACTTACCTTAGACACTCCTCTTACATAAACCAAAAACACTCAATGATTTCTCAAAAGCAGCACTATTGACATTTTTTACACAATAACACTTTGCTATGCAGGGCTGTCCTGTGCATCATAAGATGTTTAGTGGTATCCTTGGCCTCTACCCACCAGATGCCAGTAGCGTATACACCCCAGGCATGACAACTGAAGATATCTCCAGACATTGCCAAAATGTCTTCTGAGGTCAAAATACTCCTCATCTGAGAACCACTGATTTAGTGCTACAAATCATACTGATAGTCTGTTTATCTATTTATTAGTCTATCTGAGACCATTGGCAACTCAAAGGGGGAAACTATATATTTTCTTCCTGAAACCCAGTTTCTTGCACAGAACCTGGAGCCTAAGCACCTACTTTAAAATAATTGCTGAAGAAAATAAATAAAATTCTATTGCTTTGGAAATTATATTGTTTACATATCTATACAGCACCTTTCTTCTTCCTCTCTCATCTGGATTGGGATCTCCTTGAGGACAAATAATCTTACTGATTCTCTTTTATACTCCCTGACTCACGCACTAAAATGGTCTGATCCTTGTTTTATGATTGTATCAACCAATAAAATAATTCCTTAGTGATAAAAAATGTACTAAAATTGACAATAAACTAGTCTTTCAAAGGTGAGTGAGAGATAAAGGTGTATTTTTCTTTTTTCTTTTTACAGCTGCACCTACAGCATAAAGAAGTTCACAGGCTAGGGCTTGACTCAAAGCTGCAGCTGAGGCCTATGCCACAGCCACAGCAACACCAGATCCAAGCCACATCTGCAGCCTGTATCACAGCTTGTGGCAATGCCAGATCCTTAACCCACTGAATGAGCCATGGATCAAACCTGCATCCTCACAGAGACATCAGGTCATTAACCTGCTGAACCACAACAGGAACTCTGACAGGCATTTAAATATATATATCAAGTAATGGGAGCATAAAATCTATTCGTAATGATAGCTATCTGTATACAAACTCTTCATAATTTATTTCAACCAATTTATTTCTGCTTTAATATACTAACAGAGATAAAAATGATGAAACCCAAAATTTTAAAAAGCTAGAAGAGTTAGAGAAAGACACATTCTCTCTATTTCAAGATCCACATTAAAATGCACATAATCAAGAGTGAAGACACTAGATGACTTCTGAACCTATGGAGTAGTCTTTTTAATAATAATCAGGGTAATCATTATTTCCAGGAAGATTATCTAGCATATAAGATTCTAGTCATGCAGAGAATTATTACTAGGCAGAAAATGCTTATCTTTCATATCTTAATTTTTATCAGGAAATACACTCCATTAAAAATTAGTTTAAAAAACAACTAATCCGTTACACTGAGTAACTTTTTATTATCTAGTTTGTGTTTTTCAAAAATTATTATTACATGTATGATAATGGATGGTAACTGGACTTATTGTGGTGATTATTTCATAATGTATAATAATATTGAATTACTATGTTGAATCACCTGAAACCAATATAATATTATATGCTAAGTATAATTTAATTAAAAATTATTATTACAAAAACAGCATATGTGCATTGTATAAAATTAGAAAAGCATAATTAAATCAATCCTTCACCATCAGATACCACCATTATTAATTATCTTAATACCTAAATTTACAAATATACACATGGGCCTTTGTAGTTTCATATCAATATAAAATCATATTGTACTCTTCCTCAACCTACTTTCTTCAGTAAATAATCTCTACTTTCTCTTATAGTTCAATTTATCTCTTCTAAGACTATATTCAAAATTCCTCATTTGATCCAAAAGTAATCACATACAGCTGCTTTGTCCATGCAAATATCAAATGTAGGGTCAAATTTACATCTGGTTTTTATGTCCCTTAAGTTTCTTGTAATAGCTCATAATCTCTTTTTCATGATCATGACTTTTAGAAGAACTCAGGAAAATTATCTACTGTAGACTATCCCCAGATTTTTTTCAGATTTCTTTGCTATGCTACCATTTAACTTGTCAATCTATATCTTGTATTTATAATAAATTGTACATTATATTAGAGGTTTAATAAATCCAATTTAAATATTTTTTCCTAGAGTAACTCATAGGTGATGATGGGTACTTCTTGTGGCTTTATATCAAAAGGCACATAATATCTGATTAACAACCACTGATGACACCATGGTTGATAGATACTTATAAGTTATTTTGTTTTCTCCTCCACTGTACAGGTAAAATTTCTCCCTTGTGTTTAAAAAATAATATGTAAGTTTTTATCTTAGCAATTAACCCACAGGTAGTTTCCCATAAACCATTTACTTAATGATCTTGACACCAATTAGTAATCCTTTCTTTAATCTATTAATATAATTTCAGGCTATGAAATTATCCTTTTTCTAATTCTACAGTCCCTTCTTTGTTTTATAACTGGTATTTTCTGTAAAACAGCAATTTTCCTCAAAAATTGGAATATTTTGATACCCTGTTGGTGAGGACGTAAGCAACTGAATTACCACAGACACCTGGTGGGAATATTCACACCTCATTTTTGGAACACAATTCGGCATTATCTAGCCAAGTTGAAGATACACACAATCTATAACTAAAAATTCCCACTTGAGGCATAGCATTTCCCACTTTTGGTATTCTCCACTTAAAATCAGAAAATTAATTTTTTTAATTAGACATTAAAAAGTGCTAAAAGTCTATTTCTTAATATTTTAAATGAGGAAAATTACAATCTTTTTATGTCAACTCAAAACCTCAACCAATTTCCTAAAACATAACTAATTCAAAGTAAAATGCCTATAAATACACACACACACACACACACACACACACACACGCAAGCTGTCATGTTAAGATATAAAATGGCTAAAATTTTATTTATTTATTTATTTATTTATTTATTTATTTATTTATTTATTGTCTTTTTGCCTTTATGTAGAGCTGCTCCCATGGCATATGGAGGTTCCCAGGCTAGGGGTCTAACAGGAGCAGTAGCTGCCTGCCTTCGCCACAGCCACAGCAACGCGGGATCCAAGCTGCGTCTGCAACCTTCACCACAGCTCACGGCAACGCTGGATCCTTAACCCACTGGGCAAGGCCAGGGATCAAACCCGCAACCTCATGGTTCTTAGTCAGATTCGTTAACCACTGAGCCATGAAGGGAACTCCAAAGTGGCTAAAATTTTCACAGAACAATTAATATGGTTATTTCAAACAGTGTCTTTGTATTCAACAACATGCTGTATTAGTCTGGATTCTCTGGAGCAGAATTAATTATGGATATATAAAAAATAACTGATGTAATATATCATATATGACTTATTATAAGGAATTGGCTCACGTGATTGTGGAGACTGAGAAGTTTCAAGATCAGCAGGTGAGACCCAGAAATCTAGTAAAGACCCAGGAAAGCCAGTGCTGTAGGTTCCTGTCCAAGTCCAAGTCTGAAGGCATGAGAAAACCAATGCTCCAGCTGGAAGATAAGCAAAGAGAGCAAACTCTGCTTTATTCAGTCTTGTGTTCTACTCAGGCTTTCAACAAAATGAATGAGGCCCTCCCACATTGGAGAGGGCAATCTGTTAAACTTAGCCTATCAACTCAAATGTTAATCTCATCCGCAAACTCTCTCGCAGATACAACCAGAATAATGTTTAAATCAACTATCTAGACAATCCCTCCAGTCAAGTTGACACATGAAATTAACCATCACATATGTCCTTTGTTGATTGTGGCTACAACTTTCAAAATATTAACACTTAACAATTCTATCTGGAATATAATCCAGGCTTCCCTTCTGTCATGCATTGTTTTTGTTTAAAATATAGTATTGAATTTGGGAAACATAAACAGGAAATTTTTATGTAAGTCAGCTGACAAGTGTATTGGAAAGACACCTATATTCTAAAGCCTGGATATCAAAATCCAAGAGGTGTTTCACCAGGAAAATATTAAAATATGTGAGTACTACCCTAAAAACATGTAAACATACGCATGCTGTGGCACTGCTATTTATGGTAACTAAAACCTGCAAACACCTAAACATCTACTTATGGTAATATGAATGAGTTGCGAAATATTCACACAACAGACTAGTATATCACTAAGAAAATGATATCGCCAAATGCTATAGTATGGATGAGCTTGCAAATACAATAATGAACAAAAGAAAGATAAAATTCCAACCGTATGATTCCATTCATATTAAGTTCAAAGCAGGCAAAACCAGACCCATTGTTTAGAGATGCATACATAGGTTATAAAAGCATAAAAGAAAAGAAAGGTATGATTATGACCAAGCCAGAATAGTGGATACTTCCAAAGAAGAGGGATGAATTATAATTAGGGAGGAAGCCACAAACAAGGTGGGTATTCTTAGATACAGCCAAAGTTCTATTTTTTGACTTGGGTTATAACAGCATTTGTTTTATAAGTATTCATTAGACAGTACAGATATATTTTACGAACTCCTCTATAAGTATATATATTTCATAAAAGAAATGAAAAAGACATACACAGGGAAAGACAAATTAGCCATTATATAGGAGATATAATTGTAATATGCCACTGAAGGGCACTGACCTCTGCTTGCTGTATCTGACCATGTGTCAACACATATATAATTGAACTGTGGAAGATAAAAATAAGGACAACTAAAATAAGCCAGGAACAGAAGCACTTGGAAAGTAGATTGCACTTAGAAAATGCTCAAAAACAACACATTTGGTGGATTGGAACTTGACAAATAATAAAAAAAAAAAACTGCCAGTTCTTTCAACCTTGTTGAAGCAGTGGAAAAAGGGAAAGCCATCCGAGCAAGAAGAAAGATAAAAAGAATATTAGGGTAACCTAAGAAGAAAACTGAGGAACTTTCAAGAAATTTTTGTAGACCAAGTGTGGGCTGGCATGAAGGTTTAGAATCCCTAGAACACAGCATGCCCACCTTCCAACGCTTCCTAGGCCTTCACAGAATAGTCATGAGAAATATTAGATCTAGAGTAGGAATGCTGAATGAAACTTTCAAGCACTCCAGCTTTATTTAAACTGGTGCAAGGCAGCAGACACCTCACTTAGGTGAAGAGGAGCAGAATACTGAGAGAGACCTGCTACACCAAGAAACAGCACAGGACCTCATGAACTCTGAGGGCAGGAAAGGAGGACTGAGACAAGGCCTATAGACCCTCCAGGCTGTACAGTGAGTAGAACAACGATAATCTATGACTGCAAGAGGGGCAGGGAAGTTGAAAAAGATTATCCTGAGGTGTAAGGATGGGGGTGGGGGGGTTGAAGTCTGAAGGCAGAATAGGAAAACTGAACTCTTTAGCTATATGAGGTCTTCAGTGGGTACAAAGCAGTGATTGAGTTTTATTGAGGTAGAGGCAAGAGAGCTGAGAGATATCCCTCTGAGATGTAGACTAACAGGGCCTGAGGAAGACTGTGGGCAAAGCAGGAAATAAATCTTCAAGGTACTCAGGTCCCACATCTGGCTAAAAAGAAAATTCTGATCCCCTGCACTTTTGAAGCCTGTGGTGAAATAAATGTAACTAAAGAAACAACTAAGCCCAGATACAACTTACTCATGGACTAAATTAACTCATATCCTCACATTACTGGCTTGAAAGAAGAGATGAGCCCTTTTCTGGATATAAATATTATTTGCTTCAGTTTCTATTGTTTGATAGTCAATCATTAATCAAAAGTATGAGTCATGAAAAAAGGAAGAAAAGTTACTTATTCTCAAGAGAGAAAACAGTCAATTAACATCTGATCCAAGATTATCAAAGAGAAGCTTTAAAATAACAATGATAAATATATTAAGAAATTTCATGGAAAAGATAGCATGTATGAATATATGGAGAATTTGCTTTATAGATGAAAACTATAAAAAGGAGCCAGATGGTAAATGAAAAATAAAAGACAAATAATACTTTTCTGGGTTCATTAGTATTCTGAACACATCACATGAAAGAATCAGTGAATTTGAAGAAAATATAAATTATCCAAGTTAATACACAAAGAGAAAAAAATTTAAAGAGGAGGTGGATCAGAATATCCAATAACTGAAATGAAATTAAATTGTCTATCATTTGTGTAGTTGAAAATTCCAGAACAAGAACAAAACAGAGAAGAAATATTGAAAGTGATAATCACTGAAAATTTTCCAAAGCTGAGGAAAGACATCAACCCACAGACCTAAGAAGTTCAGTGAAACCCAGTAAGAGTAAATACAAAGAAAATTACATTTAGGCATATCATGGTTGTACTGCTGAAATACAAAGCATAAAGTTAAAATCTTGGAGTTCCCATCATGGCTCAGTGGTTAATGAATCTGAATAGGAACCACGAGGTTGTGGGTTTGATCCCTGGCCTCACTCAGTGGGTTAAGGATCTGGTGTTGCCATGAGCTGTGGTGTAGGTCACAGACGTGGCTAAGATCCTGCGTTGTGGCAGCTGTGGTGTAGGCCAGTGGCTACAGCTCTGATTAGACCCCTAGCCTGAGAACCTCCATATGTTGCGAGTGCGGCCCCAGAAAAGGCAAAAAGGCAAAAAAAAAAAAGATAAAATCTTGGTGTTTCTGTAGAGGCTCAGCAGAAACAAACCTGACTCATATCCATTAGGATGCAAGTTTGATTTCTGGCCTCACTCAGTGGGTTAAGGATCTGATGTTGCCACAAGCTGTGGTGCAAGTCACAGCCATGGCTCAGATCCAGTGTTGCTGTGGCTGTGGCGAAGGCCAACAGCTATAGCTCTGATTCAACCCCTAGCCTGGAAATCTCCATATCCCACGGGTGTGGCCCTAAAAAATAAGAAAAAAAAGATAAAATCTTGAAATCAAAGGAAAAATGACATATTACCTCAAATGAACAATGATGAGAGGATAGTTAACTTATCAAAAAAATGAAGATAAACAATGAAATGACATCTTTAAAGTACTTAAAGAAAAACTGTTAATCTAGAATTTTTTATTTTTTTGCTTTTTAGGGCCACACCCATAACATATGAAAGTTCCCAGGCTACAGGTTGCATCGGACCTGTAGCTGCCATTCTATGCCACAGGCACAGCAATGCAAGATCTGAGCCAAGTCTGAGACGTACATCACAGCTCACAGTAATGCCAGATTCTTAACCCATTAAGTGAGGCCAGGGATCGAACCCATATCTTCATGGATCCTAGCCAGGTTCATTACTGCTGAACCATGATGGGAACTCCCAATCTAGAATTTTACATCCAGTGAAAATATCCATTAAAAGTGAAGTCAAAATAAAGCCATTTGGAAGCAGGCAAAAAGTGAAAGAAATCATTTCAACCTTAGTAGACCTGCACTATAAAATAATATTAAGGACTCACTAATGCTCTGTGATTTTTTTTCAGTCCTATTTCAGTTTTATTTGTATAGTTTCAATTACTGTCTTCAAGTTCAATAATCATTTCTTCTCCAATGTCTAATCCATCATTAATCCCACTCAGTATGTTTTTCATTTTGCACATTGCAGTTTTCATAGCTGGAAGTCCAATGTGAGTCTTTTCAACATTTGTACAATATGTACAATATTTATTCCAGCTTCCTAAACCAAGGGAATACAGTTACAGTTATTGTTTGCTGCACTGATTCACTAATTATATCTTCTGTGTCCCATCTGGATTAGTTTTAGTTAATGATTTTTCTCTTATGGACTGTAATATCTTGCTCCTTCGCATGCTGATGATTTTTAGTTGGACATGATTAACTTTATCTTGCTGAATGCTACATATTTTTTAATTCCTATTTTTCTTGAGCTTTGTTCTGTGATGCTGTTGAGTTAGAAAAAATTTGATCAATTCAGGTCTTGCTTACAAGAATTTTTAGGAGGAACCAGGGTAGCACTTAGCTTAGGGATGATTTTGCTACTACTGAGGCAAAACACTTCTGAGTACTCTTCCCAAATTCTATAAATTTTGGCTGGTACCCTCTCTAAACCCTGACTATTATTCCCTCTAATCCTTTCTGCATCAAGCAGTTTCCTCACCCTCATGCACTGATCAGTACTCAGCTGAAGACTCAGAGGACTCTGCAGATCTCCAGAGAGCTCTTTCCCTCTCTCTAAACAGCTCTTTCCTCTGTGATACTCTTCCCTATGAACTCTGGCTTCCATGGTCTCCCCAAACTCCCAACTTCATCTTTCAATGTAGGGAGACCACCACACTTTTGCCTGGGCTCTCTCCCCCTTGTGACCTAGTAAATCTGCAGGTGATAAACTGGGTTAATTCCAGGTTTCATCTTATCTGTTCATAAGTAAAGGGAATCACTACCCTTTATTGCCTAATATTCAATGTCTTTGAAAACTGTTGTTTCATGTATTGTATTCAGATTTGTATTGTTTAGGCAGGAAAACTGTGTTCCTCTGAATTTACCCTCCATCTTGGTTAGAAACAAATCTTTGTATCATGCTTTTTAAAAATACTTTAGGAGTCCCCATTGTGGCTCAGCAGGTTTAGAAGCTGACAGTGTTTGTGAGGATGTATTTTTGATCCCTGGCCTTGCTCAGTGGGTTAAGGATCCAGCATTGCCTCAAGCTGCAGCATAGGTCACAGATGTGGCTCAGATCCAGCATTGTTATGGCTGTGGTATAGGAGAGCAGCTGCAGCTCCAGTTCGACCCTAGCCCAGGAACTTCTGTATGCCACAGGTATGGCCATAAAAAGAAAAAAAAAAGCTATAAATAAATAAATATAAAAAACACTTTATGTAGTCTTCACATTATGACTGAAATGCTGATTTTTCTTTCAGGCTCATTTAAGTAAGACTCCTTGGAGGTCTTGAATGATACGAAATCTAGAATATTACATAAATACTAAGTATGAGTTTCGAAGTGAACAAAGCTATCCATAATCAGGGACACATACATAAAAAAAGACATATGAAAGGACATTGACCCATGATATTTACCCTTATTTATCTACTTCTTCCTCCTTTTAAAATTCTTCTTTCACACTACTTACATTTAGGACTATGTGTCCCTGTATTCCCTGTGATTACTTTCTGCTCCAGAGAGGGAGTAATATAAGAGATATAAAAACCCTTTTAAGATGCCAAAAATTTTGCAAATTTGAAAACTATTTTGTCTAGGTAATGCAGCCTTGCCCATTTTCTCTAGAATTTCTCTGGAAGTAAAGAAACATAAACATATGCAACACTACACACAAACACGCACATGCGTGCACACACACACAATTTATCAATTTTACACTAAATATATGTTTTAGATTTCAGCTGCAAATGTAATTTAAGAATATAATTAACCGATTAATCTCTGATTTCTCTCTTTTGGATTTCCCTCGGATTTCAGACAAATATATTTGTCACAATCAGTGATTATGAAGTGATTAAAATAAAAAGTAACATTCTGTCTTCCTAAGTACACAGAAAAAAGGTAACATGAGTAGTTTATAAACGCTTCCATTATTTTCAGCAGTGAGAATGGACCAACAGCTGGTGTTCAAATAACTAATCCTTTTACTGAAAATTCAGAATACAGGGATTGGCTAGATGTGGATGATACATCATGATTATATCATTCAGTGATTTACACAGGGGTTGCTGCTTTAAGGAAAGTAATTATACAGCTCAAATGATTAAGCATCTTAATTTAAAATTCATATGACAGAGAGATCCCAGGTGAAGAAAAGAGAAGGGGGGGAGAGGAAGAGGAAGAGAGAGGGGGAGGAAGAGGGAGAAGGAAAAGGATAATGAGGAGAAAAGGGATAAAAAAGAAAGAACATACAAACATGTGTAACATAGGATTCAGGTAGCATTGCACTTTTATCCTGCTTGAACCCTAACATAGGTATATTAACTTACCTCATTTCTTTCCCCTTTCTCCTTGCTGTTTGTTTTCAATTGATGCAACTAACATATGATTCAATTATCTTAATTTGACTATGGGTCCTTCTATTTCCTCCAGGAGAGCCTGCCTAGTATAGTATGTGAAGACTACCATTACATGAAGTTATTTCTTACCTCAAGCAAGATTCACTTAAAATAAATTTAGTAAGATTTGAGTTTAATCATAATAAAGTCACTTAATTTCACTTGCCTCCCAATATTTCCAGAAAGAGAAGTAGAATTACAGATGGCAAATTTAAATAATAAAAATGCACTGCGTTACGCATGGAAACATCATCCTGCATGTGTCAAACTAAACAAAAGTTGAAAACCTCTCTACTATTGAGTTCCCGTCATGGCTCAGTGGTAAGGAATCCGACTAGTATCCACTGGGATGTGGGTTTGATCCCTGGCCTTGTTCAGTGGGTTAAGGACCTGGCATTGCCATGAACTATAGTGTAGGTTACAGGAACAGCTAAGATCTGGCATTGCTATGGCTGTGGTGTCGGCCAGCAGCTGTAGCTCCAATTCAACCCCAAGCCTGGGAACTTCCATATGCCACAAGAGTGGGGCCCTAAAAATGAATGAAAGAGAGAAAGAGAGAGAGTGAGAGAGAGAGAGGGGAAGGGAGGGAAGGAGGGAAAAAAGAAAACCTCTGAACTAGAAAACTAGCACTCCACAAGCAAGTCTCCTATACTCTCTAAATATTTCTTTCTGAGCCCAAATCTTCAGATTTATTTCTTTGTTCTTTAATAAATACATGAGAGGGAGTCACTGCTGTAGTGCAGTGGAAATGAGTCTGACTAACATCCATGAGGATGCAGGTTCCAACACTGGCCTTGCTCAGTGTTTGGGGATCTGGTGTTGCCGTGAGCTATGGAGTAGGCTGCAGTCACAGCTCAGATCTGGTGTTGCTGTGACTGTTGCAACACCAGATCTCTAATCCACTGAACAAGGCCAGGGATCAAACCCACATCCTGATGGATACTAGTCAGGTTCGTTACCACTGAGCCATGAGAGGAACTTCAGAGTCGAGAAGTTTTCAACTTTTGTTTAGCTTTGACACATTAAGGATGATGTTCCCATAGGCCAGCAGCTGTAGCTCTGATTCGACCCCTAGCCTGGGAACTTCCATATGCTGCATGTGCATCCTGAAAAAGCAAAATAAATAAATAAGATCACACTGGAAGTGAAGGTGGGGAAGTCACATAGGAAAATGCATCGTTTAACTTTATTCAATCCCAATTACAGTTTTCAACAATAGCCACTCCCAAAGTTGGTAAGAAAATTCTATGCTCACTTTTATCTTCTGTTTTCACTGCCGCATCCAATTTCCCCATATACTCCTATCATCTTTCTATTGAAACCTCTGAGTATACTGTGCTCTGTACCGAAATTTTCTAGCAACATTAGTATCTCCTTGCACAATTACATAAAAAGCATAATCCTGGATTTCCTTAGTGGCTCAGTGGGTTAAGGAACTGCCATTGTCACTGCTGTGGCTCTGCTTACTGCTGTGGTGTGGGTTCAATCCCTGGGCAGAGAACTTCTGCATGCCATGGGTGTGGCCAAAAAGAGAGAGAAACACATCCCTGTTGATGCCACATAAATTGAGGACAGGCAAAGCAGTACTCTTTTACTTCGCTGGTGTTCACTTTGCAGCAATAGATTCCTAATTAAGAGATTCATAAGTATTCACGTTCATTCAGGCTATTCCACTTTTTCTTTGCTACATTTGCTTAGAAACATTTAGACACATTAACTATTCTTCCAATCAAAACAAATAGTTTCTGTGTTTGTGGATAAGCAATTTATGATTGTCCTTTGCTGAAAGCAAAATATAAAAACATGTTTTTTCCAATTTTCAATTTTCCTTTATTTTTAATATAAATCATTTCATTTGGATGAAGGAAAGCAACTGTTCTGAGTGAAATTTTGGACACTATTGTTAGCCTCTTCCACTAGTAATAATGTCCTCAAGTTATGCTGGTAAAAACCGTATAGGAAACTATGAACCTGAGAAGTTAGTATCTTTAATAATGAGAGTGATCAGACAGAGGGCAGGGTGATTTGAAGTTTTACTAACTGAGACTGGTAGAAGGGTCGATGGATGATTACTCCAAAGGAAGAAAGATTTTAAAGGCTATGAAAGTTTTTGTTAGAACATAAGAGGAAAATTTGATTTATTCTGTCACCTACATTAGATTCTCCATATATACTCTGAATATCATACATATCAGAGAGAATAAATAAAACCACCAATAACCTGTGTTTACAGCATAACTAAAACAGAATAATGCTTCAGTTTACTTGTAACTAGGGAAACAAATGTTCAGAAACCAGTAGAGAACCTCTGGAGTCCACTTTAGAGCAGCAAGTGGGCACCTGAGGAGTGAAATACAGATATAATTATTTTCCAGAAGATAGAGCCCCATCCTTACAGCATAAATGCTGAGAATGAATCTGATGCCAGGATGTTCAGGGTTCTGGCTGTGAGAAATTGAGAGGCAGAGCTTTGAAACTGGTTGCAATCAGAGATGAGATTTGTGTCCCTGCTCCAAAACAGTGCGAAAGATTTGGAAAGGGGAGTTCCCATTGTGGCTCAGTGGTTAGCAAACCCAACTAGCATCCATGAGGACGCAGGTTCAATCCCTGGCCTCACTCAGTGGGTTAAGGATCTGGCATTGCTGGGAGCTGTGGTGTAGGTTGCAGACACAGCTCAGATCACACACTGCTGTGGTTCTGGAATAGGCCAGCCGCTACAGCTTCGACTGGACCCCTAGCTGGGGAACCTCCATATGCCGCGGGACCAGCCCTAAAAGACAAAAAGACCAAAAAGAAAAAGAAAAAAGGCTTGGAAAGGGAATAACTTTGAAGAAGAAGAAGGACTCATGCCAATTTGGGGGTGAGAGGGAATAAGGAAATAAGCAGTAAATATTAAAGTTTTTACACAAAATTTAAGAAAGTCAAAACATCAGAAGACTTCATTATCCTCTCTTCTCTGCCACTAAAGAATGTACATTAACAGAAGCACCTATACTTCATCATGTCAAGAAAGCACCCGTGAGCTGAGAAATCTGATGTCACCAAATTCATCCTTTTCTACAAACAACTGTTATTGCTGGCCTAGAAAGATATAAGGTATTGCCAAAATTAACATAAAATAGAAGACAGTGCTCATACTAGAAGTATTGTAATAAAAAACAAAAAAGCAAAAACCAAGACATTTCAGATGATGAAAGTTATCCCCCCCAAAAAAAAACTACAAAGCAGAGAAAAACTATAACAAAATATGCTAATTAAAACTAAATATCCACGGGGTTCCCGTCATGGTGCAGTGGAAACGAATCCAACTAGCATCCATGCAGATGTGGGTTGGGGATCCGGTGTAGCGGTGAGCTATGATGTAAGTTGCAGAGGGAGCTTGGATCCCACTTAGCTGTGACTGTGGCAGAGGCCAGCAGCTGTAGCTCCAATTCGACCCCTAACCTGGGAACCTCCATGTGCCACAGGTGTGGTCCTAAAAAACAAAAAGAGAAAAAATTAAATATCCTTAACAAGCATTTGCAGGTATGAGGAAAAAACTCAAAGAATATATTGAGAAGTTCAAAATATTAAGGCATCAATAGAATTTCAATTTTTCCCAGTGTCGAACACAAAGAAAACCAAATAAAATTGACCTTAAACTTAAAGTTCAAAATAGAATGAATGTAAAAACAGAAATATGAAAAAGGAGAGTTAACAACTCAGGAAAAAGAGTGAGAAAAGGCAAGAAATCATCCCTCCATGAATGACAACCAAGGAAGAACAGCTTAGACTGGAATATAATAAGCAGTATAAGCAAAAATTAAAAGATAACATAGTGAAAATGAAATAAAGGGAGGTAAAAAGGAGGGCAAAAAAAGTGACAGAGAAGGTAGAGAGAAAACATCTAAGTAAGGAAACGGGCATTAACAAAGGTATTAGCACAAAGATAATCATCAGAACAAAAATATAAACACAGAATATGTAAAAACATAATATTTTATACATGGCATATGTTAAAAATATTTAGAGAACATATCAAAATATAAGAAAAAGAAATACACAAGATACCACACAAAAAATAAGTTTCAATTTTTCAGTATCCTCAAATCAATTAATGTAATACACCACATTAACAAATTGAAAACTAAAAGCCATATGATAATCTCAATAGATGCAGAAAAAGATTTTGAAAAACTCAACATCCATTTATGTTAAAAAAAAAAAAACCTCTCCAGAAAGTAGGAATAGGGTGAACATACCTCAACATAATAAAGGTGATACATGACAAATTCACAGCTAACATCATACTCAAAGGTGAAAACCTGAAAGAATTTCCTCTAAGATTAGGAAGAAGACAAGGATGCCACCCTCGCTGCTTTTATTCAACACAGTTTTGGAAGTCCTATCCACAGCAGTCAGAAGAAAAAGGAATGAAAAGAATTCAAATTGGAAAGGCAGAAGTAAAACTGTCACTAGTTGCAGATGACATGATATAGAGGTAGAAAAACGCAAAACTGCCATCAGAAAACTACTAGAGCTCATCAATGGATTTGGTAAAGTCACAGGATATGAAGTTATATTACATTCAGAAATCTTTTGCATTTCTAACAAACAGTGAATTATCAGAAAGAGAAATTAAGGAAACAATTCCATTCATCATCACATGAAAAAGAATAAAATACCAAGTAATAAACTACTGAAGAAGGTAAAAGAACTATACTTAAAAAACTATTAGGCACTGACAAAAGAAATTAGAGATGACACAAATGGAAAGATATACCATGTTCTTGGATTGGAAGAGTCAATACTGTTAAAATGATCATACTACCCAAGGCAATGTACAGATTCAATGCAACCCCTATCAAGTTACCAATGGCATTTTCCACAGAACTAGAACAAATGATTTCTAAATTTGTGTGAAATACAAAAGACCTCCAACAGCCAAAAAAATCTTGAGAAAGAAAAGGAGAGCTGGTAGAACCATGCTTCCTGACTTCAAACTATACTACAAAGCTATAGTAATCAAAACAGCATGGTACTGGCACAAAAACAGACACATAGACCAATGGAATAGAATAGAAACCCCAGAAATAAACCTACACACCAAAATCAATATATGACAAAGGAAATAAGAATATACAATAGAGAAAAGACAGTCTCTTCAACAAGTGGTGCTGGGAAACTGGACAGCTACATGTAAAAGAATAAAATTCTGTAACATATAAAAAATAAACTGAAATGGATTGAAGACCTAAATGTAAGACCAGATACTATAAAACTCCTAGAGGAAAACATAGGCAGAACATTCTCTGGCAGAAATCACAGCAGTATTTTTTCTGGAACAATCTCCTAGAGTAATGGAAAAAAATTTTTTTAATTAGCATCTAATTAAATGTAAAAGCTTTTACACAGAAAGGAACCATAAACAAAATGAAAAGACAACCTACTGAATGGGAGAAAATATTTGCAGGTAATATGACTGATAAAGATTTAATATTCATCTTATATAAATAGCTCATACAGCTCAATGTTTAAAAAAAAAGCTAACTTGATTAAAATATGGGCAGAAGAACTGAATAGACATTTTTCCAAAGGGGAAATGCAGATGGCCAACAGGCACATGAAAAGATGCTCAATATCACTAATCATCAGGGAAATGCAAATCAAAACCACAGAAATACACCTGTCAGGACGAACACAACATCAAAAAGAACACAATAAATGTTGTCAAGGATGACGACTAATACTTGTACACCACTGGTGGGAATGTAAATTGGTAAAAGCTTTATGGAAAACAGTATAGAGGTTTCTCAAGAGTAAAAATAGAACTACTATATGACCAAGCAAGTCCACTCCCTAGTATACATCAAAAAAACAAAAACAAAAAAACAGTTCCCGTGACTCAGCAGTAATGAACTAGCAGTAATGACTAGTATCCATGAGGATGCAGGTTTGATCCTTGGCCTAAGTGGGTTAAGGATCCAGCGTTGCCACGAGCTGTGGTATAGGTCGCAGACGTGGCTTGGATCCCATGTTGCTGTGGCTGTGGTGTAGGCCAAAAGCTGTAGTTCCATTTCGACCCCTAGCCTGGAAACTTTCATATGCCCTAAAACAAAATAAAACAAAAACAAAAAACAAAAACACTAATTCAAAAATATACATACGCACCCCCAATGCTCATAGCAGCATTATTTACAATTGTCAAGATATGGAAGCAACCTAAGTGTCAATCAACACAAGAATGGATAAAGATATTGTATGCATTTACAACTGAATACTACTTTGTCATAAAAAGCAACGTGTATGGACACGAAGGGCATTATGCTAAGTGAAATAAGTCAAAGACAAATACTGTATGGTATCACTTATATGTAGAATATAAAAAATACACCCAACAAATGAGTAAATATATCAAAAAAGAAACAGGCTCACAGATATAAAGAACAAACTACTGGCTACCAGTGGGGACAGAAAAGGGGGGAGGGACAAAATAGGGATGGGGATTAAGAGGTACAAACTATTATGTATAAAATAAAAGAATATTAAACAACATGGGCAAATACAGCCAATATTTTATAGTAACTACAAAAGGAGTATAATCTTGTGAAGCACTATACTGTATGGCTATAACATATAATATTGTACATGAACTGTACTTCAATAAATAAATAGTTTTAAAGAAACATATTAGTATATAATACATAGTAAATATTATTTTAAAATATGTAATAATCATATCAGTCAATAAAAATCAACTTATTAAATAAAAAATATTTTCAGATTGGTTTATATAGCAAAACCCAGCAGCTAAACAAACCCAACTGTCAAGTAAACAGACGCACTTAGAACAAACTGACTCAGAAAAGCTGGACCAGGTAAATACACGTAAATAAAAAAATCCTGATTTTCCATAAGGCAGACTTTAGGCTTAAAAGTATTAAATAAGTCAAAGAGTTTACTAGATAATGTTAAAAGATCTCAATCATAGTAAGGAAACAATGACTATGAATAAATACTTACCAAATAATTCAGTAACTTCCTTAATAAAACATAAATTACAAAAGATGCAAGTAGAAATAAACAAATACAGTAATAGCAGCTAACTTAATACTTCACTCTCACTCAAAACAGATCAAAAGAAGAACAAAAAAATAAAGATATACACAACGTAAACGATGTATCAATAAGGTAGCTTTTATTGACACATATCAAAAAGAACATACCTTCTCCACAAATGTACATGAAACACTCAGTAAATCTCACCATCTATGAGGTCATCAAAAATCTCTGTAAGTTTCATAAAGCACAATTAACATTACACTCCCTGACTACCAAACAATACTTAGAAATTAATTGAAACAGAAAACAAAGACTCTTAAATGAAAATTTACAGCTTTCTATCAAACAATCCTTTGAAAAAGAAAATAAAAATAAAAATTTCAGGAGTGTCTGTCATGGCTCAGCAGTTAACAAACCCAACTAGCATCCATGAGGGTGCAGGTTCAAACCGTGGCCTCACTCAGTGGGTTAAGGATCCAGCATTGCCGTGAGCTGTGGTGTAGGCTGCAAACGCAGTTCGGATCCCACATTGCTGTGGCTATGGTGTAGGCCGTCAGCTACGCTCTGATTGGACCCCTAGCCTGTGAACCTCCATATGCCGCTGTTGCAGTCCTAAAAAGACTGACTAAATAAATAAATAAATAAACAAACAAATATTTCAGAATTTCTAAAGAATCATAGGGAGTGTCTACTGTGGGATGGTGGGTTAATGATCTGGCTTGTCTCTGTGTAGATCCCCAGTCTAGCAAAATGATTTAAGGATCCAGTGTTGCCATAGCTGTGGCATAGGTTGCAGCTGTGGCTCAGATTTGATTCCTGGCCCAGGAACTTCCATATGCCGCCGGTGCAGCTGGGAAAAAAAAAAAAAAAAGAATCATAATAACACCTCACTGAAGAATTTATGGAATACAATAAAAACAATGATGAAAATAAATTCCTAACAAAGAAAGTAGAAAACAGAAGAAAAAAATAATAGCATGCATTAATGAGTTATAAAAGAGCAAAATACAAAATATACCAAAACTCTAGTTCTTGAAGAATAAGCAGTAATTTAAACAAAGCACTAGCTAACCTAGTCAAGAGGGGAAAAGGAAGAAAGTATACAAATACAAAATAAGAAATGAGGAGTTCCCTCATGGTGCAGTGGGTTAAGGATCCAGTGCCGTCACTGCTGTGGCTCTGGTCACAACAGTGGTGCAAGTTAGATTCTGAGCCAGGAACCTCCACGTGTCACAAAAAAGGAAGGAAGCACGGGAGGAAGGAAGGAAGGGTGGATCAAGAGGTATTTATAATTAAGATTTATTTAAAAATCATAAGGAGTTTACAAATATCCATGCAAATAAACTATAAAACCTACATGCAATAATTTCTTAGGAAAAATTGGTTCCTATAGAGATAGATTAAATAGAGCAATTTCCGTAGAACAGAGTCATCAAATAACTATCCTGTAATAAAGAAATCAGAACCAGGTGTTTTCATAGAATAAATTCTACTGAAATTTCCCAAACCACATGATCCCAATATTACCTTAACTGATTTAGTGGGTGGGAAAAAAAAACTTTATAATTATTTTTATGAAGTATAACACTGATACATTAACCTGATTAACATACTTTTTAAAATTCTTATGAATTCACTTGTATTCTTTTTTTTTTTTTTTTTTCTTTTCAGGGCCACACCCACAGCATATGGAGGTTCCCAGGCTAGGGGTCTAATTGGAGCTGTAGCTGCCGGCTTACACCACAGCCACAGCAACGCAGGATCCGAGCCGCGTCTGTGGTCTACACCACAGCTCACGGCAATGCTGGATCCTTAACCCACTGAGCAATGCCAGGGATCAACCCTGCAACCTCATGGTTCCTAGTTGGGATTCACTAACCACTGAGTCACGACAGGAACTCCGAATTCACTTATATTCTTGTTAAAAAATTTTAAACAAATATTAGCAAAATATTTTAACACTATATGAGAATAATACAATATGAGGGGAGAGAGATTTATCCCAGAAGTGTAAGGATGGTTCAGTATTAACCTAGTATATTTCATCCTATTGATAATTTAAGGAGAAATATGATTATCACCATAGATGCTAAAAAGATATTTGAAAAAATTTGATACCCATTCCTCATTTTAAAAAAGCACTTAATAGGAGTTCCCACCATGGAGCAACAGGATTGGTGGCATCTTGGGAGCACTGGGACACAGGTTCTATCCCCAGCCCTGCACAGTGGGTTAAGGACCCGGCATCGCTGAAGCTGCCACTTAGGTGACAATTGTGGCTCAGATCTGTTCCCTGGCCCAGGGACTCGATATGCTATGGGGTGGCCAAAAAATATAAAATAAAATAAAATAGCCCTTAATAAAACAGTATTTAGTGCGTATTTCCTTAACATGATTATTGAACATCACTCCTAAAACCCATGTGTTACACAGTCGGAAATCTCTGACTAAAGGCTTTTCCACCAGGACAAGGAAAAAGTCAAGGAAGGAGGTTCACTGTCTTGTGGCTGTTTAACATACTCTAGGTATTAGGAAAACAGAATCACACAGAAAATTAAGCGCTGTAAAATAAAAAGTAAAACTCCCTACTTCCAGATTATGACTTTATCTCTGAAAGACCAAAAGGATCACTAACTACATCAAACAGTGAAGTAGAAGGATATAAATTTAATACACAAAAATCAATTAACTTTCATGTATATACACGATAACTAGAATATATAATGTACGGGAAGACTCCAGTTAATAAAAATAACAAAGACAAAATTCTGAAAAATAAGAAAGAAATGTGCAAAGTATACGTATGCAAGGAAAACTTCAAGTACTTCTGTTTTGAATAAATGGAAGCATATCCATTGTCTTGGATAGAACAACTCAACATCCTAACTACATAGTTTCTCTCCAAGTTATCGCATATATGTATAGTATGTTTATGTGTGTATATATAGCATTTCCAATAAAAATACAAGCTTTTAAACAAATTGATATTATAGGTCATATTGATAAATAAATACTTAAGAATATATTGGAAAAGCTTTAAAAAAAGGAATAATGGAAAACAAACTCTATCAGATATTCAAACACATTAATATACATGTAACATACATGTAACAGTGTGGCATTAGAGTATGAATTGAGAAATAAACCAAAGACACAAAATAGAAAAACAAGGCTAGACTCTTTCATATAAATAAATTTAGTGTCTAATAAGATAGTATACTTCAAAATACTGGGGGAATTATGGACACTTTAATAAATTACAGTTGATCCTTGAACACAGATTTGAACTATACAGATCCACTTATATGCAGATTCATTTTTTTCAATAGTGTATACTACAGTATTACATGGAAGCAGAATCATGGATACCAGAGGATAGTGTATTCAGAGCGCCAACTCTAAGTAATACATGGAATTTAGACTCTGCAGATGGTCAGCCCCTTATCCCTCATGCTGTTCAAGGGTCAAATATATGGTGAAACAATCCGATACCCATTTGGAGAAAGACAAAATTGGACTCACACTTCACAATATACTTGAATAAACTCCAGATGAATCCAAGATTTATGTGTAAATATGCAACAGTACAAGTACATACAAGTATAAACACAAGTAAATTCCTTTTATAACCTGGTGTTAAGGAATTTCTACCTCTGACTCAAAATATAGATACAACAAAAGAAAATGCTAATAAACTGGACTACATTTTTAATAGCTTTGCACATCCAAAATATAATTCATAAAGTCATAAGACAAATAATAAATTGGGAAAAATATTTCCAAGATACATTATAAAGACTACACATAACCCTTTAAATTTCGAGGGGGAAAAATAATTCTATAGAAATTTGGGCTAAAGGCATGAACGTAAAGCTCAAAAAAAATTCAAATGGTTCTTGAATATGATAATGTTTATAATAATAACCTCAAAAAAAATCAAGCCCAAGTAATACCAATCTATAAATTACAATGTATTACCAGTTACTACTTTCTATTTCATTTAGTAAATTATTAGTCCAGATTTCTGACTTAATAATATATTGTTTAAAAATAAGCAGACTCAGAGTTCCCGTCATGGCTCAGTGGTTAACGAATTCGACTAGGATCCATGTGGATATGGATTCGATCCCTGGCCGTGCTCAGTGGGTTAAGGATCCAGCATTGCTGTGAGCTGTGGTGTAGGCTGCAGACACGGCTCGGATCCCACGTTGTGTGGCTGTTGCGAAGGCCGGCAGCTACAGCTCCTGTTAGACCCCTAGCCTGAGAACGTCTGTGCCGTGGGTGTGGCCCTAGATAAGGCAAAAAGACAAAAATAAAATAAAAATAAAGTAAAAATAAAAAATAAAAAAATAAAAATAAGCAGACTCACGGATTTAGAGAACTAGTGGTTACCAAAGCCAAGAGTGAAGAAGCAAAAGTCATTATAGGGGATTAAAATGTACATACTATTAGGAGTAAAATAAGCTACAAGGATACATTGTTTAACACAGGGGATATATCATACAAAATACAGCCGATATTTTACAATAACTATAAAGGGAGTATAACTTTAAAATATTTTTGAATCACTATATTGTATACCTATAACATAAATATTGTATAGAAACTATACTTGAAAAATAAAAAAAAAAACTTTTAAGTAAACTTAAAAATTTTTTAAAGGACTAAAAAATAGAAAAAATGATAACTTATAATTAGATCACCAAAATGGAACTATATTTATTTTTGTGTATTGTTTTCCAGGCTTTTCATATGGGCCTAAATATATGGAAAACATACAAAATTGCAAAATTTTATAAAAATATTAATACAAAATTATTTGATTTTAAATTTTACATTTTTAGTACAAACTACATAACTGTAGCACATGAACTGCATTTTGTTGCAAATATCTATCATCTTATATTGTGGTACTGGTGCATACATTCAATCATTATACCAGAATGTAATTACACATGTTGATTTCTTTGGACTTTAAACAGTTCTCATAAATAATGTATAAAGAAATAAGTTATAACATGTTCTCTCTTTGGATTTTATCTTCGAGGAAGATTCTAAGTAGCAAAATTTTCAAATCAAACATGAATTTCAACATTTTGTGGCTTACAATATGAGTAGCCGGGAGCTCCCATCGTAGCACAGTGGAAACGAATCCAGCTAGGCACCACGAGGTCGCGGGTTCAATCCCTGGCCTTGCTCAGTGGGTTAAGGACCCAGCGTTGCTGTGAGCTGTGTAGGTCACAGATGCGGCTCGAATCTGGTATTGCTGTGGCTGTGGCATAGGCTGGCAGCTGTAGCTCTGATTAGACCCCTAGCCTGGGAACCTCCATATGCCGCAAGTGCGGCCCTAAAAACAAAAATAGCTGCCAATTTTCTTTTCCAAAGAATAGTTCTGATATTATTATTGTCACACACACAAAAAAAAATTTGGACTTAACTCCACCCTCATTACCATTGGGTACTAACTATTTTGGTAAAAGCAGAATGATATATTTCTGGAATAAATTATAAACTTGAACATTAAGAAATAATATATTGTTTTCACATGAAAGAAAAAAAGCACACTTGCCACAGGACTGGCTACTAAACCGCGGCAATACAGA
Organism: Catagonus wagneri; assembly: GCA_004024745.2. Lineage (NCBI taxonomy): Eukaryota > Metazoa > Chordata > Mammalia > Artiodactyla > Tayassuidae > Catagonus > Catagonus wagneri. The sequence continues at coordinate 14,697,756 of PVHT020000009.1, read as the reverse complement.
GTAAAACTCTTCAAGAAGAGATGTGTCTAGAAAGAGGTTTGAAATAAATCTTATTGCCATCTATTCCTATGCTCCCCTCACCCTCTCCCTGAACTTTGGCAACCAATAATCTACTTTCTTTTTATAAACTTGCCTATCCCGAATATTTCATACACATGGGGTCATATAATATGTGGTCCTTTGTAAGTGGCTTCTTTCACTTAAGATGTCTTCAAAGTTGATGTTGTAATATGTCAATATTTCTTTTTATTGCTGAATATTATTCCATTATATGGATATATAGCATTTCATATATCCATTCATTCACTTTTTGGTTATTATGAATAATGTTGCTATGAACATTTATGTACAAGTTTCAGTATGCAAATATGTTTTTATTTTTCCTAGGTATATAAGAAGGACTGAAATTGCTGGACCATAGTATAACACTATGTTTAACATTTCAAAGAACTCCAAACCTGAGTTCCCACTGTGGCACAGCAGAAACAAATCCGGCTAGTATCCATGAGGATGTGGGTTCAATCCCTGGCCTCATTCAGTGGGTGGGTGATCCGGCTTTGCTGTGAGCTGTGGTGTAGATCCCAGATGCGGCTCGGATCTTGCGTTGCTGTTGCTGTGGCTGTGGCATAGGCTGGCAGTATAGCTTAGATTCAACCCCTAGCCTGGAATATTCCATATGCCACAGGTGTGGCCCTAAAAAGCAAAAAACAAAAACAAAACCTGCCAAACCATCTTCTAAAGCAACTGCATCATTTTACATTCTGACCAGCAATGTATGCTGTTTTCTATTACTCGACATTCTCAATAACACTTGTTATCATCTGGTTTTTTGATTGTAGTCATCTGAGTAGGTGTGAAATGGTATTTCATTGTGATTTTGATTTGCATTCCTTTAACGGCAAATTATGTTGAGTATCTCTTCATGTGCGCATTGGTTATTTGCATATCTTCTTTGGAGATACGTTTTTTTTTAGAGCCTTTGTTCATTTTTCTTATTTGTCTTTTCATTACTAATTTGTAATTTTTGTTTGTTTGTTTTAGGGCCGCACTTGCAGCATACGGAGATTCTCAGGCTAGTGGTCAAATTGGAACTGTAGCCGCCAGCCTATGCCACAGCCACAGCAAAGCAGGATCCAAGTGATGTCTGCAACCTATATCACAGCTCATGGCAATGCTGGATCCCTAACCCAGTGAGCGAGGCCAGGGATCAAACCCATGTCCTAATGGATAACAGTTGGGTTCATTAACCACTGAGCCATGATGGGAACTCCTCTTCACACATTTTTCAAATATAACTCCCTGATCATACATACGATTTGTAAAAATTTTCTCCCATACGGTAGATTGTCTTTGACAATATTTTAAAATCTTATTTGGCTTGAAATCCTCTAAAACTACTCTCCCTAAGTTTTTTCATATATATAGATATACATGCATATCCTTAAATATATTCTGTGAAAAGTGGATTAAGTATGAAATAAGTAAAATAAGTATGAGAAATGCCCAACAGTAAATGATCTTCTTTGATCCACACTTTATATCAGCATATTAGAGGCTCTAAAAATTCCTGTGTAAACCTCTTAACTTTATTTAACCCACTAGGAACTAGTGTTAGGTTGACCCAGTTATCAAGGAAATTACTATACTTTAGAATACACTTTAGAAAATCCACCTGAAAATCCAGTCTGATCAAAACTGTAAAAGCTGAAATAGCTATTTTGGGGGTCACAAATCCTGTCTTTATTTATGTAGCAATAGTACCACCTTCTGGAAGTTTACAGATAGCACTGTTATATTTTTCAGAATTTAAAAATAGTCTTCTGTTATTTTGAAAACAAACTTGTAGTTACCAAAGGGGACAGGCTTGGGGGGAAGGATGGATTGGGAGTTTGGGACTGGCATATGCACACTGTGGTACATGAAATGGTTGTCCAACAGGGACCTGCTTATAGCACAGGGTACTCTACCCAATATTCTATGATGATACTCTATAATAAAGAAGAATCTGAAAAAAATGGATGTGTGTACATGAATCACTTTGTTATACAACAGAAATTATCACAGTACTGCAAATCAACTACACTTTAATAAAACTTTTAAAAAGTTCTGCCATCAGTAAATGTAAAAAACAAAAGAGAATCTGTAAGAGCATCACTTGACAAATAAGCTAAGACTTTGTACCTTTACCATTCTCTTATATCAAAATTAGACAAAATAAATAAAAAATCTTGTTCTTACACCATAATTGATATGTTTATAGAACAGGAAAAAATAACCGTAACAAATATATTGATGCGTAATTTCTTCTATTAAAAATGTCTGAAACTACACTGTACAGCACAAAGAACTCTACACAATATTCTGTGATAATCTATATGGGAAAAGAATCTGAAAGAGAATGGATGTGTGTACACGTATAACTGAATCCCTTTGTTGTACAGCATAAATTATCATAACATTATAAATCAATTATAGTTCAATAAAACATTAAAAATAAAAAAATGTCAAAAAATGAAATAATGGGACTGATCTTGGTAAGTGCATTAAATGAGAGACAAACTGTTTTAACTATCACTCTTGCATTTTCCTTAAATAAGGTACATAAAAGCAGTAATAAGTAGAAAACAGAAGATGATCTTCATTAATAGTACTTTGGTGTGCAACTATTTGTGCTATTCATAGCAAAGAGAAAAATTAAATATACCTTTCCCAAATTTCTATTTTCATTAAAATTTCTATATGTCTGTGAAAAATCAAGAGCATTACAGTCCCCCTGAATTATTCTTACTAGATTTACCTACTGATTGGTTTTTATCTGTCTTCTTAAGTAAATGAGGCCTTTTATGTCAGGCTTATCTTAAGAGACTAAAATGAAAAATTATTTTAATATACATCAAAACACTATTGAACAAACCATTTTAGAGCACTTTTTTTTTTAACCAGTCACTGTCCTAAGTATTTTAAAACGTTAATATAAGCACTTTAAGAAACCTATGAGGTAGGTATTATTATGTTAATACCTACATTTTAAATTAGGGAAACTCAGTCACAAAAAAGATAAGAATCTTTGTTTTTGTAATTTTACTGAGGTATAATTGATTTCCAATGTCCTGTTAAAGAACAATCTTGACCAAGACCATAAAATAATAAAGTTAAGTCTTGAACCAAGACCATGGTTTTAGGTCTTGGTTATACTCCCTCTAACAACTTCCTATACAGATGTGTAAAAAAATAAGCAGCTGAGAATATTTAAATACAGGACATTTAATTTGATGAGACTGGTAACAAGAGTCAGACCTCACATGTTATGCAAATTCGCTTAGGACTTATTCCTAGAGTCAAATATGAAAGTGAACACAATTCCATCCAAAAACAAAAAAACAATAAAAAGTAATCATACTATACAGTAAAATTGAAATAATGATGAAAATCATGGGGAAAATGAGATTATCTGAGAACTTTTCACAATATATAATAATAAATAAGTATAGTTCAGATAATGGGTATATGCATAATGCTAGAAACGTTTAATAAATGAACACTGTAATCTAGGATATCATAGATCAGAAAGTGTTCAAAAGATAGTATAAAAACCATTAAGAGGAGTTCCCGTTGTGGCTCAGTGGAAATGAACTTGACTAGTATCCATAAGGATACGGGCTCAATCCCTGGCCCTGCTTAGTGGGTTAAGTATCTGGCATTGCAGTGAGCTGTGGTATTGGTCAAGCTGTGGTGTAAGTCACAGACGCAGTTTCAATCCCACATTGCTGTGGCTGTGGCATAGGCCAGCAGCTGTAGTTCCGATTTGACCCCTAGCCTGGAACTTCCATATGCTGCAGGTATGGCCCTAAAAAGCAAAAACCAAACAAAAAATCACTAAGAATTTTATTTTTAGATACAATGTAGAAGGTCACAAAAGATTGTTATTGCAACAAGAAAACACAGGATAAAATGAAAATGTTTTACTTTAAGCCATCAAAGACTATTAGACACAAAGTATTCTAAATAAACTAAATTCCAAAGAGAAACAGATTCTTTTAGTGATCAAAGCTACACTGTTTTTATGGGACCAACCTCGTAACCTGGGTATCTGTGGATGCAATAACAGCCCTGTCACAGGAAAAGAAAATTTTCTTGAGATAAAAAAACACCATTAAAGCTTTCAATGACAAAAAGGACTGGCACAACGTATTGCAAATGAGAGAACTCCAAATGTGAAAACAAGCTGCTGAGCCCACCAATTCTCCCACACAGGAATTCTAGAGACAAAAAGGGCAGAAAAATGTCTCACAGTTTTGTTCCATGCTCAGGTTTCAGGGCCTTGGGATTACATCTAGCAATAAATGGAATCTGACTATACAGGCAACCCAACCCCCTTTCAGATGATAATATCAATCATATTAGTTGGTGGAGCATAACATATTGGGATTGGTATAAAAGAAAATGAGAAATGCGATCTGATTCGTAAAAGAGATAAGGTAAATAAAGATATGGTCCAGCTCCAAGTCAGCCTAGCTGACTGATGAAAAAAGGAAGGATTTAAAAAAAAGAAAAAAGAAAGGATGGATGAGCCTGCCTAAAAAACAACGGACAAACTAAAAAGTATTATCTATTTCACAATCAACCATTCTCTTAAAGAAAAATTCCCTGCATAAAATTTTCTAAAATAGAAGACATATAAAGAATGAAATAAGAAAAACATGGCCCTAAATCAAGAAAAAATATAGGCAACAGAGGTATAGTCACAGATGACCTAGATGTTGAAATTAGTCAAAAACAATTTTTAAAGTAAGTATTTAGGAGTCCTCATTGTGGCTCAGTGGGTTAAGAACGTGTCTAGTATCCATAAGGACGCAGGTTTGATCCTTGGCCTTGCTCAGTGGGTTAAAGATCTGGCATGGCCATAAGCTGTGGGGTTGGTCACAGATGTGGCTCAGATCTAGTGTTGCTGTGGCTGTGGTACAGGCTGGCAGCTGCAGCTGCAGCTCCACTTTAACCCTTAGCCTGGGAACGTCCACATGCTACAGGTATGGCCCTAAAAAGAAAAAGAGAAAATAAGTATTTAAATATATTAAAGAATGTAGTGGAAAAGACAGAACAAATGAAGAGATGGAGAGTGTTAGTAGAAAAAAGGGAAGCTCTAAAAGAGTGAAATTTTTAGAACTAAAAATATGATCAGCTGTTTTTAAAAGGATGATATAGACAGAACAGGGGAAAAAAACAGTAAACTCAAAAACAAGTCAATATAAAATATCTAAACTGAAACATGGAGAAAAAAATGAAAAAAAAATAACATCATCAGAGACTGGTGGGGCAAAATATCAAATGATCTAACATATGTGTAACTGAGAGTTCCAGAAACTATGGTGAGAAAGAACTGAACAGAAGAAATATTTAAATATATTGGCTAAAGAAACTCAGGGATTAAGATGGCAGAATAGAAGCACTGGAGCTCAACTTCTCTCATAAAAACAATAAAATTACAACCAAATGCCGAGCAACCTTCAACCAAATGGACTAGAAACTTTCAAAAAGATATTCTACTCCATAAAACAAAGAGGAGACCACATCAGGAGGTAAGAGGGGCGATTACAGGATATAAGCAACCCCATACCTCCTGGTTGGAAAGCCCCACAGACTGGAAAGTAACTGTATCACAAAGACTCACCTAAAGAACTGAAAGTTCTGAGCTCCATGTCAAATCCCCACAGATGGGCAAGTGGCACAGGGAGAAAGAGTCCATTGAAGGCCAGTGGGGCTTGTGTGCAGGATTTCCAGAGGCCTGGGAGAAATGGAGTACCCATTCTTGAAAGGCGCACACAGATTTTCACGTGCACTGGGTCCCAGGGCAAAGTCTCCACAGGAATCCTGGTCGAACCTGATTGCAATTCTTGGAGGATCTCCTGGGAAAACAGAGGTGACTGTGGCTTGTTGTGGGGGAAGGGCATTGGAGGTGAAGCTCTTGGGAACATTCAACAGCCTGCATTTCTCTGGAGGTAGCTATTTTGGGAAAAGCTGGCCCCTCCCATCAGTGCCTAGAAGCCCCAGGCCAAACAATAATCCAGGTGGAATCACAGCCCCACTCATCAGTAAACAGACTGCCTAAAGATCCCTCAGGCACACAGCCACCTCTAATCTCACCCAGAGACAAAGCCCCATCCACCAGAGGCATAGGAATCAGCCCCACCTACCAACAGGCAGACAAAAGTCCCTTGGGCAGACAACAGTCCCTGGCTTCAAGAAGCCTACAGCAAGCCCCACCCCTGCCCCCATACCAACTTCAGCCACAGGGGAGGCAAACACCAGAAGTAAGAGAGGCTACAACTCTATTATCTGCAAAAAGGACACCACACCAAAAACCTATAAAAATGAAGACAGAAAACCATAACTCAGATAAGGGAGAAAGAAAAAAAAACAGAAAAACAGCTCAGTGATGAGGAGACTATCAGTCTCCCAGAAAGAGACTTTAGACAGTTGATGCTGCAGATGATGGAAGACATTGGAAATAAACTGGAGGCAAAGATTGATAATTTACAGGAAACACTGAGCAAAGAAATACGAGATATAAAAATTAAGCAAGAAGAGATGCAAAATACAATAACTGAAATAAAAACTTCATTAGAAGAAGCCAACAGTAGAATACAGGAGGCAGAAGAACGAATCAGCAAGGTGGAGGACAGATTAGTGGAAATCACTAATGTGAAGAGAAAAGAGATAAAAGACTGAAGGGAAATGAGAACTCTGGGATAATGTTAAATGCACCAACGTCTGTATTATACAGGTGCCAGAGGGAGAAGAGAGAGAGAAGGGGACAGAAAAAAATATTCAAAGAGATAATAGCTGAAAACTTCCCTACATGAGAAAAGAACCACTCATTCAAATCCAGGAAGCACAACGAGTACCATATAAAATGAACCCAAAGAGGAACACCCCGAGACACCTATCAATCAAAGTGACCAATATTAAAGACAAAGAGAAAATATTGAAAGCAGCTAGGGAAAAAAATGAATAACACAGAAGGGAATGCCAACAAAGTTATCAGCATATTTTTAAGGTGAAACTCTGCAGGCCAGAAGAGAGTGGCATGATATACTTAATGTGATGAAAGGGAAAAACTCCCAACCAAGATTACTTTACCTAGCAAGGCTCTCATTCAGATCTGAAGGAGAGATCAAAATCTTTACAGATAAGCAGAAACTAAGAGATTTCTGCAACACTAAACCAGCTTTACAACAAATACTAAAGGAACTTCTCTAGGCAGAAAAAAAACAAAACAAAAAACAACAACAACAAAAAGGTCACAACCAGAAATAAAAACACCACAAATGACAAGGCTCACCAATAAAGGCATATATACAGATACTAAATCATCCATGCACAATTGTGCTACCAAAATCAGAAATCACGAGAAGAGAGCACAAATGCAGAACACTGAAGACACACATGCAATTAAGAAACCAACTTCTTAAAACAATCTCGTTTATATATAGACTCCTATATCAAAACTTCAGGGGAACTGCAAAGCAAAAATCTACAATTGATACACAAACAAATAAGAAAAATCAACTCAAATACAACATTAAAGATAGTCACCAAACCACAAGAGGAGACAACAAGAGAATGAGGGAAGAAAAAAGAGCTACAAAAATCCAAAACAGTTAATAAAATGGCAATAAGAATATACTTATCAATAATTACCTTAAGTATTAATGGACTGAACGCCCCAACCAAAAGACATAGACTAGCAGAATGGATTCCAAAACAAGACCCAAATATAAGCTGTCTTCAAGAGACCCACTTCACTTCTAGGGACACATACAAATTGAAAGTGAGAAGATGGAAGAAAATATTCCATGCAAAAAGGAATCAAAAGAAAGCTGGAGTGGTGACACTCCTATCAGACAAAATGGACTTTAAAATGAAGAACATTTTAAGAGACAAGGAAGGGCACTACATAATGATCAAAGGATCAATCCAAGAAGAAGATATAACAATTTTAAATATCTATGCACCCAACATAGGTTCACCACAATATATAAGGCAACTGCTAACAACCTTAAAAAGAGAAATCAACAATAACACAATCATAGTGGGGGACCTTAACACCACACTTATAGCAATGGATAGTTCATCCAGACAGAAAATCAATAAGGAAACACAGGCCCTGAATGAAGCATTAGATCAGATAGACTTAATAGATATTAATAGGACATTCCATCCAAAGGCAAGAGAATACACATTGTCCTCAAGTGCGCATGGAATATTCTCTGAGATTGATCACATCCTGGGCTATAAATCAAGCCTTGGTAACTTTAAGAAAACTGAAATCATATCAAGCATCTTCTCTGACCACAATGCTATACGACTGGAAATCAACAACAAGAAAAAAAAGCAAAAAATACAAACACGTGGATACTAAACAACATGCTACTAAACAACCAATGGATCACTGAAGAAATCAAAGAGGAAATTAAAAAATACCTAGAAGCAAATGACAACAAAGATATAACACTCCAAAACCTATGGGAAGCAGCAAAAGCAGTTCTAAGAGGAAAGTTTACAGCAATACAAGCCTGCCTCAAGAAATAAGAAAAAGCTCAAAAAGCTCAAAAAAGTTTCTAAGAAATAGAAACGAAGAAAACCCACAGAAAAGATCAATGAAACCTAAAGCTGGTTCTTTGAAAAGATCAACAAAAGTGATAAACCCTTAGCCAGACTTATCAAGAAAAACAAAGACAGGACACAAATCAATGAAATTAGAAATGAAAAAGGAGATGTAACAATGGACATCACAGAAATACAAAGGATCATAAGAGACTACTATATGCAACTATATGGCAATAAAATGGAAAACCTAGAAGAAATGGACAAATTCTTAGAAAAGTACAATCTTCCAAGACTAAACCAAGATGAAATAGAAAAGATGAACAGACCAATCGCAAGTTCTGAAATTGAAACTGTGTTTAAAAAACTTCCATCAAACAAAAGTCCAGGACCAGATGGCTTCACAGGCCATCAATTCTATTGAACATTTAGAGAAGAGCTAACACCTATCCTTCTGAAACTCTTCCAAAAAATTGCAGGGGAAGGGACACTCCCAAACTCATTCTATGAGGCAACCATCACCAGGATACCAAAACCAGACAAAAATACCACAAAAAAAGAAAATTACAAGTCAGTTTCACTGGTGAACATAGATGCAAAAATCCTCAACAAAATACTAGCCAACCAAATCCACAATACATTAAAAGGATTGTACATCATGATCAAGTGGGATTTACCCCAGGGATGCAACGATTCTTCAATACCCGCAAATCAATTAGTGTGATACACCACATTAACAAACCGAAGAATAAAAACTATATGATCCTCTTAATAGAAGCAGAAAAAGCCTTTGACAAAATCGAACACCCATTTCTGATAAAAAACCTTCAGAAGGTGGGCATAGGGGGACCCTACCTCAACATAATCAAGGCCATCTGTGACAAACCCAGAGCTCACATCATTCTCAATGGTGAAAAGCTGAAAGAATTCCTGCTGAAATAAGGAACAAGACACTCTCACCACTGCTATTCAACATAGTTTTGGAAGTCCTAGCCACAGCAATCAGAACAATAAAATAACAGGAATCCAAATTGGAAAGGAAGAAGTCAAACTATCACTGTTTGCAGATGACATGATACTATACCTAGAGAATCCTAAAGACTCTACCAGAAAACTGTTAGAGCTCATTAATGAATTTGGCAAAGTCGCAGGACACAAAATTAATATGCAGAAATCAACTGCATTTCTATATACTAACAATGAAAGAGCAGAAAGAGAAATTAAGGAAGCAATCCCGTTTACCATCACATCAAAAAGAATCAAATACTTAGAAATAAACCTACCTAAAGAGAAAAAAGACCTGTACTCTGAAAACTGTAAGACACTGATGAAAGAAATCAAGGATGACATGAACAAATGGAAAGACATACGATGCCCTTGGATTGGAAGGGTCAATATTATCAAAATGACTATACTACCCAAGGCAATCTACAGATTCAATGCAATCCCTATCAAATTACCAAGGACATATTTCAAAGAACTAGAACAAAATATTTTTAAGTTTGTTTGGAAGCACAAAAGACCCAGAATAGCCAAAGACATCCTGAAAAAGAAAAATGGAGCTGGAGGAATCAGGCTCCCTGACTTCAGACTATACTACAAAGCTTCAGTCATCAAAACCATATGGTGCTGGCACAAAGACAGAAATATAGATCAGTGGAACAGGATAGAAAGCCCAGAATTAAACCCATGCACCTACAGTCAACTAATCTATGACAAAGGAGGCAAGAATATACATTGGAGAAAAGACAGCCCCATTCAATAAGTGGTGCTGGAAAAACTGGACAGCCACATGTAAAAAAAATGAAATTAGAACACTTCCTAACACCATGCACAAAAATAAACTCAAAATAGATATAAGACCAGATACTATAAAACTCTTAGAGGAAAACATAGGCCAAACACTCTCTGACATAAATGACAGCAACATCTTCTCAGATCCACCTGTTAAGAGTAATGACAATAAAAAGAAAAATAAACAAATGGGACTTAATTACACTTAAAAGTTTCTGCACAGCAAAGGAAACCCTAAACAAAACGAAAAGACAACCCACAGAATGGGAGAAAATATTTGCAAATGAATCGACTGACAAGTGACTAATCTCCAAAATTTACAAACACCTCCTACAGCTCAATGCCAAAAAAACAAACAACCCCATCAAAAAATTGGCAGAAGATCTAAACAGACAATTCTCCAAAGAAGACATACAGATGGCCAAAAAACACATGAAAAGATGTTTAGCATCACTTGTTATTAGAGAAATGTAAATCAAAACCACTATGAGGTACCACCTTACACCAGCCAGAATGGCCATCATCAAAAAGTCTACAAACAATAAGTGCTAGAGAGGGTGTGGAGAAAAAGGTTCCCAGTTACACTGCTAGTGAGAATGCAAATTGGTGCAACCATTGTGGAAAACAGTATGGAGATTTCTCAGAAAACTCAAAATAGATTTGATCCAGCAATCCCACTCCTGGGCATATATCCAGAAAAAAACATCACTCAAAAAGACACATGTACTCCAGGGTTCCTTGCAGCACTCTATACAATAGCCAAGTCATGGAAACAACCTAAATGCCCACTGATAGAGGAGTGGATAGGGAAGATCTGGTACATATACACAATGGAGTATTACTCAGCCATTAAAAGGAATGAAATAACAACATTTATATCAACATGGATGGACCCAGAAATTATTGTGCAAAGTGAAATCAGTCAGACAATAAGACACCAATATCAACTGCTACCTCCTACACGTGGAAACTAAAAAAAGGACACAATGAACTCCTTTGCAGAACAGATACTGACTCACAGACTTTGGAAAACCTATGGTTTCCAAATGAGACAAGTTGGGATGTGGGGGGACACACTGAGGGTTTGGGATAGAAATGCTATAAAAATTGAGTTGCGATGATTTTTGTACACCTAATAATAATAATAATAATAATAATAATAATAATAAATATATATATTGGCTTAAGATTTTCCAAAACTGATGATACGTATTCACCCAGAGATCCAAGAGGTTCAGTTCTCTAGTTTAACTCAAGACTAAGAAATCACACCTAGACACAAAATACTGTTGATAATTAAAAATTAAAAAAAAAATTAAAACAGGGGATTCTGACCCATTCAATGGAAGCAAAAGGTAATGGAATTATCTTTAAAGTCCTAAAAGAAAAAGGTTAAACAAAAATCTTTTTTCCAGGTGTATATTATAACTTGCAGAGCAACCACTAAAACATAATATAAAGAGATATAGCTAAAACGTCAAAATGTTTTTGGCTCAACAATTTCCTACTGGACTAACTCTTCTGCAGAGAACATAACACGAAAAGGCAGCTACCTGATACCACTGAATAATGAAGAGAAGGCAAATTCTGGTGGAGGATATACTCTGAGAATTTCTACAGAGTAATTTCCCACTTTTTTTTTAAAACTTGTAGACTAGGGTAGGTATTGGTACACACTGCAACATGGGGTACTGGCAGAAAAATCAAGCCTTTCCGGCCCTGGGAATGAGAGTACTGTCAAGGGGCAAGTGCAGCCATTAGAAATAAAGGGAGGGCTCTCACAGAAGTCTAGGAAGAGAATCCTTAAATTCTGTCTATATCTTTGGCTAAATCTTCTGTTCAAAACCAACTCAAGATGCTCACGTCAAACAAACAAACAAAAAAGGATATGAACTGAGAGTGGAGCTACTGCCCAAAGGACAGTTTGCAATTTGTGTCTAACCACGTTAATAGTTTAAATGAAAGAAATATCACCCATTAGAGAAAAACAGTAGAATCAAGAGTCTCCACAACACAGCATTTATATTTTTCAGGATACAATACAAAATTCCGCAAGAACAAAAAAAAAAATAAGAATGACATTCATTTCCTTAATAAAAGAAAATCACCTGGAATCAACTCTTCCACATTTTGGGATTAGCAGACAAGGATTTTAAAACAGTCATTACAGCCATTCTCAGTGATATAAAAGAACTTATACTCCTAATGAAGCAAAGGAAATCTGAGAAGAAAATAAAATTTGGGGAAAAAAGGATATTGTAGAACACAAAGTCTAAATTAAAAATTCATAGGACTGGGAGTTTCCATCATAGCTTAGTGGAAACGAATCTGACTAGGATCCATGAGGACACAGGTTTGATCCCTGGCCTCACTCAGTGGGTTAAGGATCCAATGTTGCCGTGAACTGTGGTATAGGTTGCAGACACGGCTTGGATCCTGCGTTGCTGTGGCTGTAGCATAGCCTGGCAGCTACAGCTCTGATTCAACTCCTAGCCTAGTAACTTCCATATGCCACGGGTGTGGCCCTAAAAAGAAAAAAAAAATTCATGGGATTTATTTAACAAGAAAATAGAGATGAAACAGGAAAGAGTTTGAGAACTTGAACATTAATCAACAAAATTATCCAACTGAAGAAGAGAGAAAAAGATTGAAAAAAATGAGCAAAGCCTCAGGGACAGGTTAAATTTAAAGGTGTTATACACAACAGAAACCTAAGAGGGAAGAAGAGAGGAGAGAATGGAGGCATTATACACATTTAAAGGCGTTATATACAACAGAAACCTAAGAGGGAAGAAGAGAGGAGAGAATGGAGGAGAAAATATATTTAAAGAAGTAATGACCTCAAAATTTCCCAAACATGGAAAATGACATGAATTTCTACATTCAATATGCTCATTAACTCCCAAGCTGGGTGCTCCCATTGTGGTTCAGCAAGTTAAGAACCTAGCATAGTGTCCCTGAGGATGTAGGTTCGATCCCTGGCCTCACTCAGTAGGTTAAGGATCCAGTGTTGCTGCAAGCTGTGGTGTAGGTCACAGATGCGGCTTGGAACTGGTGTTGGCCTGGCTGTGGTCTAGACCAGCAGTTGCAGCTCTGATACAACCCCTAGCCTGAGAACTTCCATATGCCACAGGTGCGACCATAAAAAGGAAAAAAAAAACCTCACAAATTGGATAAATATAAAGAAGGTCATACCTAAGAACACTATAGCGAAATTACTGAAAACCAAGATAAAAAGTAAACTTGAACGCAGAAAAAAATTACATTCAGGGAATGAAGATGCAATTAGTGAATGCCTTCTTACCAGAAATTACAGGAGTTCCCGTCGTGGCGCAGTGGTTAACGAATCCGACTAGGAACCATGAGGTTGCGGGTTCGGTCCCTGGCCTTGCTCAGTGGGTTAACGATCCGGCGTTGCCGTGAGCTGTGGTGTAGGTCGCAGAC
>PVHT020000009.1:14672820-14683814 GCA_004024745.2 Catagonus wagneri | reverse complement strand
GGAAAGTTATACAAAGTACATACAAAAGTTATATTTATAGTATACTATCTAGTAAATGTGTGACAGCATTATGTTTAAAAATACAATGTAAATGTCTTAATTAAAAAACACTTAACTGGGAGTTCCCTTGTGGCCTAATGGGTTAAGGATCTGGTGTCTGCTGTGGTAGTAAGGGTTTGATCCCTGGCCTAGGAACTTCTGTATGCAGCAGGCACGGACCAAAAAAAAAAACTGAGCTATTAAAAAATGCTAATCATCATCTGAGACTTCAGCAAGTCCTAGCAGTAACATCAAAGATCACTTTTCACCATAACAAGCATAATAATAAGAAGAAAGCTTGAAATATTGCAAGAATTATCAAAACGTGACATAGAATGGGCAAAGGCGGCTGTAAAACGGTGCTGACAGACATGCTCAGTGCAGGGTTGCCATAAATCTTCAATTTGTAAAACAAGCAGTATCTGTGATGTTCAGTAAAGTGAAGTGTAATAAAACAAGGTATGTCTGTATCTCAAAAGAAGAAAAGATTATTTCTAATATTCTTAAAACATTTTCCTTTTCTTTATAATACATATGACTATATCATCAAAAATTATAATACTATCTTCTGGGACTTATATGTAAGGGTAATACATTCAACAGCTGTTAGCAAAACAGTGGTGAGGAGAAAAACAGGGCCTATACTCTTACATTTCTACATATTACACATATTGGTACAATATGAACTATAAGAACACTGTGAAAAGTATGTATGGTGCAATTATTAAAGCAACCTCTAAAAACTGCAGATATGCTGAAAAGCTAATAGAAAAATTTTAATCAATTTCTAAAAGAAACTAAAATAATTCAAAATAGAACAGAAGAAATAGAGAAAGAGTATTGGTGAAGAAGCAATAAATAAAAAAGCAAATAATAAAATGGTAGACCTGAATCCAATCATATCAATAATCATATTAAATGTAAATGATCTAAACATTCCTTTTTTTTTTGCATTTTAGGGCCACACCCGTGGCATATGGAGGTTCCCAGCTGGGGTCAAATCAGAGCTATACCTACTGGCCTTCGCCAGTCACAGTAACGCTAGATCTGAGCTGCGTCTGTGACCTACACCACAGCTCACGCCAACGCCAGATCCTTAGCCCACTGAGTGAGGCCAGGGATCGAACCTGCAACTTCATGGTTCCTAGTCAGATTCGTTTCCGCTGTACCACAATGGGAACTCCCAATCTAAACATTGTAAATGAAATGTAGATATTGCCAGAATGGAAAAGGAAAAGGTAAGATTTACTATGTTTTATCTATAGGAGATTCATTTTATATTTTAAAACAGATTTAGGTTGTATGTAAATGGATGGCAAAGATATACCATGAGAACAATACATATTTCTTTTAAGTTAAGGTAATTACATTAGAAAATGGATTTCAAGACAATGGGTATTGTGAGCAAAATGGACATTTTATAATGATAAAAGGGTCAATTCATCAAGAAAATAAACATTCAGGGGATGGGGGGATGCACTGAGGGTTTGTGATGGAAATGCTATCAAATTTGGTTGTGATGATTGTTATACAACTATAACTGTAATAAAGTTCATTAACTAACCAAAAAAATAAAATAATAAAAAATTAAAAAAGAAAATAAGCATTCATATATGTGTGGGCATCAAAAAACAGCATCAAAATATATGAAGCAAAAGCTGCCAGAATTAAAGGAAAAATAGGCAAACACAGTTGAAGATTTTACTGCCTCTCTCTTAGTAATGGATAAAACAACTACACAAAAATCAATATAGCCATATAGATATCTAAACATCATCAAATACCTTGACCTAATAGATAAATACCAAGTATTACATCAAAAAACTATAAACGGAGTTCCCCTCGTGGTTCAGTGGAAACGAATCAGACTAGGAACCATGAGGTTGCAGGTTCGATCCCTGGCCTTGCTCAGTGGGTTAAGAATCCGGCGTTGCCGTGAGCTGTGGTGTAGGCTGCAGAAGTGGCTTGGATCCTGTGTTGCTGTGGCATAGGCCAGCAGCTGTAGATCCAATTTGACCCCTAGCCTGGGAACCTCCACATGCCGTGGGTGTAGCCCTAAAATGACAAAAGGCAAAAAAAAAAACCAAAAAAACTACAAAACATAAATTCTTTTCAAGTATATGTGGTATATTCACCAGAATAGACCATAAGCTGGACCATAAAGCAAGCCTCAAAAATTTAAAAAGACTGAAATTTTACAGAGTTTGCTCTCTGATAAAATGAGAACTGGGGAGTTCCCATCGTGGCTCAGGGGAAACCAATCTGACTAGGAACCATGAGGTTGTGGGTTCGATCCCTGGCCTCGCGCAGTGGGTTAAGGATTCGGCGTTGCCATGAGCTGTGGTGTAGGTTGCAGGTGCGGCTTGGATCCCGGGTTACTGTGCTATGATGTAGGCCAGCAGCTGTAGTTCCAATTAGACCCCTAGCCTGGGAACCTCCAGATGCCACAGGTGCGGCCCTAAAATGACAAAAGACAAAAAAAAAAAAAGAAACTGAATTAGAAATCTATAACAAAGTATCTAGGAAATAGAGATTAAATAACACTAAAACAGTAACACTAAATAATCATTGGATTGAAAAAGTAATCACAAAGGATTAGAAAATAATTTAACTGAATGATAATAAATATACTATATAACAAAACATGTGGATGTAGCTAAAGAGGGCTTTGGGGGAAATCTACAGCTTTATTTTTTTTAAGAACTAGAATCAACATCCTAAGTTTCTACCTTAATAATCTAGAAAAGAGAAAATGAAATTTATTTTTTTAATTTAAAAAGAAAAATTGTGATTAGAGCATATGGCCATAAAATAGAATACAGAACAAGTCAATAAAACCAAAAGCCGATTCTTTAAGAATAATAATAAAATCAGTAAAACTCAAGCCAGGTTGATCATGAAGAAAAAAGACACAAATTACCAACATCAGGAATGAATAAGGTAACACAATTACACTTATTGAATAAAAAGAGGTGGCTCTACTTTTGGCATAACAGTATAAAGAGTTCCATGTAATCGTTCCCTAGAGAAAACTAATTTTAAAGAATCCTTAAAATCTCTGTAAATGGTCCTACAAGCACATAACAAATGAAGAAACATTTATTCAAATAGATATATTTATATACATATTTATTCAAATACTGAAATTCAGTAAAAACAACAAGACTGCAATATTTGAGCCAAGACCCACACCCTTCCTCCCTTCTCCAGCTCAGAAAGATAACTCCATTCCAGACTGGGGCAGCCAAGGAAACAGGACTCTCTCCAAATCAGAGTGCTATCTTCTGAGGAGGAGCAGGATGTCCACATTTCTCACTCTGCCCCCGACGACAAATTACTGAAACTAAGCTCAGGATAAGTGGGCCCAAGAAGTGGGAGCTCTTGCTTTGGAGCAGCACCCACTGGCAGGAGGGAGGCCATATCTTGGGTACACCAGCACCACGAAGAAGGCTACACTTTTTATTGTAATTTTAAAACTCCTCAATTTCAATGACACAGGAGGGCAAAATGTTTCCTCTGCAAAGTACAAGTAATTAGTGAGCAGGAGGTCATATGATCATATGAGTCTCTGGAATGTTTTCTCCATGAGTAAGGAATAAAATTTGGCTTTAGTACTTCACAAGCTTTCAAAATTATTCAAAAAAAGCAAGATTTTCCATTTATTTTCACAGAATTAGTATTGAAAATGATATAAAGTTAATTCCTACTGTTCCACAAAAGAAACAGAGGTTGTATGGCCATAACAATAAGTGAAATTCAAGTGAACATTCCAGCCTTTAAGCAGTATATTTATTAAAAATAGATAAAAACTCATTTTCTGATAACCACTTAAGGATCCTTAAAAAGAATCTATTGAAAACTTAGCAAATCTGTTATCCCTCACTAGGGCAAATCTTTAAACTGAAAAGCACAGAAGTCACAAAGAATGAAAGAGGCACAAATTTTTTTTCAGAATTTGATACTTAAAAAAATATAAAAGTTATCAAAAAATCTTAAAACATTCATCTTGGGGCTAAATGCTAGCACTGATACTTTTTTCTTATAACTGATTTAAAGTAAAAAGTAAATATATATTTAAAAAAAAAAAAAAAAAACAGCAGCTACAGCTATCCAGTATAAAGCCTACCTGCAAAAAGGCAGGGCAGAAAGCTGACTGAGCAAATATCCACATCATGACTTTAGTAACCAGTTTCAAATGCTTTCAGTTCTCAAGGTCTAAAAGGAGGATCATCTTGCATGCTTAGATTCTACTTCTTCAAGAATCCACTGAACGCCATTCAAAAAACCAGTAAGAGTTTCAGCCTCTGTATCTTGGACCTATGAGCAGATAAAAGAGACCAGTCAATAAGAAAATGAGCCCAGGAGTTCCCGTCGTGGCTCAGTGGTTAACGAATCCGACTAGGAACCATGAGGTTGCGGGTATTCGATCCCTGGCCTCGCTCAGTGGGTTAAGGATCCGGCATTGCTGTTAGCTGTGGTGTAGGTTGCAGATGTGGCTCGGATCTGATGTTGCTGTGGCTGTGGCGCAGGCCAATGGCTACAGCTCCGACTGGACTCCTAGCCTGGGAACCTCCATGTGCTGTGGGTGCAGCCCTAAAAGGACAAAAGACAAAAAAAAAAGGAAAGAAAGAAAATGAGCCCAAAATCTTATAAATATGCATGACATTTTTCTAGACACTAAAAAAAAGAATGGGACTAAAAAAAAAAAAAAACCCAATAAACTTTGAGTGAGTCACTCAGGTTTTCTCTTCTGGAGAGCTTAGATAAAAAAATATCATCTTCTCTTCCGTCTTGTAATTATTGCCAATACAAAGTTTATTACTTATCTTGGAGTGAGTTTTGACACCAATTAAATATTTCCCACTAAATAAGCTACTAAAACTGACTTTTTGGATGCTGTTTTTATTAAAATGAATGAGTAGGAAAGAGTAAAACAATAAAATCAATTAAAAAGTAGAGTAAAAAGTAAAATAACATTTTTCTTACCAGAGAAAATAGAACCTTACCAGCCATGGGTGGTTTAGACAATTCAGACACAGCTCGTGGGCCAAATAAAAACAGGGCATTCTTTTTACATTAGCTTGAGAAATACAAGATAACACTAGCAATGGTCTTCCTGAAGATCCGAAAGCCGGATCTGTCATTGCCAAAATGCGAGAAAATTCATCTTGCCATTCATGTCCTAAGGAATGTGATCAAAACCCTTAATTTGCATTACTTGCAATGATTTTAAAATAAGAAAATTAAATTAAAAACTAACAAAACAAGGAGAGAAAAAAATTATCAGAATCCAAACATAACAATCTACTTCTATTACTGTGTTCATTTACCGATTTTTCATAAAACTACATTAATCAGCTTTGCAAGGATAGGAATTTCGGTGAAATTAGAATAAAAACAGTGCCATTCAGATAACTCTATGGTTTAAAAGCAAAAATATTTTAGTTCCCCTTGTGGCTCAGCGGGTTAAGAACCTGACTAGCATCAGTGGGGATGTGATTTTGATCCCCAGCTCAGATCTTGTGCTCTGGAACTGTGGCATGAGCTGGCTGGCAGCTGCAGCTCTGACTGCAGATGCAGCCCTGATTTGACTCCTAGCCTGGGAACTTCTATATGCTGCAGGTGCAGCCCTAAAAAGACAAAAAAAAGACAAAAAAATAAAAATGAAAGCAAAAAAATACTTTGATAATATTTTCCTCTCACAAATTCTATAGCTGTCACTAGCCTTTCTTTCAAAAACCTTAGTTTCAAAAACTGAAACATATAGTTGACATATATATATATATATATCCTTTTTATGTATACATATATATAAACATAGCCTTTTTATCCAAACTGACAACCTCTGCCTTTCACTGGAATATAAATCACTGACATTTTGTGGTAGGCAGAATTCTAAAATAACCCCAATGACTCATACCCTTGTATAATCCCTTCCTCTCTGAATGTGGGAGGAATCTGTAAATATGATGGGATATCGCTGATATCATTAGGCTGTATTATAAGAGAAAGTTGACTTCAAGAAAGGGAGAGTATCCTCAGTGAGCCTAACCTAATCAGGTGAGCCCTTAAAAAAGATGAGATTCTTCCTACTGAGAAAGATTTTCCATTGCTAGATTTGAAGACAGAGGAGTCACATGGCAAGAAATGAAGATGGCCTGTAGAAGCTGAGAGCAGCCCCCAGCTAACAGTCTCAGTCCTACAACAGTAAAGAACTGAATTCAGCCAATAATTTAAGTGAGCTAGAAAGCAGATCTTCCCCAAGGGCCTCCAGAAAGGGATGCAACCCATCTGACACCTTAATTTCAGCCTGAGACCCTAGGCTAAGAACCCACCCATTCTGTACTCAGGTTTCCGTCACAGACAAGTCTGAGCTAATAAACAGACTATTTTTTAATGGCCAAACCCGAAGCATATGGAAGTTCCCATTCCAGGAATTGAATGTGAGTCACAGTTGCAGCAATGTCAGATCCTTTAACCCTCTATGATCTGCAGGAGAGTAAACCAAAGCCTCCTTAGTGACTTAAGCTGCTGCAATTGGATTCTTAACCCACAGGAACTCCTAAACGGATGTTATTTTAAGCCACTTTTTGGCAGTAACTTGTTATATATTAATAGAAAACAAACATTTAATGTAATTATCAACACAATACATTTAAATCTATCATGTACCTTTTGAATTTTGACTTGTCCCATCTATTTTTTGTTCCTTTTCCCTCTTTTCCTGACTTCTTTTGAATTGAGTTTTAAATGATTCCATTTCATCTTCACTACTGACTTATTTAATTATACATCTGCTATACTTTAGATGCTGCTCAAGGATTTACAGTGTGTATCTAAAACTTACAACACTCTACCTTAAAAAGTATTATACAATTTCACATACAGAAACTTAAAACACTACATTTCCATTTCTGCCTTTCCATGCTATGTACTACTGTTACCTTATATTTTATTTAGAAATACCATAAACCTATAATATATTGTTACTGTTTTTCTTTTACATAATGATAAAGAAATTAAAATTAGAAAAATTTATGTGTAGCTATATTGTTTCTATCCCAAAGCTCTTCATTTTTTTTATAAATGCAGTTTTCTACCCAGTATCATATTCTTCTGCCTGAACAGTTACCTTTAATATTTCTTGTAATACAAATCTTCTAATGAATTTTCTCAGGTTTGTCTGAAAAAAATCTTGATTTTACCTTCATTTTTACCTTCATTTTTAAAAGATATCTTTGCTAGATATTAGACCTCCTCTCCACCCCTTTGCAATACTGTAAAGATTTCCCTTCATTGCCTTTAGGGTTGCAGCAAAAGTCTCTCAGAAAGTCTCTGTCCTTGTCTTTGGCCTTCTATACGTATGTTTGGTTTTGCTCTGGCTGCCTACAAGATATTCTTTTTTTCTGTAGTTTTCATCAGTTTGGCTATGATGTATCTGTATTTTTTATTTATCAGGTTTGGAGTTATTTGAGAATCTTGGACCTGTGGTTGTTTTTTAGTAATTCTGAAACAGTTTTGGTGATTTTCAGAAATTTCTTTTTCCCTGTTCTTACTCCCTTCATGTTTCAGGACTCTAATTTACACAGAGATCAGTGGTCAGCATAATAAACTCTGCAGATCTGTTTTTATAAATAATTTTTTTTTTTTTTGGAAAACAGCCATGCCCATTCATTTACAAATTGTTTATGACTACTTTTGCACTATAATAGCAGAAGTGAGTAACTGTGAAAGAATGTATGGCTCACATGCCTAAAATATTTACTATCTGGACCTTTAAGAAAATGCTAACCCGAGTTAGATCACTTAAAAGGTTCCTCCGGCTCTTGAAAGCTCTGTCCTCCACTCCTACTCTTCTTTCTCTTTGTGTTTTAATTTAGATAATTTAAATTGATCTATTCTCAGGTTCACAAAAGGTTTCCTTTGCTGACATGTCCACTGAAGGAACTGTATCTATTAACACATTTTTCATATTTAGCATTCCCATTTTAATTTTTCATAACTTCCTTCTCTCTACTGAAAATGCCTATCTGTTCACATATATTACCCACCTTTTGCATTAGATTCTTTAACATATTAACCATAGTTCTTTTTTTTTTTTTTGTCTTTTCCCCTTATCTAGGGCCGCACCCGCGGCACATGGAGGTTCCCAGACTAGAAGTCCAATAGGAGCTGTAGCTGCCAGCCTTCACCACAGCCACAGCAACACGGGATCCGAGCCGCATCTGCAACCTACACCACAGTTCACGGCAATGCCGGATCCTTAACTCACTGAGCGAGGCCAGGGATCGAACCCGCAACCTCATGATTCCTAGTCGGATTCGTTAACCACTGAGCCACAACGGGAGCTCTTATTAACCATAGTTCTTTTAACGTCCCTTTATAAAACAGCCAGCATCCAGGTTATCTCTGGGTATGGTTCCACTGACTGCTTTGACAATGAGTAATTTCATTTTGATTTTTTAATATCTTATAATTTTTAATTAAATGGTAGATGTTTTATGTGGAAGAAGAGAAAAGACTTATATAAAGAGGATTTACTCCTAGAAAAGGGCATGCTTCTTCTTCTGTTAGGTCATTTATGCAGTAGGATGAGTCTAACTAGTCAGTAGTTGAGCTGGATTTGGCCTTTGTTGGTATGGTTGATTTCAGTGCATCATAAATTTTAAATTCTTTTGGCAATGGCCTACTGCTACCTTGTTCTGAGTAAGAATAATATATTGTATATGTATGTCCTACCTGGCTCACAAAGGATTTGGGAAAGAAATTACAATACTAGCTTGTGGCCCAATAACATTCTAATTTCATGTTACATTTATATGGCAATTACTCAGAGTATATGGAGAGTGTTCTTTTTTTTTTTAGGACCTCACCCACAGCATATGGAAGTTCAGAGGCTAGGGGTCGAATCGGAGCTACAGCTGCCGGCCTATACCATAGCCATATCAATGCCAGATCCAAGCCAAGTCTACAACCTACACCGCAGCTCACGGCAATGCTGGATCCTTAATCCGCTGAGTGAAGCCAGGGATCAAACCCACATCCTCATTGATACTAGGCAGGTTCATTACTGCTGAGCCACGACAGGAAGCTCCTGGAGAGTGTTCTTAATTAATCTACGTAACTAAAGTACATACTTTACCCCACACATCTCTCTACTATCTGGATAATCAAAATAAAGGTAAAATTTTTCAGTTATCTGCATAAATTATTGGAATAGCACCAAAAGCAAAAAAATCATCAATAACAAAAAATGCAAAAGCATATAAAAAGTACTATGTAGTTATAGCATCAAACTTCTGTATGCATCAGAATTCTGTAGGCACTTGTTAAAAAAAAGCAGACACCTATGACATAACCCAAACCTATGAGTCATGATGCACCAGGGCAGGAATCAGGTAGCTGTGTATTTAACAAGATCCCCAGGTGTTCCTAATGACACATCAAAGTTTCAGAATCCAATATTAACAGTAATAACAGAATCACATTGATAAAGTTAGCCATGATATTCTTAAGAAACCACAGTAAAGCCTAAAACTATACTTTCTTATTTGCTTTGCAAAGAAAGTGCTTTTAAAAAGAAAATAAGTTATTGCTTACTTTTATGAGCTTCAGCATTAGCAACGTAGATGAACCCGTCAACAACTTCACACACCTTCTGAATTTGTGGAATTACACTATACCGGCTTCCTTGTTGAGCATCTCCTTCATTCTGTAGACTGAACATCTTGTTAACTGCACTTGTATGCTCTTCTCTTGCTCTATCTCTTTCCTTTCTATAAGAAAAATGTAAATATAGAATATAGACACTAAACAGGCTCCATCCCATTAAAACAGTTCATTACTGACGTCTCAGGTAGGCTGCCACGTAGATAATCTTACCTTGTAGTTGAATATAATATCAGGATGTTGAATTTGTGCTGGTTGTGCAACTGAAAACTGACTCCTGATCCAATACCTAACGGAGTAATTATAATTATCAAACCAACTCATTAATAAAGATCAGAATGAAAAAAATTACTTAATAAAAGCAAAAAGAGCAAACAAAAAACTCTATGACAGGTCATATATAACTTTGGAATAAAATGAAATGTTTGCGTTGAAGAAAAGATACTCTATGCAATTTTCATTCACACAGTTTAAAACTATGGAGAAAGTGGGAGTTCCAGTCGTGGCTCAGTGGTTAATGAATCCAACTAGGAACCATGAGATTGTGGGTTCGATCCCTGGCCTTGCTCAGTGGGTTAAGGATGTGGCATTGCCGTGTGCTGTGGTGTAGGTTGCAGACGTGGCTTGGATCCCATGTTGCTGTGGCTGTGGTGAAGGCCGGCGGCTATAGCTCCTGTTAGACCCCTAGCCTGGGAACCTCCATATGCCGCAGGTGCGGCCCTAGATAAGACAAAAAAAAAAAAAAGCTATGGATAAAGAATAAAAACCTACTAGGTTTCAATATTCCTTTTCATACCATCATCACTATTGTCATTAACTTCATCATCATTCTATCAGCAGCAGCTGCATCCCAACAGTTACTACTGTTTATTCTTAAGACTAAGACTTAAGTTTCCTTTTTTGTTGTTGCTGTTTCTTATCAGTCTCATACTCTGTGTATACATTCAGTGAAATGGATTTTTTTCCCTCATTCTGAAAAGCTGTTTTTAATTTTACAGAACCTTAGAAAATAAAGGAAATGTGGGAGACTATTAAATTTAAAATAGATTTGGGCTAGAATACTGAATTTGCTACATATATCCGTGTTTATGTGAGTCTCAGTTTTGACATCAGAGTACAGAAAAAATACACACTTTTTAGGGGTTATTCTAAGCATTAAATGAGATAACATATGTAAAACTCCTAGGAGAGTGAAGGGTAAGTAACAGAGCTAAACACTATCTTCTTACTATTTTATATCTAAATCATTCAACATTGTTTTTTTTTTTTTTTTTTTTTTTTTTTTT
>PVHT020000009.1:14631757-14662553 GCA_004024745.2 Catagonus wagneri | reverse complement strand
CCCACCCCCGACCCCAGGCAGGTGCACCACCAATCCTACGCTGGTGGAGAAGCCTCCAGAGCATGGAAGGTAAAAGAAAAATGGCCAAATTCAGGGTCTTTCCTATCTGAGCCTGAGGCTCCTACCAACAGTCGTTACCCCCTTCACTTTGGGTGTGCTGACCTCACCCGTTGCTATAAAATCTCTCGCCCTCTGCCCCTTTATTTTGGTTATTTTACTAGTTATTTTACCCCAGGTGTTCCCTCTGTTTGGGACCTATTTCCACTTTGCCTGAGGCCTGGATGACCCCTGCTTACTCGGTAGATGGCCGCCTTCCACTTTCTGGTGCTTAATAGCACTGCATAACCTTGGTTTAAACTCACTGTCAACCAGCAATTGCTTACAATATCCAGGGCATTGCAATCATTCATTCTCTTTGCGAAAAGACACAAATATGGAAATTTCTATATTTTGTAATCACCCTCTGTCCACCGTTGTCTTATTGTCTCAATTGTCAAAATATTCTCTGACATATAATCCCAAATCGTCCATTAAAATTTAATCTTATTTTTTTAAACAGTGTTCAAAAGAGAAGGCAGGATCAGTAACTTCATAAAACCATTGACGTCTTCAAGGAAAGTTGTGTATACGTATACAAATATTTAAATATATATATTTAACATAATATAGTAGTTCTCTTTGTGGCTCAGCGGTAACCACCCCAACTAGTATCCATGCGGATGGGGGTTTGATCCCTGGCCTCCCTCAGTGGGTTGAAGATTCCTTGTTGCCCTGAGATGCAAGTTGAAGACATGGCTTGGATCTGGCATTGCTGTGGCTGTGGTGTGTGCCGGCAGACTCCTAGCCTGGGAACTTCCATATGCTGTGGGTGTGGCCCCAAGAATAATAATAGTAATAATACATTGCTATATCCATATATATATATATTCCAACTAGGGAGTGCTTAATGGACACAATGTTTATGAGCTTGTATTTGCACTTCAAAAGTAAATAAATGGGGATCTAAATGTCAAATAACCACGAATCCTGTTTTTTGGCTCAGCGATAACAAACCTGACCAGTAACCATGAAGATGTGGGTTCAATCCCTGGCCTCCCTAGAGTGGGTTAAGGATCTGTCTTGCCATGAGCTGTGGTGTAGGTTGCAGATGCTGCTCAGATCTGGCAGTTGCTATGGCTGTGGTGTAGACCAGTAGTTACAGCTCCAATTCAACCCCTAGCCTGGGAATGTCCATATGCTACAGGTGACGCCCTAAAAAGACCAAATAAATCAATAAATGTCGAATAACAGAACTACAATAAAGCCTGATAACTGAGGTTGTGAGATCTGAATTTTAAAGTTTCATTACTTATTTTCATGCCATTGCAAGGGGCCAACAACCAATGCAATTTCAGGTTTTTCAAGGCTGTACTGACAAGAAAAAGAGCCATGAATTAATTGGCATTTCTCCTTTCTCTAGGAACAAGAAAGAACACAAGGCCAGGGACCAAACCCACGTCCTCATGGATACTAGTTGGGTTCATTACCACTTAGCCATGAAAGGAACTCCCAACATAATCTATTTTTAAATAGGGTATGTGTAATATTTAGATGACCATTTATTAAATGCACCTTGTGAGTTGAGTGAGACCAAATAAGTAAAGAGACTAGAAGCCAAGTCAATCAAACTGATTGGTAAATGCAGAAGTTGGTATACAGCAGGTATATATACATTTGGAGGAGGCTGGGCTGGTAGGTTTTCTTCTGGACGTACTTTGAACAAACATTTGCAATGCTTATCCAGCTAATGATTTCTTCTCTGAAAACTGCTTGCCATTAGAATGGCCAGGACCACTATGAACTTAGAAAAGGGCAGTGAGTGCTCACTGGCCAGAACAAGAGTTTGACAATTATTCTGGTTGATGAATATTTTTCAGCATGATGAGGCATACCGATACACAGAACTGGCCATTAAGAAAAATAATAGTAGTAACTAACTCTTTTGAACTCTTACCATGTGCTAGGCATCGAAGAAAGCACTTTGAATATTAACTCTTCAATAACCTGTGAGGTAGGTACTATTATTATCCCTGTGGTAAACAATAGTGGGCAACGCACAGAAAGGTTAAATAACTTATGTGAAGTCACAGAAAACAATGCTGGGATTTTATCTCAGGCCTCTAGCCCCAGAGCCCATATTCCTGGCTGCTAAACTACCCTGTCTGAAAGCTATTAGGGTGAGAAGAAATCTGATTGTGAATGGGTCCATTCACCCATTGCAATAAAGCCAATCTATTGACACGAGGTTGCGGTGAAGGAATGTGCGGTGTTTACTGAAGATGCCAAACAAGGAGCATTGGCAGCTAGCTAGCTAATGCTCAAAAAGACCTGAATTCCCTGATGGCCTTCAGAGAAAGGTTTTTAAAGACTGGGTGAGGGAGAGGGGTACATGTTCAATTTGTAGACACTCTTCTGATTGGTTGATGGGAAGTTATCTGGAGTCAATATCAAACTTCTGGTTGCACCTGGCTTGGGATCTTCATACTTGTGGTCAATATACAGTTAACTTTTCCCACCTGGTGGGGGTTTCAGTATTTGAAAAAAACGAAGGATATGGCACTGGGAGTTCCTATTGTGACTCTGTGGTAACAAACCCGACTAGTATCCGTGAAGGCACAGATTCAATCCCTGGACTTGTTCAGTGGGTTAACCAGTGATGCTGTGAGCTGTGGTGCAGGTCACAGATGCAGCTTAAATCTGGCATTGCTGTGGCTGTGGCTTAGGACAGCAACTGTAGCTCCAATTTGATCCCTGGCCAGGAACTTCATATGCCAAGGGTGCAGCCCTCAAAAGCAAAAAAAAAAAAAAAAAAGAAAGAAAAAACAGGGATATGGCTCAGAATATTATCTATAGGAATTCCCATTGTGGCTCAGCAGGTAAAGAACCCAAAATAGTATCTGTGAGGATTTGGATTTAGTCCCTGGCCTCATTCAGTGGGTTAAGGATGTGGGGCATTGCTGCAAGCTGTAGGGTAGGTTACAGATGTAACCTGATCTGGTGTTGCTTGGCATAGAACACAGCTGCAGTTCCGATTCAACCCCTAGCCCAGGAACTAAAAATATTCCACAGGTGTGGTGCTTTAAAAAAAAAAATTATTATAGCATTTGAGGAGGAATTTCTAAAGTTCCTTGACTTTAATGGCTAAACCACTATTATTGTCTTGTTTGACTGTTTCCCTTTGTTCTGTTTTCTCACTTCTCTGATTATATTCATTTCTGGAACGTGGGGAAGGCTTAGGTGGCTAGTTTTTCTATAAACAAGAGCCAGGTGGCAGAGTGGAGCGGTCTTCTATCCCAGGAAGTCTCCATAGGGTCCTGCTTGGTTACAAATAGTAAATTCAGATGATAAAAGTTTTCATTCTATCACAACAGCTAGATATAAAAGAAACAAGATACAAATATGGGAATGATTTTATTTTATTTTTTAAAAGTTTTATGTTTCAAAACATTCTACTTGGAAATTTCCACTAGAAGTAGGAAAACAAAAAAACCAGTAAGGAACAGCAGCACAAATACATAATGCATACTTTAATTGTGGATACATAAATGTATGTTAATGTAATACTTCCATACATGATAGCTCATATTTTGTTAAAAAAAAAAATAATGCATGGAGATGATACTAGAGAACTATGGAATCCTGTATTCTGTGGCAGATGGGGTATCCTTATGGGAACCAGAAAAGGAGCCCTTGGAAGGTGGAGAGAAAAGCGTCAAGCAATCTAAATCTAGCACATTAGCCAGCGATGGATTTTTTTTTTTAAATGACATTAAAATGAGCCCGAGAATGCCTTTAGAGACAGTTCCCACCTTAATGAACATGAGAATTCCCAGTGGGATTATAAAGGCAGGAATGTAAGTTTTATTGTGGGAGTTTTAACCATGACTCTCATCTCACTCTACAACATGCAAAGAAATAAGAGAAAGCCTTCAGTCATCTGCATTTTAATCAGCATCAAAAAATTAACAGTAGCCAGAAACTCTTTAACCAAGTTTCAAAGCCTAGTTAATACGAGAAAATTCATAATGGAAAAGAACCATACAAATTTAAGGATTATGAAAAATCCTTTAACACTTTAGGTCTTAGTAACCATCAAAGAGCTCAAAATGGAGAGAAACTCCAACTGTAATAAATGCTACAAAGCTTTTACGTTATCACTTACCCATCAGTAAAGCCCGCACTGGGAAGAAACCCTTTGAATGTGGTCAAAATAAGTTCTTAGGTAGTGATTCATTCTTCAATTTAGCATCAGAACTTCCATAAGAGAAACTTGATGAATACACTGAATGTTCAATGGCACATTTCATGGTGTTTAACCAAAGGGGTAGAATTTGAAGATACAAATGCTTAAGTAGATAGGTGCGCTAGAGGTGTCTTCTCAACCTCCCTGAATAAAACAGTACTCCTTTCCAGAGTCAGAGTAGGCCCCACACTCTGCTTTATTCTTCATAGCACTCATCATAGACACGATACACATTTCTTAAAATGAATTAACTTCCTCCTCTAGAATACGAACTCTGGTGTTTTACAAAGCTATATCCTCAGTGCCTAAGATAAAACCTGGCATATGGTAGGCACATAATAGTTGTTGATGAATGAATTATAGTACTTTCCTTATGTGAAGTATTTGGTATCTTGAAGTTAATCCATTCTAAATGAAAGAATTTACTTAACAGTCTTTAATGCACACAAAAATGTGTAGCTCATTGTTTTGTAATACATCACAGTAAAAGGCATTATTTGTTACAGTCTACAAGTTATTATCCAATTGTGCGGGGGATGAAAAAGTTGTATAAAAAGCACTCAACAGTACCCTCCTTAGTGTACCAACTGGTGAGACATTCAAGTGGTTCACAAGGGTCATGAAGACAATAAAGCATTCCCAGCTTCTGAAGAGAATGTTCTCTTGTTTTCTCTGGTTCTAAATCTAAATAATACTTTACTCCTCTGAGTAATACCCTCTCGGCTTTGTCAACCACTGGTAAGGAGGGCATGGCAGTGTATAATCCAACAGCAGTACCCCTTTTGGGCAGAGTTTAGTACTTAAGAATCATGTCTCATAAATTCAAAAAACATTACTAAGGGCCTACCATTCATTAAGCACTATGTATAAAGATATATGTTTAAAAAATGGAGTTTGTCAACTCATAAGAAAAATGACTAGAAAGCAATGTGATCACTGCGATAACTTGGGAAGGGAGAACTCAGGGAGCAGAAGCAAAGGACCACGTAACTCTGACCGAACAGGGCTGGAAAAAGCCTTACGAATATAGTATTTTTGGAGCTGAGTTCTAAAGGATAAATGCGTATTCACATGGACACAAAGAAGAGCAAAGCATTCCAGCCAAAACTAAGGAAGACATCAAGGGAAAAAATATTAAGCACACTGGGGAACTGGTACATTGGTGACTGATCATGAAACTCCAAAAGGGGTGGGGAAGGGCAGTCTATAATTTGAATTTCTTTTTTAAAAAATTTTCTGGGCTGCGCTTGTGGCATATAAAAATTCCCAAGCCAGGGACTGAACCCATGCCACAGCAGAGATCAGAGCCGCTGTAGTGATAATGTTGGATCCTTGACCTATTGCACCAGAGAACTCCCTAAATCTTTTTTTTTTTTTTTTTTTTTTTGCTTTTTAGGGCTGCAGGTGCAGCATATGGAAGTTCCCAGACTAGGGGTCCAATTGGAGCTACAGCTGCCAGCCTACACCACAGCCACAGCCACATGGTATCTGAGCCGTATCTGCGACCTATACCATAGCTCATAGCAACGCCGGATCCCAGACCCACTGAGAGAGGCTAGGGATCAAACCCACATTCTCATGGATATTAGTTGGGTTTGTTACCACTGAGTCAGGACAGGAACACCATCTCTTAAATCTTTATACTTAGAAAGCACAAAGGTATTTTCATTTTCATAGTAAAACTTGTTAAAAGCTAAGCTAAATGAAAATCTTCTTAGCTGTGTAGGGATAAACAAGGAGACAAAGGCAGAGATACAGACTCTCCTTGTCCCAAGAAGCTCTATCTGAATGTTTACCAAAAGGGAGCCTGAAGAACCTTGGACTAGAATACTGTTCACAGAGAAAGTACTGCAGAATGAAGGCAAATAGGCAGAAAAAACTAGGTTATGACATTCTGTGTTGCCCTGCTTTGAGGAAGACTGAAAAAAGAGAAAACATAAACCGAAAAAAATTTTAAGATAAAAGATGAAGATTAGTGGTTTGAACCAATGTAAATTTACTGGATTAAAATTACTATGGATGGAGTTCCCGTCGTGGTGCAGCAGTTAATGAATCTGACTAGGAACCATGAGGCTGTAGATTCAGTTCCTGGCTTTGCTCAGTGGGTTAATGATCCTGTGTTGCTGTGAGCTCTGGTGTAGGTCGCATCCACGGCTCGGATCTGGCGTTGCTGTGGCTGTGGTGTAGGCCAGCGGCTGTGGCTCCGATTCGACCCCTAGCCTGGGAACCTCCATATGTCACAGGTGCGGCCCTAAAAAGCAAAAAAATAAATAAATAAAATAAAATTACTATGGACGAAGTGAAGACACTGAATAGGCAGTTAGAAAGAAGGTGTAGAGAGCAGAAGCTGGGATTCAAGCTATAGGTTTGGGAGTCAGCCTAACAGGTGGTAGAAGCCATCCACGGCTAGGAATAACATCAAACAAGAGTACGGTTGAGCCCTGAACAACGGGAGGATTAGGGATGCAACCATCCCTGCCGTACGTGTGGGTCCTCCGTATTTGCAGATGCAACCAATCACTGATTTTATAGTACTGTAGTGTTTGTTTACTATGGAAAAAACTCCACCTATAAGTGAACCCATGTAGTTCAAACCTATATTGTATTTAGAGTAAGTAAAACAAAAAAAGGAGAAAGGAAGGAAAAAGGGGAGAAGGAGGAAAAAGAGAAGCCCCAGGGGAAATGAGGGAGCTGGTGGAGAGGAAAGGTAGGACTGACCTTCATCATGAAGCAGGCCACCTCTTTTCCTCTAAAAAAGGGGAAAATGAACAGAACAAGGCAAGTTAACAAACACTGAACTGGTCATAGTCCCTATTTTCTGTAAGACGGGACCAAGAGCCATGCACTAGGGGAGGGACAAAGGGCCAGAGAAAAGTGATAAGATCTGGATTAGCAACTGTGGGAAAGGGATAGGAGCCACACTAGTAACAGATGAAAGGCTTACCTGGAGGGCTCTTCTAAAGTCTGAAGGTGATCGAGTTCCCTAGTGGCCTAGTGGTTAAGGATTTGGTGCTGTCACTGCTATGGCTCAGGTTCGATCCCTGGCCCAGGGATTTCTGCATGCTGCAGGTGCAGCACCACCACCACCCCAAAAAAAAGTTGAAGGTGAGATATTTAAGAGTGATTCCTCTTTGACAGACGGCAGGAACCTCACATGGAACTGCGCATCCCAGAAAAGAAGGCAGAATGATAGGGTTAATTAAGGGACTGTGGAGAGCACTTCATATGGTGCCCGCCAAGGCTGAGGCTAGATAAGGAACGAAGAAAATCTGAAAGAGGTAATGGCGAGGAGAAAAGAGGGCAGTCAAGAGGAGGCTATGAAGAAGCTAAAGAGAAAATAAATAAAAGAAAAATCAATAAAAATGAGGAATTAAAAAAGCTGAAAAGATGAGAACATTAATTATTGAAATTTAAAATTTCAGAAAGATAAATTCAGGATGGTGATATTCATGGTGTGGCCATAGGAGCTGAGTTCCTGGAATGTGATGACATCAATGGCCCAGAGGTCAAGGATACTGGCAAGGTGTCAAACAGACCAAGCCAAGATGACAACAGGAATTGAGGTAGACAGAGAGACTGTAAGTAAGATACTAGGTTAGGCTCTTGGCCTTTAACACTCACCCCTACTATTAAAGACAAAAAATATTAACATTTCAAAACATGAAAAGATATGCCCTAAAGACATATGAGCTAATGGCAGACTAACCTATCTTGATTTTATCTTCAATACTCATTTAATACATATCCTTTTAAACAAAACAGGAAAATCATTTTAAAATTTTTATAAAATGCCTAATAGACTAAAATAATAGACTAAAATGCCATTAGTATAGTATGTGGTGCAATCATTAAAAATTCTCTTGTGGAGTCTTTATCTTATTCTGGAAATGGCACCTGGATTTTAGTTACAATTTTTCATTTTGCCTTTTATTATACCCACAGCATATATCCAAATCAAAGAGGTGACTTGATTTTAACCTCTGATGTGAAACAAACCTCCAGACAGAGAGATTAAAAAATAATCTATAGAAGAGTTCCCACTGTGGAGCAGTGGGTTAAGAATTGGACTGCAGCAGCTTGGATAGCTGCAGAGGCATGGGTTCAATCTCTGGCAGTGGGTTAAAGGATCTGGCATAGCCATCACTGCGGTGCACGTCAGCAGCTATAGCTCAGATTCAATCCCTGGCACAGGAACCTCCACATACCAAGGGTGTGACCATAAAGTTTAAAAAAAATTAATAATAATTAAAGATAGTTAAAACGGTCAATTTTATGCTATGCATACTGTACCACAATAAAAAAATAATCTAAAGCAATAGAAAAAAATCTTAATAAAGATAAAATTGGATTTCACCTTAGTATTACTTACAGTATATTTGAGGTTGAGGCTAAGTTAGGATAATATAAATGCCATTTTAGAAATTAAAGAATCATTCCTTCACAGGTTTAAAAATATATAGTGAAAGAAAGATGGTGACTGCATTTTAAAAAAGGGTAATAACCATGCTGGTTATCTTTATGTAGTGTAATTCAGTATCAATATGTCTTCTTTTCTGAAACTTCTAATTTCATGAGTCTTTTTTGTTGTTGTTTCCCTGTTTGAAAAGAACTAGGTGAACTTACTAGTTAGTGTAATGTTGAAAGAAGTTTAAAATTTGTTTTGCATTTGATGTATTCCATTCTTGTTCTTTCAGGGGTCCTTCGCACACAGATACATACTTTTTCAAAATTTTTTCTCCTACTTCTCGGAAATCCAAGGGTTCTTTGTATGTAGCATAGCTTGCTCCAGAAACACCTGTATCCACTTCATGATTTTCTGGCTGTGGATCTGCACAATGCTTCAATCCCCAATAACACATTTCTCCACTGTACATCATAGCCAGCAAATGAATGTCACTAAATATTCCTAGGGAAGTCATTGAAGAGATTGGAATTAAACAACTTAAAAAGAAAACTTGATGATTAAGACTCTAATACATCACTATCCATTTTCCCTTCTCATTTAATAGCTAGACTTAGAAAAGCCAAATATCCCTAATACAATCCTCATCCTCATCGGTACTTCTATCTCTATTTTTGTCTATAAAAGAGGCCCAAGCCCACTTTCACCAATAAAAAAAGACTTATTTTTAAAGAATCATTTAGGGGAGTTCCCCATTGGTTCAGCAGGTTATCTGGTATTGTCACTGCTGTGAGTCAGGTCGCTGCTATGGCGCAAGTTTGATCCCTGGCCAAGGGACTTTCACATGCCAAAGGTCAGTCAAAAAAAAATAATTTAGGTTAGAGTGTTAACCTTTTTGGAGTTCTCTTTAGGATCTCTTTGAGAATCTATCTAAACTGATAAACCCTCTCCCAAAATGTACACCCCACACCCCGAACACAGTATCAGAGTACTCAGACACTCCCTCAGTCTCATCCATGAATACAACTTTTATTTGGGGTTATACTGAAGGATCAACAACGCAGTTCCTGGAGTTCCCATTGTGGTGCAGTGGAAAAAAACCCAACTAGTAACCATGAGGTTGTGGGTTCAATCCCTAGTCTGGCTCAGTGGGTTAAGGATCCAGCATTGCTGTGAGCTGTGGTGTAGGTTACAGACATGGCTCAGACCCTGTGTTGCTGTGGCGTAGGCCATCAGCTGTAGCTCCCATTCAACCCCTAACCTGGTAATTAACTTCCATATGCCACGGGTGTGTCCCTAAAAAGCAATAATAATAATAATAATAATAATAATAATAATAATAATAAAAATAATAATAACAATATAGTTTCTATCTTTCTACAAGAGTGTACAGAGATGACCCTGCATAATCATGTCCCTGAGAAGCTATATGATTCTAAATTACCAAAGATGTTAAATTATATCCAAATGCTTTATGTTCCCAGAAAAAAGGAATATACTTCAGGATTTTCATCAAAAATTGAAAACATGGAGTTCCCGTCATGGTGCAGTGGAAACAAATCTGACTAGGAACCATGAGGTTGCGGGTTCGATCCCTGGCCTTACTCAGTGGGTTGAGGATCTGGCATTGCTGTGAGCTGTGGTGTAGGTCGCAGATGCAGCTTGGATCCTGCGTTGCTGTGGCTGTTGGTGTAGGCCATCAGCTGTAGCTCTGATTCCACCCCTAGCCTGGGAACCTCCACATGCCATAGGTGTGGCCCTATAAAGAGAGAAAAAAAAAATGCAAAACAAAAACAAAAACATTCCTGGAGATCCCATCATGGCTCAGTGGTTAACAAACCCGACTAGTATCCATGAGGACACAGGTTCAATCCCCTGGCCTTACTCAGTGGGTTAAGGATCTGGTGTTGCCCTGAGCTGTGGTATAGATCTCAGATGTGGCTCGGATCCTGTGTTGCTGAGCCTGTGGTGTAGGCCAGCAGCTACAGCTCTGATTCAACCCCTAGCCTGGCAACTTCCATATACCGTATGGCCCTAAAAGTACAAAAGATAGATAAATATATATGTACATATATAAATATTAAACTGAAAAATTCTTATTATGAAAGAAGGCAATTATATGATTATACACTTATGACAAAGTTTATTAATTTGCTATAAAAACAGACCTGGAATTGTAAAGATCTGGGGATAAATTATTGACTTTGTGTAACTCATCAAAGCTCTTTAAATCTCAATTTGCAGAAATCAGGACTCCACATGCCCTACTTATTTCATGTAATTTTCTTAAGGAACATGGGAAAATTAAAATGTATAAACTATAAAGTGCTATTAAATTATATGACTTTTGTGTGTGTGTGTGTTTTTTGTATTTTTAAGGCCACACCCGCGGCATATGGAGGTTCCAGGCTAGGGGTCTAACAGGAGCTGTAGCCGCCGGCCTTTGCCACAGCAACGCAGGATCCGAGCCGCATCTG
Organism: Catagonus wagneri; assembly: GCA_004024745.2. Classification (NCBI taxonomy): domain Eukaryota; kingdom Metazoa; phylum Chordata; class Mammalia; order Artiodactyla; family Tayassuidae; genus Catagonus; species Catagonus wagneri. Next base: position 14,651,392 of record PVHT020000009.1, on the reverse strand, counting down.
CAACCTACACCACAGCTCACGGCAAGGCCGGATCCTTAACCCACTGAGCGATGCCAGGGATCGAACCTGAAACCTCATGGTTCCTAGTCAGATTCGTTAACCACTGAGCCACGACGGGAACTCCATGACTAACTTTTTAGTTATTAAAATACAAATAAATGATCTATGCTATTACACAAGTACTTGTGTGATTAGAGAAGTTTACCTCAAGTTAAGTGAGCATCATAATCTCAATTGCTCACCTAAAGTCTTACCAGAAATGACATGATAGTACTAGAAATCTAAAAATAAAAGAAAAATTCAACTTCCAAAACTATTACAGTTCTTGTCTTGATATATTGCTAGACTTTTGTAGTCTCAGTTTGTTCCTACAGCTCACCCTCACCACAGATTCAGCTCAAAAACAGTAACACAAGAGAAGAACTGAGCTTAGCAGAAGAGCTGATTCATTACACTGTTAAGTCAACAAAAGAAATCATTTAGGAGCAGAATGTGAGGGTTGCATTCATGAAAATACAACAGGCTACACTCCATTAATTATGCATTTTACGTATAAATTCAGTTAAGTACAATGCATATTACACATGATCACTTCTTTTCGCTTTATTACTTCATTAGTAAAAGATCATACACCTCGAAGAAAAAAGCTAGAACAGCATTAGATGTTATTCAGAATATAAAAAGAAAGAGACCTAGAACTGAAAAAACCTGAGTGTAAATTAATGACTTTGTGCAATTCACCAAAGCTCTTTAAGAGCCAAAAATAAATAAATAAATAAAGATTCCACATGCCTTCCTTATTTCATGGAGTTTTCTTAAGGAATAGTTTGTGTGTTTTTTCCCCAAATTAACAATTTTCACTGCAGAATTATATTTTATATTAGATCGGTCATTTCATTGAATGTATATCCTCTTTCATTTTTGTGATCCTACACCGTAATTATTCCTAAAAAGACTGCTAGAGGGGGGTAAGGAGATAGAAGCAAAAATCAAAGGAAGGTTGAACTTTTAAGCAGACTAGAGCCTTGGGAGGAGGCACTGAAGTAAGTTCCACATAGTGAAGCCACTTGTGAAGGATGAGAAGTGTGTGCTTAAGGGATATCTGGGATCCAATTCATGTCCAACTCTAAGCTGGCCTCGTTCTTTGTATTAAAAAGCAGTGACCGCTAAGCAGGACACAGATATCCAATGGGAATGTATTTCTAGGGAGAGAATGAAAAGCTACATGCTAAAGAGTGGTTCTCAAACTTTAGATTTATAATTATTATAAATTATAATAGATTATAGATTATAATTATAGATTATAATTATTTGGAAGACATGCTAATGTGCTGATTACTGGGCCTCTACCTCCAAAGCTTTCAGATGCAGGCATGGGGTTGGGTTTATGAAACTGCATTTTTAACAAAGTCCTAAGACCTATGGTTAGGCTGCTGCTCTAGACCATGCTAATCTACTGCATTAAAATATCAAAGGAAGAGATGAACAAAGTAAAAATTATACATTCTTCCTCTTTACTCCATCAAGGAATCCACTACTCTGTAACTATAGTCTTTTTGCTGCTACACATTTTCCTTGATACTTTTTCTGCTAATGCTCAGTATGATTTTCAATAAAATCTTCACTTTGTACTGCTCGTATCCAAGGTGAACACACATGTAACAGTGGGAAGGTGCGGGGCGGGGGCAGGGGAGTGAATAACCCATGGAGTGAAGGCAGAAAGTTGGCTTTCACAAAGAAAAAAAAAGTGGGCAGACTAGCATCATTCTTTAGAAGCTGTGATGTCTAAATCTGACTGCAGCATGATTACAGAAGACTATAAAAATAGGTTCCTGCATGCCACAGGAATGGCATGAGAATCAGCAGGTGGTACACAGAAATCTGTATTTTTAACAAGCTATCAGGCAATTAGTGATGTCAATTCAGAATTGCTCCTTGAAGAGATCTGAAATCCAGGTTCTAGGCTAAGCAATGAGCCAAAGGCTACTGGGAAAGGAGGTTCCTCAGTGGCATAAAAAGGGTAGAAACCAACAATGTGGACAGCTGAACAGTCTTTTAACCTATTTAACTCCAGGGCTATTCTGACAAGGCTATTTTTTATAAAGGCCCACAGAAGACTGGAACACAGTAAATGAGACAAAGGGGTTTACTAAATACATTACTCAGTACCTTTTAAAAGCTGAAAATTTAATGGCATACAGGTAATGTTCAAAGGAAAAATGATTACCTCACCTTGGGAAAAAAAAATCAAATTAAGTATACATTGTTTTTTGAGTTTTATCTAAAATCAGGTAAAATATTATTAAGTTCTGGTCACAAAAATATTTTGATGATTCATATGGAACTTATTAGTATTAAGAATTATTGGGAATTGTGTTTCACACTGGTTAACAATTTCTTTTTTTTTTTTTTTACCTTAGAACCACTCTGCCAGGGTCTTAGGAGGAATTAAGCCTGTGAAAACAGGTTTCCTGGCTTCTAATCTACATCTCAAGAACTGAAGTAGGGAGGAGAAAATTGCCTTAGATGGGAGCAAGAAGCCAACAACAAAAGAGGATGAACTCCTGTCCAAATACTGCTATGGAATTGATTTTGTTTTCTTGTGTGAACTGAAGTTTGGCACTTGCCATCAGCCTCTACATGGATTAAATCATGAGCCACTGTAGCTGCTGACCCACAACACCCTAGGCGGAGCTCAGGAGTATAGGCACTCTGTGCTCTGGGAAAACTGGAAGAACGGGTCTTCGGATAGTTAGCTATTTTGAAGTGAAGATTTTATAAGCCCAATTCTTGCATCTCCTCATATCTAGAAACACACTAAAATCCCTTCACGGTGAGATCTGCTCCTAGTAATTAATAGTCATCTTCATGAGACCAGAAGCAAACTTCTGTAAAATGTGTGCATGGCTACATGCACCTCCACCTTCACCTTTATCCTCATACCCCGACTCTCCCCTTGCCTCGGGGGAGCGGTTTTCTTCCTGAGATGCCGTCTACCAGGCTCAAGTCCTAATTTTGCCCCAAATAAAATTTAACTCTCAACTTTCAGGTTGCGCATTTTTTTAAGCTGACATTTATTTCCTGAAGAGAAGAGACCCTATCTGTGCCTTTGATAGCCCAGCTGAAGCAATGGAAACTAACAGTGAGTGCAATCAATTATGATCCAAGAGATGGCAGCAGTATCACATGATAAAAAAAAAAAGTAGGCCATAGGAATATATATTACTTTACGACTAGAATTAGGATAATAAAGGAAATTAGTGACTTGTGCCCCTTTCTTTGGTTCTAAATAAGCTTTAACGCCAACTTCTGCTGTTTTCTTTTCCACCAATCCAGGTGGGTGGGTGAAGAAATTTTAGAAAGGACATTTTCAATATAGCTAATCATTCACTAGTTACCTGGAATAAATACTTACCAAAAAACACGAGTAAATCAAAATATCCTCATGTTTGTTAACATCAAGCCTACTGAAGAGCACTTTGTATTCACAAGTTTGATAAGCTATTTGCCTAAATAAACTGAAGATAACAACTTGTGAATACCAGCCCATCATATGTTAGTGACATTTAAATCATGGGGCTTTTTTCTGGCAATGTTTTCTAACAGAAAGGAAAAGCATACAGAAGCTAACAAAGAAGATTTAAAATACACTTATAGCAGTTCCCCTCGTGGCTCAGTGGTTAACGAATCTGACCAGGAACTATGAGGTTGCGGGTTCGATCCCTGGCCTTGTTCAGCGGGTTAAGGAGCCGACGTTGCCGTGAGCTGTGGCGTAGGTCACAGACGTGGCTTGGATCCTGTGTTGCTGTGGCTGTGGTGTAGGCCGTTGGCTACAGCTGATTAGACCACTAGCCTGGGAACCTCCACATGCCGTGAGTGCGGCCCTATAAAAGGCAAAAAGATAAAAAAATAAAATACATTTATAAAATTTAGAATTTTCCCTAAGAAGTTGTCTTCTTCTTCCCTATATTTGATTTTTCCATCAAAATTTCCCCAAAATTTCAGATGAAGTATATAACAGAGAGTTTACACATATAATCTAACATCACTTCCCAGCTACCTGACCTTATCAGGCTTACAGAACCTCAATTCTTTCATCTATAAAAAGAGATGGATCTTTCTTCTTAAACCAGTCTAAAACCCAAATGATTTTCTTTATATAGTTCCTAACATTTTTAAGTGCATAGATGTTTATGTCAGAAACCATGCAATTTTCATTCTCCTTCTTACATTACTAAGCAGAAATTAGCAGTATTTTTCTACATTACATGAAAAAATTTTTGAATTTTTTAAAAAGAATTATTTTTTGTCTAAAACGTAACAACTTTATTTAAATCAAGTTAAATCTAATAAAGTTCTTAAAGTCTTAAAAAAACTTTAAAACACCTAGAAAACTGCAAAAAAAGATCACATTACCTTCACTCAGTAATTTAGCTGTGTCTACGTCTTGGAAAGAAATGCCTTCATTTAACTGGATGGGACACCGAAAATTTAGCATCTGTATCAAATAACTGATTCCATCAATAAGGTACTAAATGAAAGTTAAAGACAAAGAATCGAAGTATTATATGCAGAGCTGTAGAAACTTTAAATGTTAATTTCTTTACTCGAGAGAAAGTTGGCTAACATACAGACATATCTTATGGCCATTACATTACAATGGTCTAAGGACCTACTACGCTAAAACTTTTATATGTACAATCCTCCAATTAATAAAAGAATATGGGGGGCGTTCCCATCATGGCGCAGTGGAAACCAATCCAATTAGGAACCATGAGGTTGCAGGTTTGAGCCCTGGCCTCGCTCAGTGGGCTAAGGATCTGGCGTTTCCTTGAGCTGTGGTGTAGGTTGCAGATGCGGCTCAGATCTGGCATTGCTATGGCTCTGGCGTAGGCCAGCGGCTACAGCCCTGATTAGACCCCAAGCCTGGGAACCTCCATATGCTGCAGGTGCGGCCCTAAAAAGCCAAAAAAAAAAAGATTATGGGGGGAGTTCCCATTGTGGTGCAGCAGAAGCAAATCCAACAAGTTTCCATAAGGATGCAGGTTTGATCCCTGGCCTCACTCAGTGCGTGGGGGATCCAGCATTAATATAAGCTGCGGTGTAAGTCGCAGACATGGTTGGGATCTGGTGTTGGCTGTGGCTGTGGCTGTGGCCAGGGGGTATGGCTCTGATTAGACCCCTAGTCTAGGAACCTCCATATGCCGTGGGTTCAGACCTTAAAAAAAAAAAAAAAAAACCCAAAAAACAAATATTAAGACAGGATCTTTGGATTTACTGATTTGGCCAGAAGAGTCAGGACAAATCATAGAGCCACAATTTTCTAGGAGCAGGGTCATGGGGGATCTTTAGGAGTTATCTGCTGATAGAAACTCACAGCCAAGTTTGTTTTTCTCAGGCTAAAGACATGCTTAGAAATTAATACAGATAATATATCTTGTATTTTAAAAAACGAAAATCCAGAACTTAAAAAGTGTAAAACTTCCCAGTTTATAAAGGGCTTTCATATGTTATTTAATTTTCAGAGTAATTCCAGTTTGTTTAAGATTACACAACTGGTAAGTAAAGGCCTAGACTTCAATCTCAGGCCCTTTGATTCCTCTACTCTTATACTAAAGATAACTTTTAGAAACCTTTAAATGTCAATAGTCGGAAATGTATGAGGAGTCCTTTTTACCTTTTTAAGCAAGATAGATTTTCTTGTGAGCCACTCTCTCCTTTTGGTCAGAGAATGACAGTACATATAGAGTAGGGCTCCTCGTCTCCAAGAAAGACATTCTAGGAGTTCATCCCCAAGCAAATCGCAGTGCTGAAATACAACAGAGACATAGCTAAAAAGAGAAATTTCATGTCTATAAAAAAATCAAAATTAAATTTCAAAATGCTGAGCAATTAAAAATACCTATTTCACAAAATTTGCTCTTCACTTAGCAACTTATACAGGAATGTCTTACTTTAAATCAACTAGAAACAGAAATCTATTGCTACATGAAAATTAAAATAAATACACCAATTTCCAAATTTTTCTAGAAAATGATGTTCAAGTATTTTGCAGCCAATTCTCTAGTATATGTGAAATGTAACTTTTCCATAATCTGACTGAAAAAAATAGTTTTCAGATGTTACTTGAAACAAGATCATACCTATTTCTACTATTCCTAAAGTAAAATAATAACAAGATATGCACAAAAACAATTTTAATAAACCAAACTTTTACTATGTTGTATCATTTAAAACTTGAGATTATTTGTTTCCACAGTTAACATCCCCCGGTAAAACACAAAGAGCAACGACATCTAGGTAGAGATAGCCAGTAGAGAGTTAAAGATGAGAAATTACTTGCTTGAAAGAGTCGCCAGGGCTAGAGATAACAATTTTGGAATCATCCAGAGATGGCAAGAAAAAGCATTTGAACAGGTTGTCAAGCAAAGTCAACACAGAGACTATCAGAAGATTAAGGAGATATTCTTGGGGAGTGCCTCTGTTTCCAGAATGGGAGAGAAGGGAGACGCTTGGAAAAGGGCAAGAGCATGACTTCTCAGAGATGAAGAGGAGCATGCAGAGCCTCTAAGGGACGGAGCGATCAGTGCTAAGAAAGACAGCAATGTCCAAAAGGATGACGAGGGTGAAAGGATGAGAGATGTGGTCATTAGATTACTAAGGACCTTCAAGAAAACATAGCATATGCAAAAGTAAAAGAAACAGAAATACCAAATGTGTGCATTTAGAAAATGACTGGGCACTGTAATGACAAAATAATACCACGATACAAACATGCTGAAACAAATTTACGAGAACACAGCACTTCAGTTATGACATCAGTCTGAAGTGTTCAACTTTCACATATCCCTCCTTCAATCTTAAAGGTATATTTGGAGTTCCTGCTGTGGCACAATGGGATCGGCAGCCTCTTGGGAGCGCTAGGACAAAGGTTTGATCCCTTGCCTGGCACAGTAGGTTAAGGATCCAGTACTTGGGTGGAGACTGCAGCTTCGATCTGATCCCTGGGCCCAGGAACTCCACGTGCTGTTGGGCAGCCAAAAATGGAAAAAAAAGAAAAAAGAAAAAGAAAAACAGAGACAAAGATACATTCAAGAAAAAAATACAGATTCTAAGGAGTAGTACAGCAGGAATTAGCAACATTCCACCATAATTCACAGTTGTGCAAAACTTACTTTTGGATGCATATTATTTTCTTTTACTAAAATTTCTGGTTCTGAAAGAAAACGTATCAACTCTTTCACTTTTTGTGAAGAATCTTCAGGAAAATCTTCATCTACTAGCTTGTTCTCCTCAAAATACGTCATGTCCAAAATAGCCTGAAGTAAAGAAGAAAAAAGGTATCTACAAATGATTTAAATTTTAATGAATTACTCTTGCTAGTTTTAATCTTACATATATAGATGCTTTATTAGACATTTAAATCTTCTGGCACAGTATTTAAATTTGAGAAGATGTAGCTGTAAATAAAATCGGAGATGAATTTTACAGAAAACTTCATAGGATTTTACTAAAATACTGATTTATCTAGTTTCCCTCAAGAAAATAAAATGGATATTTATGTTTTAATTCAGATAATCTAATCATGTACAATTATTAAAATTTTGATTATATTCTTTGTTATTTGTATATATACACTTCTTGAGCATTCTCTAAATGATTGCCATATTAAGATAAGGACACTACTTCTAATTTTGCTTATTGAATCTTCAAAAGATGACCTGTCTCCCCAAATGAACAGCTAATATTTGGGGATTATGTACCCTGCCACGCAATAAAGGCAGCATACCACCAACAATATGTAATACCAACACTAAACTAGCATTCCTACATATAAGACTCTCTGTTCAAACACTTTTTTTGGCCACGCCCAGGGCATACAGAAGTTCCCAGGCCAGGGATTGAACTCATGTCTCAGTAGTGACCCAAATCACTATAGAGACAACATCAGATCCTTAACCTGATGCACCACAGTGGGAACTCCTGTTCAAGCACTTTAAAACTACCCAATCCTTTTTCTTTGTTTAATATACAGGACTAAGACTATGGAAACTGAATTCTAGTATCGACTCTACCTAAACAATGTTAAGTCATATTTAATAATTTTTTTTTGGAGCCTTAGTTTCTTCATTGGCAAAATAAACTGAACTAAAAGCCTTTCAAAGTCCCTTGCTTTGAGGGTAAAATGAATTACCATATGTAAGCACTCAAAACTGTACCTAGCACACAGAGCTGCTTAAGTGGTAAGTGTGGAAGGCCTAGCCAGGAAGGGAGAGAGAGACTGTATTCCTAAGGAAAATGACCTAGTCATTCAGAACCATAAGTTAGGTCCTAAGTGGTTTGGAGAATTTAAACTATATCTCTCTAGTTCTTTTGCCTTAAACTCAGAAGTAAGTTAAAAAATATTTACAACTCTGCCAATGTGAAAGAAATTAGACAAGCACAGAGCCTTCTGGAAGGAAAGCTAGGCAGAGTTCTCCCAAACTGCAACCATTCTCTGGGGTTTGTGAGTAGTTATAGGCTCATTCAGCCACATCTGTAGGCAGAAGCCATGTAGTAAGCACAGTGAATGTGAATCCTGGAAACTGACCAAGTTTATTCTATTTCTGTAACTACTTCATCTTTATTATCCCTTGGCAATCAAATAAGGGCATAGGAAGCACTCTATCAACTATAAAGCGCTATACATATGTTAGTTACTATAATAAAATTACATTTCTTAATGTCAATTTGCTTCAGCACTGTTTGGAGAAAACAAAACAGGTCCATATGGAGACCTGAATTTGAAAGGAAAAGTAAAAGAGGGGAAGAAAAAAATCTTATGGATCTGCATAACTAAACCATAGGTAGTCAAATTGAGAATCCTAAGAAGGTGAATTTCATGGAAAAACAAATAATCAGCACCCTTACAAAAACCTCCATTCCCTCTGACTAACCTTCAAGAGCTTGGAAAGTATACTGATTTTTTTTTTTTTTTTTGGCTATACCTTGGCATGTGGAAGTTCCTGGGTCAGGAATCAAACCTGCGCCACAGCAGCAACCCCAGCTGCTATAGTGACAATGCTGCATCCCTAACCTACTGCACCATAAGAGACTCCTTTTTTACCTTTTTTTTTTTTTTTTAACTTTGTAGGACCACACCTGTGGCATATGGAAGTTCCCAAGCTAGGGGTTGAATTGGAGCTACAGCTGCCAGCTAACTCCAGAGCCATAGCAATGCCAGATCCGAGCCACATCTGCGAGCTGCACCACAGTTCATGGCAATGCCGGATCTTTAACCCGCTGAGTGAGGCCAGGGATCAAACCCCCAACGTCATGGTTCCTAGTCAGATTCATTTCAGCTGCACCAAGATGGGAACTCCAGATTTTTTTTTTTTTTAGTCAACATAACCAATAAACTTTACTTCTTGGCATACTGCCTCAAAGTTTTAAACCTATATGTTGAACAGAATTAACATTTTAAATAGAAAACAGATTGATTTCATTACACCTAAACTTTGGAGTCAACCCTCTTAAATAAACTGGCACCCCCAACATGTCAGAAATCACATCTGTTTCTGTACCTGTGTGTAAAGTTCCAGAAGATTTGATGGATTTGAACACTCTTTGTCTTCTCCACACAGAAGTTTCAATTTTTCTAGAGCTGCAGAGGCCCGAATTAAAAAGTGATCTGTAAGAGATAAAAACATGATTACTTCATATAGTTTGAGTGTTATTTAAATGAAAAAAAATCATGACTCTAAAGTGAAGAAATGAGGAGCTCCTGCTATAGCACAATGAGATCAGGAACATCTCCGAAGCACCAGGACTTAAGTCTAATCCCCAGCCAGGCACAGTGGGGATCCAGGTTGTTGCAGCTACAGCACAGGTCACAACTGAAGCTCAGATCTGACTCCTGGCTTGAGTACTCCATATGCTAAGGGATCGCCAAAAAAGATAAAATTAAATTAAATTAAAATTAAATATAAAATAAAGTAAAATATAATTAAAAATGAAATGAAATTTGTTATATCATGGAAATAATCATATCTTATAGAACATGAAGTATATCATAATTACAAACCCTACTTAATTTATCATGGCAATTCATTGTAGAAAGCTGGTTTGAAAACTTTCTAGGTTCAGGTGCCATTTCTTACATGCAATCTGGATTTCCATAATGCTTCTTTTATGATACTGACATATTCAAAATGTTTAAACAATAAACTTAAAGCTTTAAAAACTTGTAATTTCATAAATGTATTCTCCAAAATAACATGATTAAATCAAATACCTCATAAAATGTAAGCACTCTGAGCAATTTTGTGTATCATAATTGGGTTCATGTATTTATGTATACAAAGAGCTGTTACACTTAAAGTTATACAATATACCCAAATATTTTATTCCTTTAAAATCCTACAGATAAGACAAATTACCTAATTCCTTCAAAATCTGGACAAACCTAAACTACTTTTGATACACCCTCTAAAAACAATTCCCCCTCATTGCCTAATTTCTTCCTTTTCTCTCATGTCATATTCCCTTTATTCTGTTTTCACTTTTTCTTAGATTTTTCCTCCCTAACCTACAAAGTGTCCATACCAAGGTGCCATCCACCTTTCTGCATCATCTCATGTAGTCAAATTTAAATATGCTGACTATCAAGACACTCACACCCCTGTGTGTACCCCTCTGTAGTTCCCTACTGAAATATATACTCTTTCCTCCTCACTGGCAAATAGAAAGAAAAATGTAGCACTTGCTATGGTCTATCTGATCCAGCCTCAGCACCTAGGCAGACACGTTAACTATTAAGTGTAGGAACAAAAGCACCACCAGCTTAAGTTGCATCTGCTGACAATAATATGATGATCTTAAATTTTCCCTCGTAAGGCCTCTCCTTTATCTAGACCAGACCACTATCCACCTAAAATGAAAATCACTTATCACTGCCATGCCATCTCCCCTCAGCCCAGAAGTACCATCTATACAGCTCAGAAAGATTCTATCGTCAACTGAAATTGTATGGAACATAGCACTCCTTATGTGCTTCTTTAAACAACTGAGTTGATATTTTCTTAATCTGCAGGATCATTTTATTTTGTTAATTTTTGTTCTTTTTGTCCTTTTAGGGCCACACCCGTGGCATATGGAGGTTCCCAGGCTAGGGGTCTAATGGGAGCTGCAGCTGCCGGCCTACGCCAGAGGCACAGCAAAGCCAGATGCGAGCCACGTCTGGGACCTACTCCACAGCTCACGGCAACGCCAGATCCTTAACCCACTGAGCAAGGCCAGGGATCGAACCCGCAACCTCATGGTTCCTAGTCAGGTTCATTTCCACTGCACCACGACGGGAACTACAAGATTATTTTAAATGCAAAGACCTACACTGAATTCAATGAATATTTGCTGAAGTATTGCACATGAACTCGTAACATAATTATGGAGGTGGAGGGATAATGGCTCACATTTTAGAAACATTTTATAAAATGCAGTATTTTCCCTGACCACTTAAAAGCAGTGACTGGCATTCTCACATAATCCCAAGATAAAGTCCCTCTTATGGTATATGTAAACACAATATGTAATCATAGAGTAAACATAATATGTTGTATAATGAAACTAAATGAACAAAAATTGACCAGAAATAAAAAGAAGAGTATTCTTAGATGGAGTATCTGGCTGTGTATCACATCTAATTTAAAGACAACAGGAATTATCAGCTCCTATAACCTAATAAAACTACCATTATAGGGCAAATTGTGCGTGTATATTATTTTTGTTGTATGGGAAAAGAACACCAAATTCATTTCAAATACAATCAAGCACACTTTAATTAAGCTTCATAAAATAAGAAAATCTAGCTAGCAATATTGATGAATAGCTCATAACATGGACTATTATGAGTTTAATTCTACCACATTTCAGAGCTTCTAAACATTTTAATTTTATTTTCAACCCCTATTCTAGACTGGATTAAAGAACTCTTGGAAAATGAGAAAGGCTTTTGTGTTCAGGAGTAAGTGAATAAAATATAGTCTTTGATCTCTTTAGACTGGTTCAAAAGAAGCTGGAGTGGGGTGGAGATGCCTGAGCAGCTAAGTTAAGAGGTAACCTGGACAGACTTTCAGGTAATAGCTACTACTGTCCATAAACCAACTATTCATGTGATTCACTTAGCACAAACCAAAAAAAGGAAACAGTTTCAGGTTAGTCTGTGTGTTTTCTTGGGGGGGAGGGCTTTTTTTTTTTTGTCTTTTGAGGGCGGCACCTGCGGCATGTGGAAATTCCCAGGCTAGGCTAGAAGTCTAATCGGAGCTGTTGCTGCCGGCCTAAGCCAGATCCCAGCCGCTTCTGCGACCTACACCACAGCTCAAGGCAACGCCGGATTGTTAACCCGTTGAGCAAGGACAGGGATCAAACCCGCAACCTCATGGTTCCTAGTCGGATTCCTTTCCGGTGCGCCACGAAGGGAACTCCAGCCTGTGGGTTTTTAAGAGACCCCTAAGAAAAGAAAATCCAGCAAATAATCTTCACTAGAACTAGAGCCGTTTTATCTTGGACCCTATTTAATAAATTTAACAACTATTCAATCGCTTAGGAAAACGTTTAACTACTATTTTCGCATGAGTCCGATGACAATGAGACGTTCTGTAAGAATGTTTAAAACTATCTGTAGTAAAAGTACAAAATTCCAGATGAAATAATGTAGAACCTATAGGCAGCTGAGAAGTAATGAGAGAATAAAAGTCGAAGTAAATCTCTATGCCAGTTTTTCCTAAAGAAACATTTCCAAAAATGTGTTCCAGTACAGACAGACCCTTTGGAGAATTGAGGTGATGAATGCAGAAGAATCGTCTAAATCATACCCATATAAATCTCTTCTGTAGAGTACTGTTTACAGTTGAGTTTAGAATCTAAATTTCCAAAACGGAAATTTAGAACACAGCAGTGAAAAAGTGGAACTGTTACACACGCCTAGCTATCTCTACTGCAGCAAAAACAACATTAGTTATTTGCATATCATCACCCAACTTTAATCACTCGTTTAAACTTCTGTGTGTACTTTCATACAGATCTTGCCCTTTTCCCAGTCGCTACTGAGACAAAGACAAGCAGCCATTGAATTGACTGAAATATCAGCAGTTTTCATGGGTTATGAAATATGGGGTCTCCAAGCAAACGCCTTAGTTTCAGGCGATGTGAGTTCTAGGAGGAAGACAACTAAGCGTGCAGCTGGGGCCAGAAGCATAACCAACACCTTGGCCTGGGATCCATAGGACCTACAGGCCGCGGCCTCCGCTCTTACGGCGAGCGTGCGCCAGCTCTGAACCACCGTCCGCCCGCCCGCCTCCCTCTTCTCGGCTCCCTCACCGTCTTCGCCGGCGGCTTCGCTAAGCTGTTGTATGTGGGCCTGAGCCAGGTCCCCGAGCTCCTCCACTCTCCTCACCACACTGGAGCCTGCGGCCGCCATGGCCACAACGGGCGGGCGCGCCCAGCCACGTGACCGCGCCAAGCCGAGGTCACCTGATCCCCGGCGCGGGCGGGGTGTGGGGGCGGAGCTCGCCTAGTCGATGGGCGGGGACTCCAGCTCGCGAAAAAGAACGGCTCGGGTCGGCAAAGGTGGTTCCGAGTTACTTCTTTCCTCTGGGTCTTCTCCCACCGGACCCTGAGAAGCAGGGAGACGGGGTGACGTCTGGGCACGCCTCCCTCCTCTAAACCAATCGGAAGCCGCCCATTTCTCCAAGCTGATCCAGCGCTCAGCGGAGACTGGCTGGTTTCTTCTCTCTCCGGAGCTGCCCTTGTAGGCAGTAGAAAGGACAAGAAAGTCTAGAAGTTGGACTATCTGGTTTTGGTTGCCTCAAATGTGGAAAGCCTTACTGGCTCTCTTGGAACACATCCAAATCGCTAAGAGGTTATTGTGCGCCTAGATGTCCAAACACTGGTGGGAGTTCCCAGTCTAAGCGTTTGAATGTAGCTTTTCTAAATCTTAATTTTGATAGCTGAGTTTGACTTCTGATAGCCTTTGGCTAGCTCACATTTAACATACTCATCTCACGTCCAATAGTACGAAAATTGTGGATTTACATAAACTATTGCCACACAACTCAAGACCCTCCCTTAAAGAGTTCTTAGTGTGCAAAGTTCATCTTCTCAACAGCGAGTTTCAAAGCACTTAGGACTCTGCCACTTTGTGTTCCTGATTTTCTTGACTCTGATCACAACAGATCTTTAACTAGTTTTGTCATTTTTCAGTTTGACACAGTACATCTTGAATAATCTCCATCCTCTCTTCTTAAGGAAGGTAGTTTTTTTATTTTAATAGGAAATATTAAAAATAGAAGTCAACTAAAAATTATCACTTGTGATCTGGTTCTATAAGAATGAAGTCACTAGCCACTGCAGTCACTGACTTTGAATATACTCTGAAAGGAGTTCAGGGCAGAAATTAGGAATGAGGCAGTCTGTGTTCTGGGAAAAATTGGCAAAATAGGCAACAGATGTTTTCAGAAGATTTTATGAGTCCAATTTCTTGTATCTTCTCATATCTAGAAGTCTAAAATTATCAACAGAGACATCTGCTTCTCCTGACTAGCAGCAACCTTCAGCCAAAATGGTGTTTGATTGCACATATCCTCCCTTTGCTAAAGTCATATGTACAGACCTCCCCTTACCTCTTTGGAGCAGTTCCTCTTTGGAGCTATTTGAAAGGGTTTTCTTCCCAGCTATAGTCCTCATTAGGCCCACAAGTAAAACTTAGCTCACAACTCTTACATTGAGCACTTTCTTTTTTTTTTTTACGCTTGACATAGGAAAAGAGTGTTGTGATTTATAAGTGATTGACAATGATGGCTTTTTTTTACTTTTCTTTTTATGGCTGCACCTGTGGCATATGGAAATTCCCAGGCTAGGGGTCGAGTCAGAGCTGCAGCTGAAGTCACAGCCACAGAAACACCATATCCAAGCTGCAACTTGCAGCAATGCCAGAGCCTTAACCCACTGAGCGAGGCCAGGGATCGAACCTGCATCCTCACAGAAACTACGTCAGGTTCTTAACCCACTGAGCCACAATGGGAACTCACACAATGGCTTTCTAGTTAATCTTTGTAACCAGTTTCTTCCTCTTCCAATATACTCTCAACAAAGGGGACAGAAATCATGTATTCATTTTGTGTTCTCAGTGATTCCTACAGTGCCTGAGACATAAGAAATAGTAAGTTTATTAAGTAATCAAAAACTTTATGTTAGCTTATCAATATATTACTCTCTGGAGTTCCTGTCGTGGTGCAGTGGAAACGAATCCAACTAGGAACCATGAGGTTGCGGGTTCAATCCCTTGCCTTGGTTAGTGGGTTAAGGATCAGGCATTGTTGTGAGCTGTGGTGTAGGTCACAGATGTGGTTCGGATCTGGTGTTGCTGTGCCTCTGGTGGAGGCCAGCAGCTGTAGCTTCGATTCAGCCCCTAGCCTGGGAACCTCCATATGCCACGGGTGTGGCCCTAAAAAGACAAAAGCCCCCCCCCAAATATATATATATAAATCAGGAAACTGTAGGCCTGGAAGTTTGCATTATATGATCAATGTAGCTAAAGAATCAAAACACCATGAGTTTCAGTTGTGGCTCAGAGGGTTAAGAACCAGACTAATATCCACGAGAATACAGGTTCGATTTCTGGCTTCACTTAGGAGTTAAGGATCCAGCATTGCTGCAAGTTTCAGAGGAGGTGCCAGATGTGGCTTGAATTCCAGGTGATTTTTCTCCAATTTTATAGTTAAGTATTTCTACTTTAGGAAACCTACAAAGCATAGAGCAAATAAAAATATAATGCTAGATTTTTAAAACTTCTCAGAGAAATAACTCATGAATCTACAATAAAAATCTAAAATAAATAATTGATCTCATTTAAACCATTTTTCTCAATGAATAAAATCCAATTATCCAAGAAGAAATTAATTTTTAGGAATGTTTATAAAAAAGTCTTTTTAAAAATAAAATTCTTGGAGTTCCCGTCGTGGCTCAGTGGTTAACGAATCCGACTAGGAACCATGAGGTTGCAGGTTCGATCCCTGGCCTTGCTCAGTGGGTTAACGATCCGGCGTTGTCGTGAGCTGTGGTGTAGGTCGCAGACGCGGCTCGGATCCTGCATTGCTGTGGCTGTGGCGAAGGCCGGCGGCTACAGCTCCTATTAGACCCCTCGCCTGGGAACCTCCACATGCCGCAGGTGTGGCCCTAAAATGACAAAAGGCAAAAAAATAAAAAAAAATAAAAAAATAAAAATAAAATTCTTTTTTAATTTAATTTTTTAAAGTGTAGTTGATTTACAATGTCGTGCTGTACAATTTCTGCTGTACAGCAAAATGATACAATCATACACACACACTTATTTTATCTTCCATCATTGTCTATCCCAAGAGACTGGATACAGTTAAAAATAAAATTTTTGATTGCCTCTGAATTACTGTTACTTACAATGTACCATTCTTTTGAAACTTTCCCTTTCTTGCTTTACATTTTTGTGTGAGTCTTATTCTGTCATATAAATTTGTCAACTCCGTGAACAGGAATTGAGTTCTTTTTTTTTTTAAGTTGCCACCAATGACTGTAATATAATAGGACCTCATTAAAGATTTACTCTCTTTTTCATTTAATGACCCATTCATTATTGGCTAGGCACTGGATATATGATGGTAAACAAAATAAACACAACCAGTGCCTCCCTGTAGCCTATTACCTAGTAGGGGAAGATAGAGCTACAATAATCACACAAATTAATGTATAATTTTATTTTATTTTGTCTTTTTTTTGTAGGGTCACACCAGCAGCATATGGAAGTTCCCAGGCTAGGGGTCAAATCAGAGCTGCAGCTGCTAGCCTACACCACAGCCACACAAACACCAGATCCAAGTTGCGTCTGCGACCTAGACCTTAACCCACTGAGCGAGTCCAGGGATCGTGATAGGGATGGAGTAGGCACGGTTATAGAACTTAGTTACAGAAGTCCCGATAAAGGACCACAGATAAGCAGGGAAACTTAAGGGACATTGGGAGATCATTGTAGGTAAATAAATTGCTCAAAAAGCCATTAGAACAAGTCAGGCTTGCTTGACTAGCGGAAGTGCGAGAATTGCCTCAGGAACTAACTAGAAATTCTCATACTAAGTGAAGTATGCCAGAAAGGGAAAGACAAATGCCGTATGATATCATTTATATGTGGAATCTAAAATATGGCACAAATAACCCTATCTACAAAACAGAAACAGACTTGTAGACATGAAGGGCAGAGTTATAGTTGCCAAGGGGGAGGAGAGAGGAAGTGGGATAGATGTGGAGTTTGGCGTTGGTAGATGCAAACTATTACATTTCCAATGGATAAGCAATGAGGTTCTACTATCCAGTACAAAGAACTACATCTTATCTCTTGGGGTAGAACACGACGGAAGATAGTATGAGAAAAAAAGAATGTATATATAAGTATGAATGAGTCACTATGCTGCACAGCAGAAATTGACACAAAACTGTTAAATCAACTATACTCTCATAAAAATTACAAAAAAAAAAGTAATCATGGGAGTTCCTGTCTTGGCTCAGGGGTAACGAACTAGAGTAGTATTGATGAGGATGCAGGTTTGATCCCTGGCCTCTCTCAGTAGGTTAAGGATCCTGCATTGCTGTGGTGTAGGTTGCAGTCGTGGCTCGGATCTGGCATTGCTGGGGCTGTGGTGTAGGCCACTGGCTACAGCTCCAATTCAATTTAACTTGTTTTCAGGATCTTCCATAAAATATATGAAATTATAGGTCTTTTTTTCACATTTTTTTTTGTCTTTTTGCCTTTTCTAGGGCCGCACCCGCGGCATATGGAGGTTCCCAGACTAGAGGTCTAACAGAAGCTGTAGCCGCCGGCCTTCGCCACAGCCACAGCAACGCGGAATCCGAGCTGCGTCTGCGACCTACACCACAGCTCACAGCAATGCCATATCCGAGCATATCTGTGACCTGTGCTACAGCTCACAGCAACGCCGGATCCTTAATCCACTGAGCAAGGCCAGGGATCGAACCCGCAACCTCATTGTTCCTAGTTGGATTCGTTAACCACTGAGCCACGACGGGAACTCCGGTCTTTTTTTCACATTTAATGGGAAAGTTATTTTTTCCCCAAAACTTGCACTTTAGCCTGATATTTATTTTTCTGATTACTGACATTTGTATACCACATTTTCTTTATGTATTCATGTATGGCTGGACCTTTAGGTTGCTTCCACATCCTGGCCATTGTGAATAATGCCGCAAAGAACACAGGTGTAAAAATATCTCTGAGACTCTCACAGTAAAACTAATATATAGTGCTTTAAAAAGTCAATTAAAAGTTGTAAAATGTTTAACCAGTGAGAGAAAGTGCCCAAAGTCCTATCCTCATCATATTTTTTTCCTCATTTTTGGGTGGTCCTTTTCAGTTTTGAGCCTATACAAAAACATTTCACACACCACTGTAGTCATTACATAGTAGACATCGATTTCTGCCTTTTATAATGATCCTAAACACATACTTAAAATTTTTACTTTCTGGTGGTGTCACTGTTGCAGGAGGCAGTAAGAGAGGATGCTCAGGTCCCAAGTCTCAGGACTCCTGGGGGTCAAGTTTCTGGGACAGGCTACCAAGTGAGGGTTCTTCTCTTTGCTCAGGAAAGAATTCAAAAGTGAGGCATCTGAAAGTAAAAGCTAATAGAGAGAGCCCCACAGTCCATAGAATGTGATTGGTCCCAGGTAAGAGCAGTGGGGTGTGGGGGTGGTTAGTTTTTATGGGCTGGGTAATTTTATATGCTGAGTGGGAGGACTGTTCCAGCTATTTTGGGGAAGGGGCGGGGATTTCCAGGAATCAGGCCACCACTCCCTTTTTGGCCTGTTATGGCTGGCCTCAGAACTGTCAGCACCTGTGGTTGTGTTATTAGCATGTCAGCATGCTAATGTATACATGGAACAGTAAAATGAAGCTCAAGGTCTGAGGGAATTTGAGTCTTCTGCCATCTTGGGCCTAGTTGGTTTAAACCAGTTTATGAAATATCTTCAAGGGCTCTGTTATTCTTTTCATGGTTGTTCTGCTTCCTTCCCTCCTGTCTTGGCATAATCGTTTTAAATGTATTTGGTAATTCAGTCAGCCTGGGTTGTATTTTATATAGGAATCTTTTTTTTTCTTTCTTTCTAAATTTACAGCAATTTGTACTAACCCAATTCAGGGACTAGTTCCTCTTTTTCTATTAATAAAACCATCTTTAGGAGTTCCTATGTGGCTCAGTGAGTAACCCAGCATTGTGCCTGTGATAGGGCTGCAGTAGGACAGGTAGTTATCGAAGTCCCGATAAAAGAACCATATTTAAAGAGGGAAACTTAGGGGACATTGGGAGATCCCCTGTATGTTAGTAAATTACTCAAGAAAGCCATCAGCACTAGGCAGGCTTGCTTGAGAATTGTCTCAGGTCGGAGGCATGAGAATTGCCTCAGGTTGTTGGGTGGTGGATGGGATTAGTACTGCATTCACGTTCAGACCAGGGGCAGGAGTCTGAGGACCACCCTTCTGCTGATATGAATACACAATTTACTGGATACTAAGCAGGAGCTACTACTCCCATAAAGGAGGAGGCTGGCTTTTCCAACCCC
>PVHT020000009.1:14590659-14630757 GCA_004024745.2 Catagonus wagneri | reverse complement strand
TTTTTTTTTTTTTTGCCTTTAAGGGCCCCACCCAAGGTATATGGAAGTTCCCAGGCTAGAGGTCAAATTGGAACTGTAGCTGCTGGCCTCCATCACAGCCACAGCAACACTGGATCCGGGGTGAGTCTGTAACCTACACCACAGCTTGTGGCAATGCCAGATTTTTAACTCTCTGAGCAAGGCCAGGGATCGAACCTGTGTCCTCATGGATGCTAGTCAGATTCGTTTCCACTGAGCTATGACGGGAACTCCCTTTTTTTTTTTTTTAACAGCTTGCAGTTCTGTAACTTCTTAACTGTTCCACCACTCACTAGAGGCTACATAGCTAGGGAATAGGAGAACCGAGATTTGAACACCGGCAGCCTAGCTATAGAGTTCATGTTCTTTACTATCTTGCTATCAACATTTGATTTTGAGATTGTGCGGATGCATCCTGAGAAAATTAAGAGGCAAATATGGTTTGGAATATAAAGGTGATGTAAAGGGGAGAGAAAAAACAAAGAGATGATCCCCTTCTATAAAGGCAACAGGGAAAAGCACTGAGAGGTTTTAAGCAGAAGTAACATGACCAGAATTAAATGCATACATGGTAACTCTGGTGTGTTTTGCTTTTTCTAGTTCCCTTAGCACTTTAACATAATTTTCATTGTCATTCCAGGAATTGCGCTTTCTCCAACCACCTCATGTGCTTATTTTACCATTTTTTTCTTGAGGCAAAAAACTACACTTTTAGGTAAAATTTAATTCATTTTTTATCCATTGAAAAAATATTGGTACACATTTAAAAAGCACTGTTTCAAAGAATCTATGAAAGTAACAAGCTTACAAGAAAGGCAAATTAGGGAATGATGATTTGTATTGTAAAACTACTTAAATTTACAAATTTATGTAAAATTTAAAATTTATGTCTTTCAAATTTACTAGAGGAAAATTACTTGTCTGAAGAGATTTGTTTACCACGTATTAGAGGATCATTGTATAAAACGAAGCATGTATTTATTTTTATTTATTTATTTTAGGGCTACACCTGTGCCACATGGAAGTTCTTGGGCTAGGGGTCGAATGGGAGCTGAAGCTGCCAGCCTATGCCACAGCCAAAGCAAGTGCCAGATCCCAGACGTGTTTGCAACTTACACCAAACAGCTCATGGCAGTGCTAGATCCTCTAATTCACTAATCGAGGCCAGGGATTGAACCTGCATCCTCACAGATACTAGTTGGTTCTTAACCCACTGAGCCACAATGAGAATTCCCACTGCTTTTTTTTTTTTTTTGTCTTTTTGCCTTTTTATCGAGAGCCGCAACCGCGGCATAGGAGGTTCTCAGGCTAGGGGTCTAATAGGAGCTGTAGCCGCCGGCCTTCACCACAGCCACAGCAACGTGGGATCCGAGCCGCGTCTGCAACCTACACCACAGCTCACGGCAACGCTGGATCCTTAACCCACTGAGCAAGGCCAGGGATCGAACCCGCAACCTCATGGTTCTTAGTCGGATTCGTTAACCACTGAGCCACGAAGGGAACTCCCTCCCATTGCTTTTTTTTTTTTTAGACTAAAATGACCTAGTTAAGAACTCTTACTACTAGTTAAACCAGTCAAAAAACATTTGAAAACAAGTCTTCAAATGCCCCTGATTATCAATCTGGAGAAATACTCCAATTGTGATGACAGAGTGTTCTTTCAGTAATGAGAGATGGTGCTAATACATATTTTAGGAGAATTTAAATAAAAATCCCTCCAGATTTCCCTTGTGGTACAGTGGGTTAAGGGTATGTCATTGTCACTGCAGCAGCATGGGTCGCTGACATGGTATGAGCTCGATCCCTGGCCCAGGGACTTTTTTTGTTTAATTACTAAATGAATTTTTTTACATTTGTAGTTGTACAACGATCATCAGGCCCAGGAACTTTCTTGAAGATATTCATATATTATTTTAAAAGTACAAAATGGAGTCATAGAGTCACCAGAAATTAGGACAGTGTGTTTTGATCATGGAGTAATGAAGCTGATTTTTTCATAAGATTTAGACTCACACAGAGTGTTAGACTTAAAATGTGTCTTTTCCTCAGCCAGGAGGAACAGAGTGAGACCAGTCATGAGCGAGTCATATGACCACTGTTGGACAAAGTTGCCAATGTTGTTTTCCATTTCACATGTCCTCTAGAAGGGCAAAAGTGGAAAAGCAGACCCAGTTGTGAAGGTTAGCTTTTTCACAGTCAGCCCAACACAATGGCTGTTAAAAGCTGCATTAGGACTAGCAATGGGACTTTAGTTCTACTACCTGAATTTCCCCTCTAGCCGACATCTTAAAATGTGCTGAAATTATAGCGCATCAAGAAGTTAATTTCTGGAGTTCCCTTCGTGGCTCAGTGGTTAACGAATCCGACTAAGAACCATGAGGTTGCGGGTTCGATCCCTGGCCTTGCTCAGTGGGTTAAGGATCCGGCGTTGCTGTGAGCTGTGGTGTAGGTTGCAGATGCAGCTCGGATCCCGCGTGGCTGTGGCTGTGGCGAAGGCCGGCGGCTACAGCTCCTGTTAGACCCCTAGCCTGGGAACCTCCATATACCGTGGGTGCGGCTCTAGATAAAGGCAAAAAGACGAAAAAAAAAAGAAGTTAATTTCTCCCAATGTAATTTGACAGGCTAAGCTGGTATTTTGTTCCCTCAATGACTTTAATTAAAATTATAGCATTCATAGGAGAAAATAATTTGTATTAAAAAAATGGTATTTTCATGGTATTAAAAAAATACCATGAAAGGGCAAGTGCTTTTATGTGCAGACTTGCAACTGTACTGCGATTGTCCCTTGCCTTGGTGTACTAAGAAAGCTAAGGGCTCATTTAATTTTCTTGTTTGCTTTGCTTTGGTTCAAAACAAACAGCCACATTCCCAGGCCATGGTCTGCCCTTAAACAAATAAAATGTTTATCGACTTTCCACTTGGTCCTTCCTGTCAGCTGCTAAGTGCATAGATGGTTCACAAGAAATCAGACTTGGCTCACATCCTCAAGGAGCTGGTTAAAAGGTATAGCTTTGAGAGACTCTATATGCCATATCATGCACGACTACAACTTGAATAAACTTTTTGTAATGCCCAAGATTTATTGCTTGTTTATAATGGGGCCAGAAGCTTTGCATGAATTACCTCTGTAATCTTTATGTCAGTTCTGAGTATCATAAGCAATTTTAATTTGCAGATAAGGACCCTTAAGCTTAGAAGTTATGAAACTTGCCTAAGGAATCAAAGGGATACATAGGTGTATATTTGCCACTGATGAGTAATCTCTGGGTTTCTGGGACTCCAGTGCCAGAAAGATTCTGAAAAATGCAGACTTGCATGATACGGCTGGAGGAGAACGTGTGCTAAGATCGGGTCTCAGAGGCCCAGTCCCAATTTTGCCTTCTTGTCCAGGGACAATCTTGACCAGGCCTATCTAATCACACTTCATGGCATATGGCTCCTGGCAGGTGCACAAAGCAAACTTACTTTACACAAGCCAGGGACACTTATAGAGGAGGCTAAGAAATGCAAGACGCGGGCAACGCTGACGAGGCGGGGGAATGAGAGGTGGTGCGCCTCACAAGGGGGTTCACTTTTGTTTTTTTTTTTCATTGCACGCAGACGCCAGATTGACCTAAAAAAGCAACGAGCTGGTGAGAGATCCCGCTGCGCTGCCAGACTGCTAGGCCAAGACTTACCCCTGACTTTGGCGAAGACATACACCCAGGCCCACTTAAAGCCGAGGGGCTGCAGCAGCAAATGAGCGCAGCACAGCTGCCTGGAACACCCACGACCCGGTGAAGGATAGGCCCGCGCACGGCTGGGCGCCTTCCCTACTACCCGCCAGCCCCTCCCAGCCTCGCTACTACGTAAGTCTGGGACCCGTGGCTGAGGACGTCACCGAGGCGGTCGAGCCTCCAGCCCGCCCCCCGCGTGCCTTCTTTTTCCTCCGCGTCCCGTGACGCGGCCCGGGCAGAGCACTTGACATACTCAGAGGCGCGCCCGCCGCCCTCCGGACCATGGCGGCTCTCACACGCCTCTCCTCCTGCCTGCGCCTCTGCGCCTCCACCTGCCGCTCCGGGGGCGCCTGGTCTCAGGTAAAGTGCGGGTGCAGAGCAAGGCCACGCGCCGGAAGAACGCGGACGAAACCCGAGGGGTACCCGCGTTTTCTCCTCTGCCGGCACTCACCCTCTCCAGCCTGGCAGCTTGCAACCCCAGCACCCTACGCCTCCCTGGCCTCGCTGCTCCTCCGCTCAGCCTTGTCAGCTTGGTTCTGCACCAGCTTCCTCAAAGGGGCGAGAAGAGGCAAAGAAGCGCGCGGGAAAGGCTGTGCAGGCACGCGGGACGCCTGGCAGCGCCGCCGTACGTCCTCCGGCACGCGCTTGGGAAGGGGCTTTGGAGGCCAGTACCGGCGAGGAGGGCTTTCCGGTTTAGAGAGGGGGCGCGGTGACGGTCGCAGGGAATTGGGGATCTCCCGGCAGGGGCGCCCTTAGAGGCCCGGAACCCAGGGCCTGGTCAGCCCGCAGTCAGTTCGAGTTCACCGCCAAGGGGGTGGAGCGCCGCGCCCCCCGTCTCGCCTGGATGGCAGCGCGGCTCCTCGGCGGTTGGAAGGGGAATTCGGGCTGAAGCGCTCGCCTGGGCTTTTACCCCGCCGCGCCCAGGGGTCTGTAGAAGTCTCGCTGTGGCTCGAGCTTGGGCTTCGGGCGTGGGCATCCCTCCTCCCGAGGCCCTTACTTGGGATCCACGTTAGACGATTTATGTTTGCAAAGCCTTTTGAAAACCGCTTCTTTTTTTTTCCCCGCCTTCATTGCAAAGTCTTCATGGGTGGTAACCCGAGGCACTGACGTAGAGATGGTTGGCAGACTTGTATTTGCTGCTTCTTTGTGCCCCCTGTAAGCCCACGTCAAGGTGCGGTTCCTGACAGGAGCCCTTGGAGGCGAGAACTCGATCAGAGCTCTGGGTCCAGGAAGGTGGCTCACACTGGCTAACAGCTGTCACCACGGGAGCCTCTTCTTTGGAAGGAAAATGTTTTTATTTGGATGAGTTTTGTATGATAGTTCTGAGCTTGAAAGCGTGCCTTGCACACTTGCGTACTCACGGGGAACTTCTGGCCTGCTCCACTGCTCTGCTGTCTTCCCCACATCTGAGAACCGTGAACTCAGAGGGGGGCCGCTAAGCCCGGTAGGTAAGTGCTAGGGGATGATTTAGAACTGAAACAGTTTACTGCTAAAAGCCTCTTAGGAAACATTTTGATGATCACAGACAGTTTAGGAATTATAAAAGCACGGTTAAAAGGGAACTCGACCTGCAGGCAGATGGTTGTGGGTGCTGAAACTAATGCAAAGCAGAACACAGCGATATCCTTGGGCCAAGGTCAATAACTTTCCTTCTTTTGGCTGTTACTTATTTGCCTAAGTATAATTTACTCGTTTCCTCATCTTAGGTAGTTTACTAAAATATTCCCAAGGCCACAAATTTCTTCTTAGACTCTAAGCTGCAGGCTGTGGGTGTTTCTGTTATCTCATCTTTCAAGTTTGATTCAACTCGGGCTTCCCAGTGTGCCTCCAGCGCTTGGCACTTAGGGCTCTTACCTTACTACTACTTCAGCCCTTAAATCCTCAGCTCCTACTTTCCTTAACTGTTACATTTGTGTACTTGTTTAACTTTTTGAATGTGATACACATCCAGAACCAGATGAAATTGCAGAGGCCGTATTGAATGCCTTATTCTCCCTCCATCTCTTTTAATATTACACTCTACCCTACATAGAATGGACACGTTTCATATGTGGAGGAGAGAAGCCTGTGGGCAAATTTACATAGTAAGCTTGAGAATGAAAACAAACAGGTACTAACATACATAAGTAACAGGTAAAATGAGATAGGTTTTTTTTCTATTTTTAAATGACAAACATACCTTTCAAACTCGAGTGTGCATCAGAATTACTTGGCGGCGTAACCAAATAGATTTCCGTGTTCACTTCCAGAGTTTCTGATTTAGTAGGTCCTGCCTGGAGCCTCATACTTTACATTGATAACTTCGCAGGTGATGTTAAAGATGCCAGTCTGGAGTCCTACTAGTGTTCCAGTTGTCTCTTCAGCGGCTAGGCTGCTGCTGGGACCTGGGTTAGACACCGGGCCTAACAGCACATAAAGGATCTGTTGTTGCCCCAGCTGCACATTAGATCAAAAATGAGGCTTCTGGGAACCTCCATATGCCTCAGAGCGGCAGAAAGAAAAAAGAAATTAGAGCCACTGGCACCAACTTAGATTAAAAGAGACTATCTGAAGTTAACTTCCTTCATCCACTACTATTTGGAAGGTGCATTTAATACTATTTTCCACTCACTGTGGAAAATTATTACTGGAAAAAAATCATAAAACTACCATTAACATTTTACTTACCCCTCTTCCTTGAAACTATCTTTTCCCAGATCTATCTCCGACCCAACTGTCCTGACCTGCAGTACTTCTAGTACAGTTTTCTGGTTCATGTCACTTAACTTAAAGCTCTTTCTGACCAAAAATGAACCAGCCATAAAGTGCCCCCACCGTTTTGTTTTCATTATGGTTAGCAGCACCAATATCTATCTAGAGAGTAAGCTAGAAATCTTGGGGGAGTTCCCATTGCGGCACAGTGGAAATGAATCTGACTAGTATCCATGAGGATGTGGTTTCGATCCCTGGCCTCTCTCAGTGGGTTGGGAATCCGGCATTGCTGTGAGCTGTGGTGTAGGTTGCAGACGCCCTAGCCTGGGAACTTCCATATGACACAGTTGTGCCCCCCTCCCCAAAGAAAGAAATCTTGGAACTATTCTCTCTTCTGCTCCTTTCTCCAGCTTCCAGTTGATCACCAGTGTCATGTGTAGTAAGTCTGTAATTATGATAGTGACATTATCCTCGCAAGTGTGTAAGTTTTATCAGAACACAGACTATGCTTGTGGGTTTTTTTTTTTTTGTTTTAACTCTCAATCCCCAATAATTAGTATATTTGACACCAAATGGCTGTTTTTGAACAAATAGATGAACGAGTGAAAGAATGAGTTCCCCTGCCACTTTCCTGATTCAGGCTTTCATATGGGAGTTGTGACATCCTTTCAAAAGCTTTGCTGTTCTTGCCTCATGGAAGGATGAAGCTGAAACTCTTTAAGACCTTTTGCAACCTGCCCCAGTCTCCCTTTCCAACCTGAACTTCATGGACTTCCCTCCATGGCACGTGATCTGCGCAGCCCTGAATACACAGCCTGTTCACACCTAAAACCTTTGCTCGGGCAACTCCCCCTTTCTGGAACCCTCATCCTCATTAGTGTTTTAACTCTTGGCACGCTCCTCAAGCTTTCTGATCCTCTAGGCAGAATGCATTGATCCTTCATCTGTGATCCTTCAGCATGCTGAGTATCCCTCCAAAGTTGGCCTAGAACATGTATGTTCCCTTGAAAACAAAGTATGCTGGCGTTGTAGAGAACTTCCCAGTGCCAGCAGCTCCTGTGACTGCCTTGCGATTCATTCCTGTCATAAGTGAGTGATTGGCAGTATTGGTGGCTGGGTCCATTGGTTGCCATTGGTCCAATGTTGGACAGCTAAACATTTCAACACATGTCACTACTTCCTCTTGGCAGTGATGCCACACTCTCCTTGCACGTCTGTAAGTATGGATATCCACCTGCATGTGAACTGCCCTTTCCTTGTAAGATGGTTCTTTTCACCTCTCTCCATATGGTCTCTCCTCCCCACCTCTGTTTATCCAACTTTGAGACCAAAATGGGCAATGTCAATCTTTCCGTGTACTGATTTACTTACCTGTAAGGTGACAAGGTAGACAGTGTATACATTCCGTTAAGATAAGATTTATTAAAAAATAAAATGCAGTATGCTTTGTGGTTTTCCCCTGAAAGATCTCCAAAATGAAGTGCATTTTCTTTTTCTTTTTTTTTGTTTTTTTTGCCTTTTTATCTAGAGCTGCACCCGTGGCATATAGAAGTTCCCAGGCTAGGGGTCTAACAGGAGCTGTAGCCGCCGGCCTTCGCCACAGCCACAGCAACGCGGGATCCGAGCTGCGTCTGCGACCTACACCACAGCTCATGGCAATGCCGGATCCTTAGCCCACTGAGCAAGGCCAGGGATCGAACCCGCAACCTCATGGTTCTTAGTCGGATTCGTTAACCACTGAGCCACGAAGGGAACTCCCTCTTTTCTTTTTCTTATTTTTCTTTTTGGCTGTGCCTACAGCATGTGGAAGTTCCCAGGCCAGGGACTGAACTTGTGCCATAGCAGCAACCTGAGCTGCAACAGTGACAGCGTGGGATCCTTAACTCGCTGTGCCACAAGAGGGTTCTGAAGTGCGTTTTCATTTGATTAAGTTCTGGAGTGTTAAATGACAGGAAGAAAAAGAAGTTTAGGTGAAAGAATTACTGGTAGAAGGGGTTAGAAAGGAAGGAGTTCCGGACTGGGAAGTCACGAGATAAAACTTCGGCTTCACATTGGAATCAGAACTCAAAGATTAAGTGTAAGAATTTGAAGAAGAGGAAAAAGAGGGACGATGGAGAAGATTTTAAAGGAGAAATAGATTAAATAGAAGACAATTTTGCACTGTAAGAATTTTATTTCTTCAATAAGTACTGAGTCATTATTATTTCTTTCTCCCAATAGTAATAGTAGAAACTAGTGGCGACAATAAGGTGGAATTTTACAGATGGTAGGAGAATGAGAAAAACAAAACAAAAGTGTTACCTTAGTGTAAAGGAAGACCTCGGTGAAAAAAATTTTCCCTAGAATAAAGAGATATCAAAGCTGTATAATCCGTTATTCTTCATTCTTTTCAGTAACCTTGGCAGACTTGAAAGGTATTTCTTTATTTACTTGTTTTGTCACAGATGGTGCTTGGGTCTTTTCCATCATTGTTTTAGTATTTAAAATATATTAGAAGCTAGAGGGCAATTTTTAAGCATTTTAGAGCTGTGGTTTGAGTTCGCTTATCTAAGGGAAAAAAGGTAGATGTTACTAGAGACATAGAGATACACTTTTCCCCACCTCCCTACCTTTTCTTAGATGTGGGGAGAGAAAGTGGGCAGGGAGAAAGCCACATCAGAGAACAAACCCAAAGGCCTTCTCTGGGGTGCTGCCTCCTGACTCTAAGTAGTTTGCTGGGTTTCAGGCCTTGAAGATTCACAGTAATCTTTCTGTCTCAACTGGCCTCAGGCATCCTATTTCCTCTTTGCCCCATTGCCTGAATTCCTATTGCTGGATTGCCCAATGATGCTTTTTTTTCTCTCTCTCTCTCTCTCTTTTTTTTTTTTTTTTTTGTCCTTTTAGGGTTACATTGGCGGCATATGGAAATTCCCAGCCTGGTAACTTCCATATGCCACATGCGTGGCCCTAAAAAAATAAAAAAAAAAAAAATAAAAGAATTTGTAAAAACAGAAGTGTGTGGAATGGAGAAAACTTTACATTTCCCAAAGGAAGCTCATATCCCCTGTAGAATGAGAATAAAGGAGTTGGAGCGTGAGTGGCTGAATGTAACACAATCGACATTATCATTTTTTCCTGTCATACTGTGGATGCAGTGTCAAGAGGGAAACAGTTTAAAACTGATTATGAATGTTCACTAGGTAATCTGGCTCGCACCGAATAATGCACTGTGTAAGACTGGCTATGGCTCTCTTGCAACAACAGTTGTCTACTTTTATCCAGCATCCATAAACACCAGACCCCATAGGGGAATGAGTACACTTCTTTACTTTTCTCTTCAGGAGGATTCTCTGACACCCGAGATTGGATTGTATTTGGGGGGTTGATCATGCTGTACTTAATTTCCTTGAGAGAAACAGTTGTGTTAATACTTACTAGGTTGGGGAGTTCCCGTCGTGGCGAAATGGAAACGAATCTGACTAGGAACCATGAAATTTTGGGTTGGATCCCTGGCCTTGCTCTGTGGATTAAGGAGCTGGCGATGCTGTTAGCTGTGTTGTAGGTCGCAGATGTGGCTTGGATCTGATGTGGCTGTGGCTGTGGCCAGCAGCTGTAGCTCCAGTTGGACCCTAGCCTGGGAACCTCCATATGCCATGGGAGCGGCCCTAAAAAGCAAAAAAAAAATGGACTTACTAGGTTGGAATAAATAGCACAGTACTTAGCACAGAGTAGTAAGTTCTCAAGTATTTGTTGCTTGTGTTGTATCAGAAACTGATACTTGATGACATATCAATTGTGAATTTGAGTTCTAGTGTACAGGCGGTCCCTTCCTTCCTTCCTTCCTTCCTTGGTTGTGATCTTGGAGAGACAGCAGTGAGTGATGGCTTGGAGCGAGATCTTAATCTTCTACTTAGGAATTGAACCTGGGGACCCTGGTTGAAAATAGGAATCCTCGCCACAAAGACTAACCAGATGCTAAAAGCAGAATTGCCCTGATTCTTGCCACCTGTTGAAAGCAAGAATGTTTCAAGGAGGCAAAGGCTGTGAAAACGGGTATAAAGTTTATTATTAGAGACACAGTGCAACGTGTGGCAGAGCACACAGACAAGCAGTTTAAGTCAGAAGCAAAGACGTAATACACACCCTAAAGAGGAGTGCGGGTAGGGACGTCCCCCCTCAACGAGGAGCGCACCAGAGAGGTGGTCTAAATCACTTATATAGCACAGTTCTTCCTGGTCTTTGTTTTAGCCAACTGTCTTTTTTTATTTCTCTCACCTGGCTGGACACAGGACCCTCCCCAATATGCTCAAGCATCTTTTGGCAAAGACCGATTCCAGAGCAAAGGGTGCTGGCATGGTATCAGGACTTATTATGGCCTGGAGCCCCCTCCCTTTTGACCCCTAGGAGTCTTACTGCGCATTTATACTTGAGGAGGTCTCTTCGACCCCAGGAGTGATTGAAGTGGTCATCTTATCTTTCTACTCCAGCAGAGCTCCGCTCCTGCCATTCACTTTTTTCTTGAATTGTCAGAGAGAAACAAGCCCCAATTTATTTGTCCTAACAAGTCCCACCTATTCTCAGCCCAGAGGCCCGTCTCTCTCCTACCTCAGCTGCATTCTTGGCATATGGAAGTTCCTGGCCAGGGATTGAATCTGAGCCACAGCTGCGACCTATGTCATAGCTAAGGCAATACCAGATCCTTTGATCCACTGTTCTGGGCCTAGGGATTGAACCCATGACCCCACAGCAACCTGAGCTGCTGCAGTGGAATTCCTAACCCACTGCACCACAGTGGGAACTCTGCTACACTCTTTCCAGGGACTACACATGACAGAGTTTTCCTTATTTAAAAGAAGACATTGATCACATGGGGATTCTGGTGATAATCTGTGGATAGAGTCCATCCTACTCTTAAGATGAACTACTTACAGCAACTACCCTTTCAAAGATAAGCTAGGGAAACTATCCTTGTATAAAACTGGATAAAGTACTATACAAGCAAAGTGAGTACATGTTTCCATATGATTATTCACTTACAAGTATTTTTCCCTGTTTTAGGGATGTGTTGGCTACTTTTCAACTGGCACGCGTCATCACACCAAATTTTATACCGATGCAGTGGAAGCTGTAAAAGACATCCCTGCCGGTGCAACAGTGTTGGTTGGTGGTGAGTAACAGCTTTTTTTATGGTAACAGTTTTCTTTTAAGCAAAGCAGGGATATTACAATGGCAAGATACATAGAATAGGAAGGCCGGTTATTTTATTACTTAATTTTCATTTATTCACGGTCTTATTTTTCTTTATTACATCCTTTAAAATTTTTTTTCAATTTAATTTTATTTATTTGTTTAGTCTCTTTAGGGCCACACCCATGGCCTGTGGAAGTTCCCAGGCTAAGGATCAAATCGGGGTCTTTTATCTGTTACTTTGTTTTTGGATAAGCTGTGACATGTGGAAGTTCCCTAGCCAGGGACTGAACCTGCACCACAGCAGTGACAACGATGAATCCTTTAACCGTTAGGCCGTCAGGGAACTGAAGCACTGTCTCTCTTTATTAAACTCGCTGCCTAATTTTTATACATTTCTTTGGATTCCTTGACCTTGGTCACAAAAACTAAGGCTTATTCTTAGGATTTCTCTTCATTCACTGATTTATTCAACTCAGCAGTCATTGAATTTTATTATTTATTTATTTATTTTTTTATTTTTTTATTTATCTTGGTCTTTTTAGGGCTGCATCTGTGGCATATGGAGGCTAGGGGTCCATTTAGAGCTGTAGCCGCTGAGCTATGCCACAGCCACAGCCACACCAGATCTGAGCCCTATCTCTGACCTACGCCACAGCTCATGCAATGCTGGATCCTTAACCCACTGAGTGAGGCCAGGGATCGAACCCGTGTCCTCATGGATGTTAGTCAGATTCGTTTCTGCTGAGCCATGACGGGAACTCCATCAACAGTCACTGAATTTTAGACCAATACCATCTGAGGAATTGTGGAAGATGGGAAGAAATGAGTCATTGGCTTAGGGTCTTAATTCTGCAAAATCTACTCAGGCAAATAGAACAAACAAGTTTGGAAAAGCGACTATATAAAGATTTTTTTTTTTTTTTTTTTTTGCTTTTTAGGGCCACACCTTAGGCATATGGAAGTTCCCAGAGTAGGGGTCGAATCAGAGCTACAGATGCCAGCCACAGCCACGCCAGATCCAAGCCACGTCTGCGACCTACACCATAGCTCACGGCAACATCAGATGCTCAACCCACTGAGCGAGGGCAGGGATCGAACATGCATCCTCATGGATACTAGTCCAATTTGTTTCTGCTAAGCCATGACGGGAACTCCAGCCTCAATTTTTTTTTTTTTTATTAAACGTTTTGTTTTGTTTTGTTTTGTTTTCTTTGCCTGTGCCCACAGCATACAGAAGTTGGCAGGCCAGAGACCAAACACTCGCCACAGCAGCAACCTGAGCTGCAACAGTGACAATGCCAAATCTTTAACCTGCTGAGCAACTCAGGAACTCCTTCAGGTTCAGTTTTGAAATGGGAAAATAATAGATATGTAAGGTGCAAGAAGAACGATGTGTACCCATATTAACACATTGAACTTGGCTATATTTATAAATCAAGGACTCGACAGTCGTCTGGTGCTCTATAATGATGTGAAACATTTGAATACATCTGTGTGACCATTTATTGACTTGTTAAGATGTATCTATGCATTTTACTTAGTAGGTCTAATAATGTGCTTGTATATTTTTTTTATTAGTGTTTTTTCATTTCCCTGAAAGAACATTATCTTCTTCAAAAAATTGTTTATCTTTTTGGCTTGTTATAGGTTTTGGGTTATGTGGAATTCCAGAGAATCTTATAGGGGCTTTGCTAAAGACTGGAGTAAAAGGACTAACTGCAGTCAGCAACAATGCAGGGTAAGTGGGCATTTTAAAAACAATTGGCTTGAAAGTAATGGCAGTCATCCATAATATTTAAATGAAATCTATGAGTAAAATGAAAAATTTCCCATTTACACATGCAATATGCTGGGGTATCAAAAGATAGTGTTTATCAAGCTCAAGAGTGCAGGTTACATGTATTCAGATATTTTCGGGACCATTCTTCGTAATCGTAAGTAAAGCACACTTGCATAATTTTATATTTTAATCTGTGATTTTATTTTTCTAAACTTCAAATATATTGTTAAAGTTAAAATATATATATTCAGGGGTTCCCTTCATGTCTTAGTGGTTAACGAACCCGACTAGTATCCATGAGGATGCGGGTTCGATCCCTGGCCTCACTCAGTGGGTTAAGGATCTGGCATTGCCATGAGGTGTGGTGTAGGCTGCAGACATCGCTCAGATCCTGCATTGCTGTGGCTGTGGTGTAGGCTGGCAGCTGTCCCTCTGATTCAACCCCTAGCCTGGGAACTGCCATATGCCACAGGTGCGGCTCTGAAAAGCAGGAAAAAAAAAAAAAAAAGGTGTGTTCAAATTGAGTCCTGCATTTAAAAATTTAGAGATGTTATTTTATGTTGTTATTGTAGGTCATTATAAAGGAAGATGGACAAGGATTTTAAATCTGTTTCTTTTCTTTTGGTTATGCCGCTGTCATACATGATAGATAAGGAATACCACTAATCACTAAAAATGTTGGTAGTCTTGGTAGAAGGTATACAGCAAGCACTTAAGATAGGAGGATCACATATGGAAATGGTCAACAATCAGCCATAAAATTTTAATGATGAATGGCCTTCACATTAAGATATATTGAGTTATGATGGAAAAAGCTGTTTTTACACAAAATGGTAAATGTCGGTTCTCTTTTAACAATGTGAGATTTAAAAATCTTAAAAAATTGAAAAATTAACTAAATTTAGCCTCTTATCATAAGGTGGTTTAGAATAAACAGATTATTTAGGAAACAAAACTGATTCTACATTTGTGCTTATTTTTTCCTGTGTTGAGTCCATTGTTTTTATTTGGAAAGCTCTGCACTTCTTGTCTGCATATTCACATCTTTCCATCTTACAGAAATAAACAATTCATAGGTTTTAAATTACAAGCTCATCTGGGTAGTGTGATGGATCTCTTGCCCTCCTGCTTTGTCTTGCCCTCCTGCTCTGTAGCTCCAATTAGACCCCTAGCCTGGGAACTTCCACGTGCCACGGGTGCGGCGCTAAAACGACAAAAGACCAAAAAAAAAAAAAAAAGAAAAACACTCTTATTATAAGGTATCTAACATTTCTTGAGGCATAAACAGTAAATTTGTACATGATGAAGTGGTAACCTGGCTGAGCACTTTTTGCAGTGGTTGGTTGCCATCCAGATTGCTAGTCCAGAAATAAAGCAAAGGCTAAATACACATGGTGTCCAGAGCCAAGATCAACAAATATAGAAAGGTTATCTCCAAACAGAGCCAAGTTCAAATGTGTAATGGGTTGAAAAGTGAAACAGAGGTCCATGAAAGTGTGGTTAGAAAAATTTCCAAGTCGATGAATGACCAAATGTATTCTGGTATATAGTATGGACCTCATACCTGGCGTTCTAGATTTTTAAAACTACAGAAAGCAAATGGAATGGACTATGCCCACCTTCATGGATTATTTTAGTGTTATGACTTTATTTAGGTAGGGCTGTAGAGGACACTGATGGTAATTGAGCATATACTGGGTAATTGAGAGAGTTTACCAAAGGGAAAGAGATCCTTTTCTTTTTTTTTTTTTTCTGTCCCTGAGTGGGGTTGAACCCAAAGGGACTCTTCTTTTTTGGGGGGTGGGGAGGGGGGCTGCGCCTGCAGCACATAAGTTCAAACCCCTGCCACAGCAGTGATAACACTGGATCCTTAACCACTGTGCCACCAGGGAAGTCTTAGAGTCCTTTGCTTTTACTCTAAATAAATGGATACCAGCAGAATTTTGAGCAGAGCAGTTACATGATCTGACTTTTTTTTCCCTTTTTTTTAGCTTGTTAGGGCTGTACTCGCAGCATATGGAAGTTCCCAGGCTAGGGGTCAAATCGGATCTATAACTGCCAGCCTATAGCACAGCCATAGCAATGTGGGATCCAAGCCGTGTCTGTGACCTACACCACAGCTCACGGCAATGCCGGATCCCCAAACCACTGAGCAAGGCCAGGGATCTGAACCGAATCCTCATGGACACTAGTCGATTTATTTCCACTGTGCCACAGTGGGAACTCCCTGATCTGACATATTTATACTTGTATTTTTGGCTTTCGTTTTGTGAGTAGATCAT
Source organism: Catagonus wagneri (assembly GCA_004024745.2). Taxonomy (NCBI): domain Eukaryota; kingdom Metazoa; phylum Chordata; class Mammalia; order Artiodactyla; family Tayassuidae; genus Catagonus; species Catagonus wagneri. The sequence continues at coordinate 14,615,101 of PVHT020000009.1, read as the reverse complement.
AGGGGGCAGGAGTAGAAACAGGGAAGATTACTGCAGTGTTTGGGCAAGAGATGGTGCAGAAATGAGAACTGCTCAGATTCTGGGTAGATTCTGAGGCTGATCCGAATTTTCCAATTGAGTTGATGTGGAATGTGTGTGTCAGAGATCACTTACATTGTAAGGATGAGGCTGCCATCAGATGAACTGCTGCTGAATTTAGAGTAAGCAGAATTGTTAACCTGAAGAACTGAGAGTCTCACTAGGTATTATTACTATTATTTGGTCTTTTTGCCTTTTCTAGGGCTGCACTCTCGGCATATGGAGGTTCCCAGGCTAGGGGTCTAATCGGAGCTATAGCCACTGGCCTGCGCCAGAGCCACAGCAACCTGGGATCCGAGCCGCATCTGAGACCTACACCACAGCTCACGCCGGATCCTTAACCCACTGAGCAAGGCCAGGAATCAAAAACGCAACCTCATGGTTCCTAGTCGCATTTGTTAACCACTGCGCCACGACGGGAACTCCTCGCTAGGAATTAATTCAGAGTAGGCAGAAAACAAATCCAGAAAGCATTGTATAACCACTTTTCCAAGAGACTCTTTAGTGATTTGGAGCCCTCTAGTGGCCAAGTGTATTATTACTCTTCAGGGAATTCTCCCCAAATCTCAAAAGAGCACTCTGGGGAAACACTTGCTATTTAGGCTTTAGTTTTCTTTTGAACCAAGTAAGAATAAATCATGCAGCTATTTCTTTTATACCCGTGGTGGTTGGAAATGTTATTAGATCCAGTATTGGAAGGGTAGGACTAGAACAAGTCTATCAGAAGATTGACAGTGACCTGTTACCTGGACTACCTTACAGAGTTCAGTGTTGTCAGGACTGCCTGGGGGGACGCTAGCGGCTTGAGAATGATACATCCTGAGAATTAGAAAAGAGTTAGTTGAGCTGGAATGGCCACTTCTGCGTGTGAGGAGGATGAGGGTGGAGGGTGAAGTGAAGGGGGAAGAAAAGGCGGTTGTTAGGAGAAATGTCAGTGGTTAGCCAATACTCATTTTCAAGTTTTTGAATGTAAGTGATATTAATGTTCTATCAGATGTTCCTTTGATTGTAAGATGTTTGCATTTTCCTTCTAGGGTTGACAACTTTGGTTTGGGCCTTTTACTTCGATCCAGGCAGATAAAACGCATGATCTCTTCATATGTGGGAGAAAATGCAGAATTTGAACGACAGTACTTATCTGGTGAATTAGAAGTAGAGCTGACACCCCAGGTAAAACAAAACGAAACAAAACAAATTCTGCTTTTCTTTTACAATACTAACTTATTTAATTTAATTAATTAATTTATTTTTGGCTTTTTAGGGTTGCACCCTTGGCATATGGAGGTTCCCAGGCTAGGGGTCGAATCAGAGCTATGGCCACTGGCCTATGCCACAGCCACAGCAATGCGGGATCCGAGCCTCGTCTGTGACCTACACCATATCTCAAGGCAATACTGGATCCTTAAACCACTGAGCAAGGCCAGGGTTTGAACCCACATCCTCATGGATACTGGTTGGGTTCATTAATTGCTGAGCCACAACGTGAACTCCTAACTTACCTTATTTTATTACTATTTTCGGCCACAACCACAGCATGTAGAATTTCCTGGGCAGGGAATGAATCTGGGGCCCCAAAAGCTTTGGCAACACCAGATCCTTAACCTACTGCACTAGGCTGGAGATCTGGACTGGGAATCCAACCCGTGCCCTGCAGAGACACTCAGGATCATTACCCTGCTGTGCTACGTGGGAACTCTAATACTAACTTATTTTATTTTTATTTATTAATTTTTATTTTATTTTTAGGTCCACACCTGTGGCAAATGGCAGTTCCTAGGCTACGGGATGAATTGGAGCTGCAGCTGTAGGTCTACACCACAGCCACAGCAATGCCAGATCTGAGCCACATCTGTGACCTACACTGCAACTTGTGGCAACATGGGAACCTTAACCCACTGATCGAGTCTAGGGCTCAAACCTGCATTCTCAGGGATACTAGCTGGGTTCTTAACCCACTGAGCTCCAATGGGAGCTCCCTAACTTATTTAAAAATTTACCTTTTTCCTTCTAGAAATTTCTTTATATAAGAGACACGAGGTAGAGAGAGTGCTCTTTTGCCAAACCAAGAAAACTTTTTTATAGGACATACCTTTTGATTGCCAAAGGACTAATGTTTTATCACTATGCACCAAAAAAGAGGTATTTCTAGTGAAAATATCTAAGCTATAGGATAAAATTTTAAGTTTGTCACTATATTTTTCACTGAAGCATGCAAAAGGACTTGCTGAAATATTTGAGTCTTGTCCTAAAGGTCAGCTCCCCCCCCCCCGCTTTTTTTTTTTTTTTTTTTTTTTGCCCTTTTAGGGCTGCATTCGAGGCATATAGAAGTTCCCAGGCTAGAGGTCGAATCGGAGCTCTCCTGCTGGCCTACACCACAGCCATAGCAATGCCAGATCCGAGTCGCATCTGTGACCTACACTGTAGCTCACAGCAGTGCTGGATCCTTAACCCACTGAGCGAGGCCAGGTATCGAACCTGCATCCTCATGGATACTAGTTGGGCTCATTACCATTGAGCCACAATGGGAACTCCTAAAAGTCAACTCCTGTGAGTTGTCAAATTAGAAATTTCTGGGGAATCTGGTCTTGCTGGGACATACCAGGAAAGTGAAGCCCATGGAAGACAGTAAAACTGGCCACATCACAGAGTAAGTACTGGGATTGGTCTTCCATGTTGACATGGCCTGCTTTCATCTCTGAAACTGAGTCCACCATTCTGTTTCACTTTTGCAAACAAATTGTATTATTCCCACTGATAACATTGGTAATAATGTAATATAGCAGAATTTTAAAAATTTTTAGTAACTACATCACCATATGTGCTTATCTAGAGAGAGCATGCATGGGAGAACTGTTCTTTCTACCTAGAGCTTCACAGTTATTTCTCAAGTCATATGTGATCACTCTGCAGGGTTGGCACCTGTGCCTGTCACAGCATTGTGCTTCGTATCTCCTCATTTTTCATTGGAAGTTTTTTTTTGAAAATAACAAAAGGTATACTGTCTTTGTTGCTTGCGCTGCTGTTACAAAACACCAGACTGGTTGGCTTGGAGAAGAGAATTTTATTACTCACTGTTATACTGGCTGAGTACAGGCTGATTTCTTTTTTCTTTTTTCTTTTTCCTTTTAAGATTGCCCATGTAGCATATGGAAGTTCCCAAGCCAGGGGTCAAATAAGAGCTGCGGCTATGGCCTACACCACAGCCATGGCAACACCGGATCCAAGCCACATCTGTAACCTATGCTGCAACTTGTGGCAACGCCAAACCCTTAACCCACTGAGTGAGGCCAGGGATCAAACCCATGTCCTCACAGACACTGTGTTGGGTTCTTAACCCTCTGAACCACAATGGGAACTCCTGATTTGGTTCTTAGGAGAGAGCTTAGGGAGAAGGAAAGAGAGAGGGAGTGTGAAAGCGAGCATGAGCACGCATGCAGTTGAGTGCTCTGGGGTCTCTTATCCTTTAGATCAGGGCCCTGCCCTTATGACTGCAAGTAACCTTATTGACTTCCAGAAAAGTCCGCCTCCAAATATAGTCAGAGTGGGGGTTAGGGTTTCAACATATGAGGTTTTTTGGGGGTGAGGACGCAAATCAGCTCATAGCATATCCTTTTCATCTTTACAATGTAGGCTGAGATACCACAGCCTTTGTTTTGTGGAGCTCTTGAGAATTAACTTTCCAATTCCCTTTTTTAACTTTTGCATCATCGCTTATTTTGTCAGGGGGCATATACGTGGGACATAACTGAAAGCCTTCTAGATAACTGGTTCTTTATCTGGTGGACAGATGTGACACTTCTCTGTGCTGTGGATCGTTTAATAACATTCGGAAAATTTGTCATCTAAACAACCATGATAACACCCTCCACATTAAAGTAACTTTATGTCCACCCTCCTTGAGTACTTTGCTCCTTCTCTCTGTGCACAACTGGGCAGAGGCCTGAAAGACCCCCCTGCACATATCAGCAAGCCCCCAACATCCAACCTCTGAGGGAGTCAGAATCCCTCCTGCTTCGTCAGCACACCTCCGTGGCTCCCAGGCGGCCCGAGCCGATGTTCACTCATATGCCACTAAGATGAGGTGGGGGACACTTACTTCTTTTGGCTTAAAGAAAAGAATTTGAAAGAAATATCAAGGAAAACTAGGTGGGTAAGGCAGCTGGTGGTGGGAGGGAGCCAGGGAAATGAGTTTTGAAATGACTAAATGGACAAAGCCAATCAAAAGGAGGTGCGAAAAGGAATTCCCCTGTGTCCGAGCAAGTCAAGGATCTGGAGTTGTCACTGCAGTGGTTCTGGTCACTGCTGTGGTGTAGGTTTGATCCTTGGCCTGGCAACTTCCACACGCCACAGGCATAGTCAAAGAAAAAAAAAAGTACAAGGAAATTTTGCATATAGCTCTTCCTACTCTGAAACAAATTTTAAAGTTCTCTTGGCTTTTAAAAAACAATTTACCTGTATGTTGTATTCTTAGCCTAACTTTGGGTTTTTCCTTAGATAATATAGTAGATAAAATACTTACAAGAGAGTGGCTTAGAATAAGTTCTAAATACAACTCGAACATTTTGCACTGTTATTATTGTGTAATAATGACATTATTATTAATGATAATATTCAGGCTCTACATTGAGCACACATTAGAACACAGTTTTTTGGTTGTTGTTCTGTTTTGCTTTTTAGGGCTGCACTTTTGGCATATGGAGATTCCCAGGCTAGGGGTCGAATGAGAGCTGCAGCTGTCGGCCTGCGCCACTGCCACAGCTCTGCAGGATCTGAGCCATGTCTGCAACCTACAGCACAGCTCATGGCAACCCCGGATCCTTACCCCACTGAGGGAGGCCAGGGATCGAACATGTATCCTCATGGATACTAGTCAGATTTGTTTTGGCTTCTCCACATCGGGAACTCTTTCAGTTGATCTTCTGGCCTGAGTGTTAGAAAATGTATTCATAGGCACTGCTGGGCATGGTTTAGATTGATGAACATTTACAGAGTAGGAACCAGGCCTGTGTTTCTCTGTCCACAGACAGAAGTGTGCTTAATGAACTTCCTTTTTTTTAGTCCTTAAAAGTCCTAACCTATCTAAAATTTTTTTAGAGTATAGTTGATTTACAGTGTTGTGTCAATTTCTGCTGTACAACATAGTGAGCCAGTCATACATATATATATATACATATATATATATATACATTCTTTTTCTCATATTATCTTCCATCATGTTCTGTCCCAAGAGACTGGATAGGGTTCCCTATGCTGTACAGTAGCACTATTGAAAATAATCATCTATTGACAGATGAATAGATTTTTTATGACTGAGTAATATTCCATATATGCAACAGAATATACCACTCAGCCGTAAAAACGAATGAACTTCTGATGGGTGTTATTTGCTCCCATGCAGGGCACCCTGGCAGAGAGGATCCGTGCAGGCGGGGCGGGTGTTCCTGCGTTTTATACCAGCACAGGGTATGGCACCCTGGTGCAAGAAGGAGGGTCCCCGATCAAATACAACAAAGACGGCAGCATTGCCATTGCCAGTAAACCGAGAGAGGTAAGAGCTGGGATACCTCTCTGAGCCTAGGATTCCAGGTGGAACCCTTGGGGAAGTAAGTATAAAGCCACCCCTGTGTGGAAAAACACTGTCATTCATTAGTAACGTAAACACATTATGTAAAATTTCTAATGGAAACTGAGCATCTGCTAGTAATTAAAGTCACAGAGACAGCAGAATAAATACATGAGAAAAAGAGAAACTGTAATCCGTAGGAGATGTGCGAGTCAAGATGAGTTTTATGGTAGGTTTTCAGTAATTTAGGAGCGTTTATAATTGCTGATTATGTTTATGTGGAAAATAGAGTAGATGCTTGATATATATATAGTATTAAACTCTGCATTAAACTCAGGCTCCCCCTGGACATGACTGAAGGGGGAAAAAAAGTCAAAGAAATTGAAAGTTTGTCTATAATCTTAGAAAAGCAGAGGGCAGTTATAATTAATAATGGGATAGAGGGTTCATATGATCTCCTTTATCCTTCGTTTTGTATTCTGGACACGTTTGAGCTGTAGACTGAATAACTTAGTTTTATTTAAAGAACTAGGTAGGGTAGAGTGTTTTTAGTCTAGGTAAATTCAGTCACGTATCAGAAAAGAATGCTAGCTACAGGTATTTGAGATACTTACGTTTGAACCCATTTTTAAATTGACACAAATCAACGTTTCATCACTTTATTTTCAGTATCTTTCCCATCTCCGTGCCCGCATGGCTCAAGAGAGTTAACAAAGGTTGCAAAAATGCTGAGCTTATCTCTAGGGAAGTGAAAACTTGGTAAATCAAGGCTCTTATCACTTTTCTGCGTTTTGGGATGTTCGCTCTGCACCTCCATGTCTTGAGGGATGATAAAGGTCATTGTCACTGTCCCCTGCTGTCCAGTGCTTGTCTCCAGCAGCCTCCTCCATCTGGAGCTTTGCCTTCCCGCTTAGGATGACCTATATTTACTCAAAGCTTTTGTGAACATTTTTCATATACTATCTGGGTTCTTTCTTTACAGCCTAATTAGGTTTTAAAAGTTTTTGACAATGTAAAAGACAGAAACCTAACTATTAAAATGGATCTTAGTTAACGTAACGCTGCTACCCAGCAAAATTGTGTGAATGGTTTGAGAGCTTGTGGGAAGTTACAGCATGAATTCATCCTGAGAAAACAGGAGAGACTGAATCTGTTCTGAATACCTGGGTTCGTCGCAGCCTGGAGTCAGGTGCATGATTCCAGCAGTTTTGTAATTTTGTCTGAATTCCCCAGGAATACAACAAATAATTTCTTTCTTTCCCTTTTTTTTTTTTTTTTTAAAGGGATGGACCTGCAGTATGTGGAGGTTCCCGGGCTAGGGGTCTAATTGGAGCTGTAGTTACTGGCCTACACCACAGCCATAGCAGTGCAGGATCCGAGTTTTGTCTGCGACCTCCACCACAGTTCATGGTAACGTGGGATCCTTAACCCACTGAGTGAGGCCAGGGATTGAACCTGCATTCTCACGGATACTAGTCAGATTTGTTTCCACTGAGCCATGACGGGAACTCCAACAAATAATTTCTTGAAACAATTCTTGTTTTCCTTGACAGTGGTGGGAAGAAGTGAGTGAATTCCTTAGACCAATGATAGTGATTGAGGCCCTTCTCTTTGCCAAGCACTGGTCTAAGTGCGGTGGCAAAAGGAATCATCTAGACCAAGTGCCCTGTAGTGGAGGACCCGACAAGGAATGGATAAGCAACCACGTCACGTCAATACTGGAAACGTTACGAGCAAAACTCAAGTGGGGTGAAGGCAGAGGATGATGGGTGGCCAGGAAGGTATGTTCTAGGCTGGGCCAGGGAAAATCTTGGAGGAGGTGACATTTGGTAGAGCCTCGAATATGAGCCGGGTGGAGGTGGGGCTTGTGCTCTAGTCATAGAGAAGGGGAAGGACGGGGTCCTGGGGCAGGCTTGCCTTACGTGCGGAACAGCAGGGCAGTGAGGCTGGAACAGAGTAAACGAGGCAGAGAGTGGTAGGGCTGGAGGCCGAAGAGAGGCCAGATCACATGAATTCGGACTTTACTAAGTGTGATGAGAGGACCATAGTTTTGGATACGGTGGGAGCATGATGTGATGTGAGTTGTGTTCTGGAAAGGTCACTGTGGCTGTTGGGTAGTGAGTTTCTTGGTGGGGACAAAAGGACAGAAGCAGTGAGAGAAATGAAGAGGCTGCCGTATTAATCCACGTGGCAGTGGAAAGTGGTTTAGACTAAGGTGGTAGCAGTGGGGTTTGTGAGAAGTAGTTGGAATTGGGGTAGGTGTTGACAGTAGAGCGAATAGGATTTAGTGAGTAAGAAAAGGCAAGAATCAAGGGTGTTGCTTATTGAGATGGATTAAATGCAGGTGTAACTGAAGAGCTCCACCTAGGACTCGGTGCATTTGGGGTGCTCTTTAGCCCCTGACAGGAGGCTCTCAGCAGGCTGCAGCTCAGCTGGGGAGAGTTGAGAGCTGCGCTAGGAGCTGTGGAGCCATCAGCATGTGGTGTTGCAGTCTGTGGACCAGGTGAGTGGCCGGGGCTGGAGTGCAGACAGAGAACACCCCTTCTGCATTTCAGGGTTTAGAAGAGGCCTGACATTTAAAGGTTGAAAAGAGGAAAAGGAGCCGCAAATGAGATGGGAGAAAGTGTCTAGTGAGTGAAGAGGAAACCAGGGGAGTCTGGTGATTTGAAAGATGGGAACTTTCAAAGCAGGGAGTGACCAAGCATGTCAGAGTGTGAAGGGTGGGTCACAGGGGACTGGAAATTAGGACTGGGAACCATGGAGGTCACAGGTGACCCTAAAGCGTAACTTTTCTGGAGGAGAGGATTCTTCAGGAACAGTGAAAATTTAGCTGGAGTGGTTCAAGAGAGGACTAAAAAAATGCAGCAGTGGAGACTGAAGTGCCAACTCTTTCAGGTGAATATAATAACTGGTTTGGCCATTCCTTCCTTGTTTAAAATTTTAGAATAGCTAATATTCAGCAACTGCTGATGTGTAGGCCGTTTGGGAATTATGCAACTGGAATAGAAAAGAAAAAATGCCAATTTTTTCTTCTTCTTGTGTCCATGGCATGTGGAAGTTCCCAGGCAAGGGATCTAACGCTCAGCACAGCAGCGACAACTGCCAGCTCCTCAATCTGCTGCACCGCCAGGAAACTCCAAAAATGCCATTTTTTTTTTTTTTTACTTTGCTCTGAGTTATCATATATCTCTATGCATATGTGGTTTTCTAGATCTGTATATGAAATAATCAACTGTCATCACTGGTGATGACTTTGAAATACATTTAGATTCTTAAAAAACTAGATGTGTAGCTTACAAATATATTTTATATTAAATGTTTATTATTAACTATATAATTAGATATATTTATATATTATAAATATGTTATTAAATAATGTATTATTAAATACATTAAATATGAAATTATATTATTAAATATATTATTAGTCTAAATTCACATTATTATAATCCTCATTTATCAGTGATTTCCTAGATTCATTAACCTTTTCCAGTAGGAAAGTGGGATAGTGTCTTTAAGGAAGCTGTTCTCTAGAGAGGATTTCCGTTTTAAACTATAGTTAAAGAAAAGTTAAAGAACCTAACTTTCCACTGAATCTTTCTAGAAAACGCATGCGATTTGCCCTCTAGGGGGCACAGTAGGAATGGAAATGGAGTTCAGCCTCAAATGGCTCTTCTCCTTTGTTGTGATGGAAACCATTTTTGACATTATTTCTCCTCTTCTTTGTTTCAATTCCTAGTGCTAAGTCCCCATGAAGAAAATAGGAACAAAATGCCACGACATAGTTTTGCTTTATGCCTCTTCACCCCTCGCTTCCCATTAGGAGTAGAATTAAAAGTCAATAAACGTACAAAAATCAATAGCATTCCATTAGGCCAGGAATGACAGAGGAGAAGGTGTTATAGACTAAAATATAACATTCCCAGTACCATTGAAAACAAAGAACCTGTGAATTAAGCTAAGAAAAATATTTACAAAGTTATTTTTTTGGAAATTATAGAAATATTAAAAGAACTGAAAGAAGACTTCAAAATATGTAGGCCTAGATTATGCTCATGGATGGGAGACATGTCATGTCAGTTCTTTCCAAATTAGTCTACAAATTTTTGGAATTCCAATTAAAAATCTCAACAGATGATTAATTGGGAGAGTGAATGGATTTTTTATAACTATTTTAGGTAGAAAAACAATGCATTATGTACTTCACACGGCTTACATAGTTTTTTCTTTGAAGGAAAGGGGATATTTTTCATGTTCAGTGTATAACTTATTCACACAAATAATAAAGTAAATGCAGACACACACAGTCTGTGCCTTAAGCTTGCAGAACTTCCAGTTCCTCAAATTTCCCAAGCTGCCTCTTGCCGCAGAGACTTTGCACATGCGTCCTCAGCGCACGTGTCCCTCAGTGTCCTCTCTGCCACTTTGATCAAGTCCTGGATGCCTACACGATCAGTCTTTGAAGTCTCAGTTTAGATCTTCTTCCTCTGAAAACCTTCCTTCACTGAGCTTGTATCCCTATTATCTGCCTCTGTCAGAGCAGACCTGTGCAGATCCTGACAAAGCCCTCTTTGTCTCCTGCAGGTGAGGGAGTTTAATGGTCAGCATTTTATTTTGGAGGAAGCAATCACAGGGGATTTTGCTTTGGTGAAAGCCTGGAAGGCAGACCGAGCTGGAAACGTGATTTTCAGGTAGTATGATGGTTTTAAAAAAAAATGTTAAATGTAGAGCATTTCAGCAACTTTATTATTTCTGAAATTACAACAAGGATATCTTGATGTGTTTGATCTTTAAAAATTTATTTATTTTATTTATGTCTTTTTAGGGCCACACCTATTGCATTTGGAGATTCCCAGGCTAGGGGTTGAATTGGAGCTACAGCTGCCAGCCTATAAAAACAGCCACAGCAATGCTGGATCTGAGCTGGGTCTGCAACCTACACCACAGCTCACGGCCATGCCGGATCCATAACCCACTGAGTGAGGCCAGGGGTCGAATCTGCATCCTCATGGATGGTAGTCAGATTTGTTTCTGCTGAGCCATGACAGGAACTCCTAAAAATTGCTTTTTTTTTTTTTTTTGTCTTTTTAGGACTGCACCCGTGGCATATAGAGGTTTTGAGGCTAGGGGTTGAATCGGAGCTGTAGCTGCTGCCTGAGCCACAGCCACAGCAACTTGGGATCCGAGCTGCAGCTGGGACCTACACCACAGCTCACAGCAACAGATCCTTAACCCACTAAGCAAGGCTAGGGATCGAACCTGCATCCTCATGGATGCTAGTCAGGTTTGTTAACAGCTGAGCCATGACGGGAACTCCTAAAATTTGATTTTAAAGATGGTTTGAAATCAGACATACCTGTGTATGTGCAGGTATGGTGTACTGGAGGGCATCTGTTCCAGTTGGTTGATGTCTGTGGTGCACTGCTTGTTAGCTATTTGAATCTATATACCCTTGGATATAGTAACATACAAAGTCTTTTTGCCTCTGTGTTCACTGCTAGGGCTAGTTACACTGTTACAGCGTGCTTAGAAAACATGACAAAATCACACAGTTATATTTAATTTTATCGTTGTTACTTATGTGTATTATCTTAAAATGCCTAAGTTACTTTGATACTCTGGAAAAGTATTGCTAATAATCACTTAAGTCAGTTCTTTTCCAGGCCCTTTGATGTTACCAGGAGATGCTTGTAAAGATGACGTCTAATAAGTTTATTAACCTTAATAATGCTGAACTTTCATTCTCTTTATCTGGATAGCCACGGATATTAACCCACTTAAGAGATTTCAATATCTTTCGATTACCTTAAGCATACTAAATACCAAGTATTTAGTCTCTTGGATTTAGGGGTTATATAGTTGTTTCTTGAAATTTAGGTCACCTTTGAATGTACACATAAAGGTTTTCAAAATATTTGGTTTTGAAGACTTCACCTGTTTACAGAAATGATTTTCTTTCTCATAATATTGTCCTTTGCCGCTTTTAGTTAAAGAGATATTTTTGTCTTTACCAAATGTACTTTTGGTATGATACTTAAATTCTCAGTGATCACTATCAGGTTCTTTTTTTTTGTTTGTTTATCTTTTTAGAGCCACACCTGCAGCATTATGAAAGTTCCCAGGCTAGGGGTCGAATTGGAGCTGTTGCCTCGTCTGCGACCTACACCACAGCTCATGGCAAGGCTGGATCCTTAACCCACTGAGTGAGGCCAGGGATTAAACCCGCGTCCTCATGGATCCTAGTTGCGTTTGTTACTGCTAAACCACAGTGGGAACTCTTATTTTTTGTTTATTTCTGAAGATGCTGAATAACACTAATATTGTATTTGATTTCTTGAAATCAGTCAGTTTTTGAAGTTATAACTAATTAGGGCAACTATAGAGGACATTTTTCTTGATATGTACCTTATTTGACACCTTGGTGAAATGTTTGCAAAGCTTAGTATTTTTTTTAAAGATTAATGGAATTGTGTAGTAGCAAATGGAAATGAATTATTTAAAATAATCCTGTGAGTTTATCCTGGGCTTTATTACTTGTTATCTAAAGACAGCACAAGGGCTGTTCTGAGCACAGGCTTCATACCTATGATTTCTGTTCAGTAGCCACTGAGCTTGGATGTGAAATGAGAGTGCTTGTTGCCAGTGGTCAGGTGGCCTAGTTTACTAAGATACTGACTTCTGGGCTGACCTTCACGTTTAGAGGCACAACCGGTACAAAGTCTGTCTAGGCCATTGTTTAACTGGGAGAGTCCTGGATGCCTTCACCCCAGGACACTCTGCCTTTAGAGCTTTTAGTGCTGGATGTCTGGTGGAGCCCAGCACGGTAACTTGTGAAGGTCCACGAGAACACACCTGTCCTTTACCTATCCTTGAATCCAAGTGACAGAAACTTTGGTGGCACAGATGGTAAGACATAGCTATGACTTATTTCCCTTTACCAAAGAATTTTCCCTGTCAATTTCTGCTCTTATAAACAAAAAGGCATTTGAATTTTTCTGATCAGAGGAAGTGCATTGATTTAGGAACTTGGGACTGCAAAACCATCAGCAAAATCAGCCCCTTCTTGAAATTTTTACACCTCAGGGATGTACTTGAAAAAAATTCATTGGAAGTTGGGTCTCCAGAATGATCTTTAGAAGTGACTCACAAATGACCCATAAATATTTCATTTGATTTCAGCATGTTGCTCTTTAATGGAGACTATAATAACTGTACCTTCTCATATAAAGCACTTGCTTCTTTTCTTAATATTTTAATGAGCAAATTTAATGAAATATCTAACATAGAAACAAAGTGGCATCTCAGTTAAAAGATTTAGAGAAATTAGTTTTAGAGTAGATTTGTTAATATCTACTTTACTTTTCTGTGTATACTCTATATATTGAATATAAAAAAAAGGAACCTCCTTCTCTTAATGCTCTAGAAACTCTGTAATTGAATGAAGTGGCCATCGTGTTTTTATTTATAAAACAGTGTAAAATTATGTAAAATATGTACATTCTTTTAAAAAGATGCAGAGTCTCAGTTTACAGAAATTCTTTTAATCTGTAATTAAACCTGAGAGAGACGCTTCTTATTTTTGGCCTTCTTTCCCCACTTCCTTATTCCCTCACCCCTAATGTAGGAAAAGTGCAAGGAATTTTAACCTGCCCATGTGCAAAGCTGCAGAAACCACAGTGGTGGAGGTAAGAGAAGAAGTGTTATTTCTGATTTCCTGATGTTGAATTTAAACTTGATGCTGTGTATTAGTTCAAGAAAACATACAGTTCATTTGTTTTCAGGACAAACTGTGACCACGTTTTCATTTTGGATGTCGAAGGATTCTATTTAAATGTATTATAGTTGAAGTGCTGCGGACACATGAGCTTTCTGGTTAGCTAGGGTCTTATTAGAATGCTATCTTTGTGAATCAAGCTTAGAGGCTGACCAGCTCATAAAAGTCCTTTGATACTTGACTGAAAATGGGCCTTCTTCGGTAGAGTCACAAGTTGATTTTTCATATACAGAATCCCAGGAAGATAGTAAGTTGTATTAGCAGAAGTTTTTTTATCTCACTGTGTTAGATACTGTGGATTCCCTAATGTGGCACCAGTTGTTGCTTTGATGTGGTTCTGTTTGGAAGAGTTGAATTAAGACACAAACGGACTCTCCTTTGGTCATTCATTTCAGGGTCTGGGAGAGACTTGAATAATTCTAGAACCTTACCAAGTTTAAAGCTCTGGGACAGAAATAGGTGTTTATACCAGAATCCTGTCATTTTGTTTTTACATATTTGAACTTAAAAGGAGGGTTCAAAATGATTCTCATCTTGAGGCTTTGAGGATCACTTTGGGACCAGATTTTCATGGGCGTTTGCCATAGCTTTCCCATGTGAGGGCTTTATAGGAACCCACCTTAAGAATCAAACCTTCGCCATAGTGGTAACCCGAACCAGAGCAGTGACAACGCTGGATCCTTAACCTGCTGAGCCACCAGGGAACTCCAAGACTACTTGTTCTTGATTTTTCTTGTGATGGTAGTATTATTTCTGGCATCTTTTGATTTCTCCATACACTTGGCCAAGATGGGATTTCATGGAGGCAGTGCTGCTGTATTTTTGAAATAATCAAAAGTTAGAATTCTGCTTCTTGGAAAATGAAGTGTATTATTTTTAAAGTGCTGGGGGGTGTGGTACTTTCAACCCTGGCCTGGTGGTTTCCTTTGCCATTGCCATTGCTTCAGTGTGTTTTCGCATTTAAAATGGATAATATGCTTTAATCTCTCTGTGCAGCCATTTTTTAAATCGGATTAGGACCTGTCCATTGCATGTATCTGTGACATTACTGAGGAAAAGGCTTAAAATAATTGATGGTTTAACCCTCTATTGATTTTACGTACTTCTGTAAAACTGCCACAAACCGGTATTTTTTTCTTTGGGTACCATAGGACAATATGAATTGTCCTGGATGAAGTTCTTTTTTTTCCCCCCCCTTTTAATATCTGGTTCTTTTCAGCCAGTCTTATCTCTTCCAAAAGCAGAAAGTGACTCTACTGTCTGAAAAGTAGTGTCGCTGTTAGAAAAGAGAGGTTCTTTTTTGGCCTAAGGGATGGGGAGATGAAATCCTTTCATTGAGCCTGCAAACATAATAAAGGCTGCCCTTCTGTGTCCTAGAACTGACAGCTCTGGTTCACAGCACTCTATCCTCTTAGACCCAGACCTGCATTAGGATCCCTTTCAATGCAGTACTGCTGACAGCCCCTCCCAATCGATGATACCTGCACTGTCTAACATGGTAGCCACCAGCCACATGGGACTTTTACAATATGAATTAATTAGAATTAAGTAAAGTAAGAATTCATTTTCTCTTCCACAGCTGCATATGCTGGTGACTACCGTGTTGATCAACATAGATAAAGAACGTTATCATCACTCTAGAAAGTTTAATTGAACAGGGCTTTATTAGAAGGATCAAGATGAAATCTTATTTGCCATTCTAGTTGAGGAATATAACTGAAACAACTATTTTGACGATAGCTTATTTGTAAGCCTGCCTCCTCTGCATGCTCTTAATAAAGAAGTCCACATGCCCTTAGGTTGGATTATAAGATCTGTGCTCTTGGAAGTAGAAAATAATTTGGAATTGGGATGATGGGTATTTTCTGTTATGAAAAGTTTATCTGGACTGTGAGTTTTGTATTATTTTCAGTCTTGTGAGCACCGTGGATCTCTAGCTCCTTTTCCGTGCACTTCGTTATCTGCGTTAGCTTTCAGGATTCTGTCATTCTTTTCCTTTAGCCCTGTCCTGCTTTATTTTATGGTAGTCCTAGTGAGATGGATGATTATGAGCTGGTTCAAGAGGAATATTCAGACAGTATAAATTACCTGCATATTTTCCTGCCTGTTAAATATTAATAACAATAGCTACTATTAATATTATTATATATTGGTTACTGCTGTCTTTTTATGGATTTTATTATTATTATTTTTATTTATTTGTCTTTTTAAGGCCACATTCATGGCATATGGAAGTTCCCAGGCCAGGGGTGCAATTGGACCTGCAGCTGCCAGCCTACACCACAGCCACAACAATTTGGGATCCACACCGCATCTGCCACCTATCCCACAACTCACGGCGACACCGGATCCTTAAGCCACTGAGAGAGGCCAGGTTCGAATCCACATCCTCAGGGATATTGGTTGGGTTCATTACTGCTGAGCCACAGTGGGAACTCCTGTTATCCTTATATTATACTGAGGACTTTAAAGCACCGAGAGGTTAGGTTATATACCTGATGTCACACACGTAGGTGGAGCTAGGATAGGACCATAGAAAGATGGGTTCCAGGGTGTCTGCCCTTTTCCACTATTTTATGAAATACTCTCAAATCATCAAGAATGGATGATGTTTCAAAATCTAGAAAGATGTTAAATCTCTGGAAGTAGTCCATTTCAATGCTAAACATTAGACTCAAGCAGATAATGGAGTTTGGGGTCAAAATATTCCTCTATCCCCAGCCTTCCTTGCCAGTTTTTCCACTTGTCTTTTTGCCTCCAGTACCATCTGCCTCCAAGACGGCTTTGAGAAGAGCATCCTTCTGTGATCAGCAGCCCTGTGGATTCCTTCAGTCTTCTTTTAGACTCTGTTCATTCTGTTGTGTAGCCTCTGAACTGTACAGCCTTTCTCGACACCCTGAACATGGTGATTGAACATCTATTCTAGTACTGCACTATCTTAAGCAGTGGGAGCTATAATAGTGACTACACCCTACATTTCAGACAAAGACCTTTTTTTTAGAACTCTTAGCTCGTCTCCTTTCTCTTGTAGATGAGGACATGGAGGACTATTCAGCAATTGGATCTGGGTTAGAGCCTGTCTTCTAAAGCTCCACTCTACTCCTTGGTGCTGTACCTTTTCAACCTTTCTCTCTGTTTACCTCCTATAACTTGAGTTTTAAGGGGGAAGGGAGGAGTAGAACTAAACATGTCTGAAATATTAATGATGCTTCTCTTAGATGTCTTAAAATTTTTTTTGACTTAGAAGCAGGGTGGCAAAGGAATACACAAGCTGTCTCTTGCTTTTTTAGTTCATGATTTCTCTTCTGATTGGCAAGAAGTAAACTGGTATGTTTGCCTTTAACTGAAGAGAATATCAGATCTGCCCTTGACACGAATTATTTCCAGTTTCTCTAAAAGTGGGACATTCCTCCTATTTGGAAAGATTTTGCCTTCGGATGTGTTCTAAACAAACTCATGAGTTGTGGAAAACCAAAGAGGTGATCAATTATGTCTGTTTTCCTCTTTAGCAAAACTGATATGAATATTGCATTTGCATTTCTTAAAACCTATAGCCCTTTGCATGTTTCACTACAAAGTTGTGACATAGTGAATGCCAGCTGTCCCTGTCCCCCTCTCTTAAGGAGGTAGGGGTAGTCTCTGGGGTAAATGGTACAAGTGGGTGCGCATATTGGCACAGTTGCCAGAAAGACATTACTCTTTTTAGGCCAGACAGTGTTATTTCTGGACTCCTCTTTGAGTGGGTGGAGTCTTCCCTGATAAACCTTACAGGTTTAACCGCAAAACCAGCCAGGGATCAGCTCCTGACGTTGCAGTCCATGTGCACAAGGAGCAGCAGGACTGTGCTGTCTTTTGAGGGGAACACCTTTGGCTTTTGTGGGGCTTTTTAAACCTTCAACTTTCTGTGAGCCCCTGGGCCAGTCTCTTGGGTGCATATTCCACCAGCCTGGGTTTCTCTGGGAAGTGCCTTGTCTCTGCATTTTTTACAAAGCTACTTATAATAGGAAACCCAGGGGGAGGGGCGGGAGCACTTCACTCAGGAGACTGTTGACGCTCTGTCTCCTGCGAGCAGCCTGGCACGCCTGTGCTGTCAGGAAAGGTCATCTGACTCAGCCACCGAAGGCTTTTGGGGCGGCCTGTGACCAAAATAACCCAGCTGGTTTTGTCAGGCATGTGCCCTGGCTGGTGTTAGAAGGTGCCAAGGTTTACACAAGACCTCTTCAGTTATTTTAGCTCGCTTCAGCTTTTCGTTAAAACAAATATATTCATTATCATGACTTAAATAAAGTTATTTTTGTTTAGTTTATATTATGGTTTATATTATATGTTTGCTGATAAAATAATTGTTTATATTACATGATATTTGATGCATACAAGTATTAAATGCATGAAGCCTGTGTGGGTTATGAAACACAATCATAAATGGAACACCTGTGAGCTCACCTAAGGTAAAGATTAGACGTCTGCTTATTCTCATTTTCATCTGCCTGCCTTTGCTGCAGAGAGAGCCGCTATCAGGAATATTGTGTATCAATCCCTTTCAAAGTCATAAAGAATATGGACATAGGGAAAATGTTCTTCCGAGGTGACTACCCAAGATTTTTTGTTTAGAAGAGACAAGCATTGGGAACTGTGACTTCTGTGTGCTGTCCTGGGGCCTGGCATATGCCACGTCTCCTTAGGAAGTTAACTAGAGGAAAAGATTAGGGGTACGTCTGCCATCCCGCCAAGGAAACGTGTTGTTTCTGATTGGTGGATGAGGAAAGGTGAAGATCATAGAGTCAGTGGTATTAACAAATTTGTCTTTAGTGTTTGTTGTGAAGGATAATGGACATAGACTTCAGTAAACAGAGGAGTTAATTGGCCCATCTCTCAGCTCCAGTGACTGTCAGCCATGATCCCTCCTGCTTCATATCCTCTTGTGTTATTTCAAAACAATATTCTACAATATTATCATTGAAACAGTGATATCCCTCAGGGGCCTACATTAGAATGCTCAATGTAAGACAGCAGGAACAATAAGTAAAATATATAGTATATTGTATATGGATAAATGTTAAGGAGATAAAGCATGGAAAGGGACATGAAGTGTCAAGAGGAGAAACTGAGGCGTTCCCATTGTGGTGCAGTGGAAACAACTCCGACTAGTATCCATGAGGATGCGGGTTCGATCCCTGGCCTCGCTGTTAAGTGAGTCAGGGATCCAGCATTGCCCAGCGTGAGCTGTGGTGTAGGTCGCAGGTGCAGCTTGGATCCCTCGTTGCTGTGGCTGTAGCGTAGGCCGGCGGCTACAGCTCCTATTAGAACCCTAGCCTGGGAACCTCCATATGCCGTGGGTGTGGCCCTGAAAAGAAACTGAAATTTGCAATGGAGTGGTCAGTAACAAGAGGCTGCACTGAGATGACTTTTGAGTAGAGACCTTGACAAGTGAGGACGCTGGCTCTGCAGCTTCCTGAGGGGGATAGGCCTGGCGGGAGCAGGAGCAGGTGGAAGGCCCAGGGGGCACTTTCCTAGTGGGCATGAAGATGAGGGAGGACAAGCTCTGCTTTCTGCAGTGCAAGGCCATGGCCCAGGGAGTCGTGCATGAGGGTCAGTGTCTTGACAGTAATGGCAATATCCTCCTCTAGGCCTGTGTGAAGTATGATTGCTACTTTTACTTCACTTCGTAATAGTTCCCAAGATGATAAGGCCTAAATCTGACTTTAAGACTCTGCGGTGAATGGAGAATATCATATGGGAATTGGCATCTCGTGGCTTTGGGATTCTCTAACCCTGTTTGGAGAACTCTGTGTTGACATCTCCTGAATTACCTTTGCAGAGGTAATCAGACTGGTAGGTAGTTCACTTTACACTAGAAGGTGGGAACACGGTGGGTTTTAACCGCTCAACTTACTTCAGTGAATCCTGTGAAAATTTAGTCTCTACCAAGCAGGACAATCAGTGTATCAGCATTTTAGAGACTGGTTGTCTCTGTCCTGCTTTAGAAAAACATGAAACTGCCCAAGAGATAAACATAATTCCTTTCCTCTTAAGTTGCTTTTATTCTTAATCTTAGATTTCTACTGCCTTTTGATATTATGGAGAAACTCATAATTTTTCCAAGAAACAGTAAAAAGAATAAAAAATAGGTATAAAGAGGAAAAACTCTAGTCATGGTGAGAAACTTCATTAGATCAATTTAACGTCAAGCATGCACATCCATACACAGGCAGCTACTGCTCACGCAAGTGTGGAATTCATTCACACGTGCAAATCTCTGACTGACATGTGGCGACATAATGTTTATGAGAACTTAGCTGAAATGTCAAATTTGACACTCACTGTATGAAACGTAAAATGGTAAATGCCCTTCTGTGCACTTTAGTATTTACTGGGTAATGCTCACTGCTTCTCTTAGTTAGCTGAAAGAACAAAGATAGCAAGAACCTGTTTAGTCCAGTCCTCTTTACTTCATTCACATGGACCAGTTGAGTTGAACATTCAACACAAGTTCTTAAAAAAAATAAAATAAAAAAGGCTGGTAAGAGAGCTATTTGATATAGTACAAAAAGGCCTCTTCCCACCAAGGCCCCATGAATCCTTGGAACTCCAGATCCTGAGGCACAAAGTCACCTTCCCATTTGTTAACTTTTGGGAAGGACATGCCTAGCAATAGATATTCTTTACATCGACTGATTTTTAAGCCTTTTAAATTATATAGTATCCTTAGTTTACATTTCTTTCTCTTATAATTTTTCAGTTATAAGATCTTATTCAAGCTTTTGGATTTCATTAAAAAAAAAACTGATTGCTAACCACTCTGAAAGAGATATCTGTAAATTCTTAATGCTGCAAATTTAGCCAGATATACATTGCTTTGACAGATGATAATGTCCTTATGCAACTAAACTAAATGAACTGATTGATTCTACTTATCTTAAAGTATTAAGGTATTTAAAGACCATTCTTTTCCTTGAATTTTCATAAAATGCAACACTGATTTGAAAATATTTAAATGCTAATGAAGATGTATTTAGTGAAGACATGGTAGTTGAGTATTTTGACAAAATAATCTCAATAATAGAATCACTATTATGTTATTATTTACTATTTCTACCAAGGAAGCATTAAATATAAAAAAAAAATGAAGTTGGTGAATGCCTGATATTAACTTTACTGCATTTTGGGGCATACTCTTGTAGATTACTAAATATAATTCTTAGTCTAATGATCATTTATATCCCAAAAGAATAGCCGAATAGAAGTATGGTTTATTGATGATAAAAATATATTAAATCAAGTGCTAATCCTGACATTTTATTTCTTGTTGCTTGGTAACAATGTAGCAACTGTGTAAGAGTTCCATTATCTCAGCTACAATGGACTTCATTACATTGTGGGGTAGAAATACCAATTACAGCAAGTCATTTGTATGCCATTATCCTTACAAAATTTTGGTGCTATTTTTTATTGTTAGTGTGGAGATCCTAAAAGAGAGTCATTTTAATAATACAGCTCTCCTTTTTTGATGAAACGGTGAATTTTATTCTATTTTTGGCTTTGTGTCTATATATAATTTTTGAGGCTTCACAAATCTGTGTTTTATCGGTCTGCCTCGTGTAAACCTAGGCTTTTGAATTTCATTGTATATACGTACATTCTAACTAATGCGCTTCATTAGTTCTTAGTGAACGTCTTTGATCCCTGACACCTACGGAGGGGAGAAAAAATATCTGGGCAGAATTTTTCTCTCATAAAAATAGGCCATAGTCCTCATCCTTCTCTGATATATAGCATACCTAGTTTTAGAACCCGCTTTAGAGAAAGTAGGCCTGTTGAACCACTATGATTTGTTTTGATTGAAAGCCTGGTTCATGT
The DNA here is from genome assembly GCA_004024745.2 of Catagonus wagneri. Lineage (NCBI taxonomy): Eukaryota > Metazoa > Chordata > Mammalia > Artiodactyla > Tayassuidae > Catagonus > Catagonus wagneri. The sequence continues at coordinate 14,593,829 of PVHT020000009.1, read as the reverse complement.
CGTATGTACTTATTATTAGTTAATGCTTATTATTTACAGCACAGGTTGATAACTACAGCCCTGGATGTTTTTGTACTGCCTAGGAGTTAAGAATTTTTAATATCTTTAAAGGGGTGCTAAAAAAAAACAAAGAATAGGAGTTCCCCTTGTGGCTCAGCGAAAACAAATCTGACTAGAATCCATGAGGACACAGGTTCGATCCCCGGCCTCACTCGGTGGGTTTAGGATCCAGCGTTCCCATGACCTGTGGTATTGATCGCAGATGCAGTTCAGATCTGGTGTTGCTGTGGCTCTGGCCACAGCTATAGCTACGATTCGACCCCTAACCTGAGAACCTCCATATGCTTTGGGTGGGGCCCTAAAAAGACAAAACAAACAAACCAACAAAAAACAAATGAAAAAAAACAATACATGATGAGACAGTATGGAGCCTGTATGGCCTAAAATATTATCTAGCCCTATATAGGAAGAAAAACTTGCAGACCCTTGATTTATGGCATAATTTCCATTTCTATGTTCTGAATATATTGTCACTAAGTATTACTTTTTAAAAGGACCAATGAACTTAAGTAGACCTGAAATAAAATAACGATAACTGGCTTGAAGAGAATCAGTAAAAAATCAAATTGAATAATCTAAATTTGTGTAGAAGTAGTGAAATGATTATGCAATTTGGTAGGTCTATTTTGGGGGCAACAATGAAGAAAGGAAGATTACATATAGCAACTTGTTTTATCTTACCACGGTTTTTACAATTTAATATCTCAAGGCCTTTGTCAATAAATCTGACTTTAATAATGTTGTGTATTGATGGCCTCATTTTATTAGAAGCATCTTGCCTTTCTTTGCCCAGTAGACTTATACCCAAGGGCTAATTTCTTAGGTATTAATGCATAGCCCAGTGAATGCTGGTGGCCTGGAATGATACTGCAGCCTGACCTGGGTCTAGCATGCAGCTGTAGCTCCTGCTGCCTGGTGGAGTTTCCAGGAGCTACAGAAATGGTCCAGAGTTGGAGTCATCCCTTGTTCCTGGGGTCTGGAAGGGCCCTGTAGCCCTGTGCCCCCACATCCTGGAGGGAGGGTAGGAAGAATTGTCGACAGACTTGGGGCAAGCCTTCCAAACCAGAGCTTTTACTTCCTATTTTCTTTAGTCAGAATGTAGTTGTAAGAGTTATTGGGTTATTTCTTATCTATTGGTAAGGTAAGGCCTGAAGCCAGGATTTTAAACAGGGCAGCCACAAGCTTTCTTATCTGGCCCCAGTCCTCTGAAACAATGGAAGAGGCTCCAGCCAACCAAAATGTATTCTAGTGATACGGACAAAAGTCAGTTATTTTAGCTAGATTCACTTAATTCCTCTTTCTTGTAAGCAGAGGCCCAGAAAACCTCATACTTAAGCACCATTTCTGCATTAGCATGGCTTTTACATTACTTTATGTTTGCAATGCTTTGTTTTCAAAGTATTTTCACATATGTTGTCTCACTTGATCACCAGGGAGGTAGGAGGAGAATCAGTTTTATTATAATATTATAAATGAGAAAACTGAGACACATAAGTTTCTGGGAATAGATCACTAGGAAGTTGAGTGGCTTAATGAAAAGGACATTTGAAAGATTGGGTTACAGTATATAAAACAGAAAACCAACAAGGACTTACTGTATCACACAGGGAACTATACTCCATATTTTGTAATAACCTATAAGGAAAAAGAACTGAAAAAGAATAGATGAAGAATCGAATCACTGTGCTGTACACCTGAAACTAACAACATTGTAAATCAACTATATTTGAATAAAAATAGATTACCAAAAAAAAAAAAAAGATTGAAGGGAGTTCCCATTGTGGCCCAGGGGAAATGAATCTGACTAGGAACCATGAGGTTGCGGGTTCAATCCCTGAGCCTTCCTCAGTGGGTTAAGGTTCTGGCATTGTCGTGAGCTGTGGTATAGATCTCAGACATAACTTGGATCTATTGTTGCTGTGGCTGTGGTGTAGGCCGGCAGCTGAAGCTCTGATTGGACCCTTAGCCTGGGAACTTTCATATGCCGTGGGTATGGCCCTAACCCCCCCTCCCCCCCAAAAAAGGTTGACAGAAAAATCAGGCATTAAAAAAAAACACTAAGTCCTGAATGTCCATTTTCCTTCTGCCACTGTCCTTCCATGACAACCCTGAGGCTTTATTTCTGAGACACCAAACGATAAGGAGAATTGTGACTCTGGAAATATTGGTGTTGCTAAATGGGCTTTTATGGGAGCTTGCACTTTTAGTGCAAATGAAGGGGTCATGATTTTAGCTTAAGTGTTGTCTATAGAATGGATTTTATGGGGACACGAAGGGAGACAGGGTGGCCAGTGAGGAACTGCTACAGTGGTCCAGGCTTGAGTGGTGGAGTAGAGGTGGGGAGAGCTGGTGGAATTGAGGTATACAGTATTTTGGAAGAAGAATCTTCCCAGACTCGCTGATGCCTTGCATGTGGAATGCAGGTGTGGGGTAAAGGTAGAGACTAAAACGATTCCCAGCTGACATGAGCAATGGTGTCACCTGTTGAGCTGAGGAAACCTGGGAAGATCGGCTCTTGGGAGAAGGAGTAATAGGAGCCCTGCTAGGACAGATTGGCTTTTTTAGGCATTCAAGTGGTGATATTGAATAGGTCATATTGAAATTATGAAATGGAAAAGACCACTTAGGGACAAAGTCCTGCAACCAAGCCCTAGGAGTCGCAGTACATTTCTTTATCTTTTTCTTTTTGTGGACAGTATCTGAGATTAAGAATCACATCTTTGCTTCTCATTGGCATTGTGACTTTGGACAGTTATTTAGAATTCCCAGCTTCTTTCTAGCATCTCCTTTGCTATTTCAAAGGTCTGTTTTGAGCATCGGTGGGTTCAGGCATTCGGATGTGCTTTCTAAAGCTCTGAAGGTCCGTGTTCTCACCTTGATCCCTCTTGCTTCTTTGATTAATGAGTGTCCAGTGAACTATCCCGTCACCGGCCTGGTGACAATGACTGTGAACTATCCCGTCACCGGCCTGGTGACAATGACTGTGAACTATCCCGTCACCGGCCTGGTGACAATGACTGTGAACTATCCCGTCACCGGCCTGGTGACAATGACTGTGAACTATCCCGTCACCGGCCTGGTGACAATGACTGTGAACTATCCCGTCACCG